>OU696696.1:65089054-65689054 GCA_916050605.2 Platycheirus albimanus
GTGAGAAGATTTATAGGCAGCTTCAAAACGGAATGGATTTGATTTGTCCCTGAAATTTAATAGTTTTTCAGAGAGCACACTCGGTGTATAGTGTAATTGAATATATCAGCCTTTCGGACCCCCGTGAGGCTAGGGTCCTTGGGCACGGGCCCCGTGCGGCCCTTACGGTAAAGACAGTATTGCTTTATAGGTGTCATTACAGGACACAGTCTCATAGGTGGACATGCCGCAAAACTTGGGGTGATCGCAATCGACTTTTGCAGAAGCTGTTTGGACGAAAAAGACTAGTAGACAATTCTGCACCTCCTTCGTTGATGCCATGTACTTATTTTTAGATGGAAACCCTTTTTAAATAAAATCCTTTTTCAATGCCATTGAGGAAATGATGATTTTAGTCCTCAATTTTCTGTTGCGCTTTGGTAGAATGTCTTATATGTTTTTAAGTGTGTATAAGTTTGTAGGGGTAAAAACCCAAGCTTGTGGTATCAAAACGGTCTCCTTTTGGCCTAAGTATATATTAGCATGTAGGTACATCTCTAGCGGACAATCACTTTAACCTCAACTAACCTTAACTTTGGAGCCGTTTTCGATTACATGGCAGGCACCTACTGTTGCGAGTCAGGGTTCCACGGGGGACTTACTTTGGGAAAGTAGAAGGGCGGCGGCACGCTTGTCGTTGCACGGCTATGCTCGACGGAAATGGGGGTGGTTCTTTGCCGCTTCCACTTATCCCTCCTGCTCGACAATCAAAATTATCGTGCCAGAAAAGAAGAAAGTTAAAGGAAAGGAAGAGGAGATTGGAAAAGGAATGATGCTACTTTAAAAGGTATGAAAAGTTACCACAAATCGAAGGACTTTGACGCTACTTGAAGGAACATGTAAGTATAGTGCTTTTGAAATTGAACTAACCTAACTAAACCTACCTAAAATTCAAAATAATAAAAAAAAATAAAATTTCCACCACCAAAAATGATAATAAAAAAAAAAAAATCCCATCACCAAAAATAATAAAAATGTAATCACCTCCACCAAAGTTAAAGTTCGTTTGTACGAACTTAACTTATATACAACTTAAATTTACCTTAATCTAAACCCTAAAACTAAAGCACTTTACTTTTTTATCTCCCTCCAGGTACCGTACTACCAAATTCCAAGCGCTCGTCTGATGGTATTGACGAAGGCCTGGCCAACCCACCCAAGTATCTGAAAGATACTTCCTGATGTTATTTCCATGGCCGATGTTCAGAAATAACCCCTAAAATGACCAACCAGTCGCAAACTAGTCCATAGTGAATGAGTATGTCAGTTCGTCATACCACCAGAATTCTACATATGGACGGCTTTATCAAACTTCTACACACCTTTAGCTTTTAAGACTTAGCACATCATAACGCTCATTTTAAACTTCATACAATATATTTATTCTTATAATTCATCAAAAAAATCGAGTTCTTCCACTCGTTTCTTTTCTTACTCTAAATAAAATTCAATTTATGTATATTAAATACAAAAAAAACTACAGATAAATAAAAAAAAAAACAATATTAATATATGTTTTGAGTTCAAGCTTGGTTTGTATTCTTGTAGTGAAACAATTTTTAAAATATATCCTTTCTTGCTTTTTTTCAAGGAATTTATATATATAAAAATAACTTACAGTTTTGAACGCTGGTCCCACGTCGTCCTGCCGGCAGCACTTCGTTGACAAGTTTGGGTGTATTTTTGTTGCTTCACTTTTTAAAAAAAATTATTAAAAAAACTATTTCAATCAAAAAAAAAACACAAACTCTAATCTCCTTGAACATAAAAAAAATAGAAGCTTCAAAAATTATTATATAATGTACATAAAAAAAAAAACGAGATAAAAAAACTGAATTTGTACAAAAAAAAAAAAATCAAATTAAAGTTAAAAATTCTTTTTTTTTTTTTTTTTTTTTTTCTTGCTTTGGGTTTTCTTTCTTATTTGCACTCTAATTTCACTCAAAGTTTTTCTCTTTTTTCTTGATTCACTTTCACAGTCCAGCGAAGCACCCTCTCCACTTTTTTTTAAGTTCCTTTGAATATATGTACATATACTATACGTATATGTACAATATTATTATTGAAACTTGAAGCCTGAGATTAATATAGCTTTTCCTTTATTCTGATCGAATAAATTAAAGCCACTTATCCTCACTGGTTTAGGTGATCTTTGGTTTTGGATGGACAGCAAAAAAAATGGGCAGAGGCTTAGGCCTGCTTTGGAGGCTTGGCAGTTTCAAAATTATACGCCTAAACCTAATATAAAAACCCTTATTAGACATTTTATTACGTATTCAAAAGTTTTCACTTTATCACATACCTCTGCTTCGATTTTACTTATTTGAAATCAAGATTCCAAAATTTTTGTGCATAAACTAAAAATGTTCCTCCTATGTGTACAAAAAAAAAATTCAATGCTATTTTCTTTTTTTTTTCTTTAAATTTATCCAAATCACAAATTTTGTACCTTTTTTCCACTTCGATTTTAATTAATCAAACAAAAATCCTTTTCTTTTTTTCCACTATGTAAAAAGAAGTCTTCGATGAAAACTTTTAAATTATGCTTTTGAATTTTTTTCTTTGTTTAATGGCGGTTAAGCTTTTCTTCTCGGAACTCTTTCCAAAAATGACCATCAATTCTCCTTGAAACCTAGTCTTCTTCATAGGAACATAGTACATAATTACCTCTAAATCTGAGTGGGACAACCAAATTTTCTTTTCTTCTTATAAAGATAAAATCTCCCATCTTTATCATTAATTCAAACACCCACACATCCTTATTATATACCTATCCTTGTCCTAAATCATTTATACTTACATTACTATTATACTTAATATGATATTAATACAAATAACTAAAGAAAAACACTAACATAAATATCCACCTCTACAAGCATATCGTAAACACAACGTATCAACGTAACATAACAGTTCAATTTTAATCATGAATGAAATGTTCACGGTATGCGTTCATTTCATTCATAATCAAAACTGAGCGAAAATTCTTTGCGCATGTCTAAAATCTTGTTTTGAACGAAAGAGACAAAACTAGATAAAACGAATTAAGCCTGCGTATAAACAGGCCGGCTACATGACATAAAAAAAAAATTGCAAATTGGCAATTGAACTGTCAAGTGAAATCAAAACAAAGTTGGCAAATTGTGTGCGGTGGAATATACTGGTGAGTATTTATTGAATATTTCCAATAAAAATCATTTAAAAATTGTCAAAACCATATTCCCAGATGTTCATCGTTTGATATATGACATCTAGGAATAATTTTTTTTTATGATTTTATTTAATAGTGAGCCAGCATTCCGCTTCTCAAAATTTCATTTGCAAGGGCACATGGAATTTTGAAGAGCAAAAATGTTTCAGACTACCAAACCCTTTTCAAGTTTCTATTTTAAACAACATAATTAACATACATTTTTCCATTCTTTTCAGATTGGACATGGGACAGAACACATAATGGGTCTTGAGGGCCATGAGCTCTCCACCGGCACCGTCTTGAAATACGTTGGAGGGAGCGTCCGATGCCACTCCAGGTAAGACCTAGCTTGCAGGCGCTGTAACAGGCTCGGTTGAAGTGGCTGAGTGGTCGCGAGGCTACTTAAAACGTAAAAATAAAGGTCCTGCGAGCATGGTCATTTGCATTGCCCTTCTACTTTCCTTTCTGGTCTCGGTATCGTGTGGCAGAGCCCACTACCTGAGATGGTCTCAAGAATAAGTCGGGCACTATTTTTGGGTACAGTGCAAGTACAGTGAGTCAAAGGTGGGATATTTAATAAATCCTAGTAGACTATTGAATAAATAAATGTCTATAAAATAAATTAATAAATAAATAAATATACTATACAAAAAGATAAACTATACTCTAACTTAGTTAAAATATCACAGATAACTGAAAGTAAATGAATAATATATTCTTAAACTAAAGATAAATATCACAGATAAAAGAAGATAAACTATACTTAAACTAATCAGGTACTATAAACTAAAAGAAAATATCACAGATAGTTGAATGTAAATAACTTACTCTACTTAAACTTAATCAGGTACTTTTGACTTCTCAAAATATCACAGTTAAAGATAAATAAATAAATATACTATATGCTTAAACTAAAGGTAAAAATATCACAGATAAATAAATGTAAATAAATAAACTATACTTAAACTAGATAAAAATATCACAGATAAAATAAGATAAATAAATAATTAAAGCTATTAAACAGATCAACAAACTGTGACTATATATACTTAGTATACACTAACTATACTAACATTTAATACACTAACCTAATATCACAGTTTGTCGAAAGCAACATCATCTGAGTGCGTCACTTTTCAACACATAATTAGATATGTAGGTCTTTTGCGTGAAAGGTTCCTACGTTTTCACCATTGAGGTTACCTACCACGTAGAGGGAATTCCCAACCGGTCTTAAAATAATTGATTTTAGGAATTTTTTTCCTAATTTCGCGTTATAGTTTTCCGCTTTGCTACTTTGTTTAAAGTTTCTGCGGAAAACTACCTGTCCAGTTTTATATTGCACCTCCCTACTTCTTGTGTTGTATATCTTTTTACTTTTTTCGTGTGCAAGTTTTAGATTATTAAAAATCTTCGCACGTATGAGTTCAAGTCGATCTTCTTTGGTGAGAATTTCGACTTTGGACTCTTTCATAAGTTCTAGCTTTCGCAGCAACTCATATATTTTCGCATGTTGAATCATGTGAGTTCCAAATACTGCATAATAAGGCTCAACAGTTATAGCATCGTGCACAACACTTCGCAATGAAAATGCAACGTTGCTAACATGTTGATCCCAGTGCTTTTGATCACTACCGAGGTAGGATCGAATCTTAGATAGCACTGACTGATTAACCCTCTCTGAAGCATTCGCTTGGGGAGAGTAGAACGCAGTGCGGACATGTTTAACGCCATAGCGATTTAAAAAACATGAAAACAAATCTGAAACGAACTGTTTTCCGTTATCAGAGTGAACAAATTCTGGCACACCAAACACATGGAACACATTCTCTTCTAGAAATTTTACTACCTCAGATGATGTTGCCTTACGTATTGCTTTTAAAAATACATATTTGGAAAAATGATCTAACACTATAAAAATGTGGGTGTTTCCGTTTTTAGTTCTTGGATAGGGTCCAAGGAAATCAATATATAGGCGTTGGAATGGTCGTTCAGTAATTGTCTGTTGTCCCATCGGCGGCCGAGTCGTTATGTTGACAGACTTACTACTTTTGCAGGTGTCACACGATCGTACCCACTTCTGAACATCGGTGGCCATCCCCGGCCAAAAATATTTTTGCCGTAATTTTGACAAGGTTTTCGATATGCCACCATGTCCCGATGCAGGTGAATCGTGTGCTGCTATCAACAGCCCTTCACACAACTCTTTAGGAACCCATAGCTTCCATGCTCGGTCGTCTTGTATAGCGTCGCCTGTTCTTATGTCTGTTCGTTTATAAACAAATCCGTCTGATATGCAAATATCAGGAAGTCTGTCTTGGTCGCGTTCAATTATTTTCTTTAGCTCAACATATTCCTCAGAAGAGAAATATGGTGAGTTAAAGTCAACTTCTGGTGTTAAATCTTCGGTCGTGATCTCTTCCATATGTATTCTTGAGAGAGTATCAGGGACTACATTTTGGACACCCTTTCTATGCTCGATCACGAAGTCAAAACCTTGGAGCTTAAAACTCCAACGGGCTAAACGTCCTCCAAGGTCTTTTTGAGTCATAAGCCACTTTAGACTTGCGTGATCGGTAATGATAGTAAAGAGTAAACCCTCCACATAAGCCCTGAACTTCTTTACCGATAAAACGGCTGCATAGCATTCAAGTTCAGTCACTGTGTAATTCCGCTGAGCGGAATTCAGCTTCTGAGACATGAATGCTATGGGTCGTTCATTTTTCTCTTCGTCCATCTGAAAGATCACACTCCCTACACCTGAAGTTGAAGCGTCACATTGTATATAGAAATGTTTAGAAAAGTCTGGATTTGTCAGTATGGGAGCTGTAACTAAACTCTTTTTGAGTAGTTGAAATGCAGTCAGTGCTTCGTCAGTCATTTCAAAAGTCTGTCCTTTCTTCAAGCAATCGGTCATAGGGGCAGCAATAGTGGCATAGTTTGGCATAAATCGCCTATACCATCCCGTCATCCCAAGGAACCTTCGGAGTTGTTTCGGTGTTTTGGGCACTGGAAACTCTTCGACCGCCGATACTTTGTCCTTGTCAGTCCGTATACAGCCGTCTCCAACAACGTAACCTAAATATTTAATTTCCTTGAAGCAGAACTTACTCTTTTCGACGTTTATCGTCAAGCCAGCTTGACGCAAGCATACGGCAACCTCCTCCAGTACTTGAATATGCGTTTGGAAGTCTGGAGAACAAATCAAAAGATCATCGAGATAGACAAAGACATTCTGTCGAAGACGACCAGGAATGACTTTGTCCATAAGCTTAGACATTCTCTGGGCAGCGTTACACAACCCAAACGGCATAACCGTGAATTGATATAACGGTCGACCAGGGACTGTAAAAGCTGTCTTCTCTCTTGATTTCTCCTCCAGAGGGATCTGCCAAAACGCATCCTTCAAGTCGATACTGGAGATGTATTTGGTGTCCTGAAGTCGGCTTATTATCCCCTCAATATGAGGAAGAGGATAAGCAAACTTCTTCGTCCTAGCATTAACCTTCCGTGAATCTAGGCACAGTCTGCTTTTGCCACCTTTTCTCACTAAAACTACTGGAGAACTCCAAGCACTGTTACTCTCCTCTATTACACCCAGCGCCAACATTCTATCTAGTTCTTCGTACAAGAGCTTCTGCACGACTGGCGAAACTGGGTAGTGCCTTTGCTTAATGGGAATTTGTTCGTCATCCACTTCAATTATATGCTCTTCTAGGCTTGTCTTACCCAGCCCAAGTGTAGCAAAGGAGGGAAACAGTAACTTGATTCTCTCCAGCTGTTGTGCTTCCGCTAGGGAAAGGTCGCGAAAAGCAGGTTGTTCTTTCGAAGACGGAGGTACGGCAATCTCGCTGACGATATTGGGAGCTATTTTAAATCTACTCCAAAAATCTACACCCAGATATAGAGGTTGTTGAAGACTAGGGACGACAAAAATCTCTAACTCATAGGACTTGCCACCCCACGAGACAATCGAAGTGAAACTACCCTCTATCTTCTGATGGTTTCCATCGGCAGTTCTAATCTTGTTGTTCATTTTTGAAAGCTTAATATTATTCTTGTTTATAAAATCTATTGCCCCATTCCCTAAACATGTAACCGACGCTCCACTATCTAACAAACCTAAAAATTCTACACCCCCCAATTGCACTTTAACGTATGGCCTATTGTCATCCGAAATCGTCAAGATTGAAGCTTCAATTTGACTCTTTCTTCGTCTAAATATTGCATTTTTTTCCCTTAGCCTAGATATTTTTAAATAATTCCTACTTTTTTTAATTATAGGGGCAAGTTCCTCACCGAAAATCCTTCTCCTGGCCTCTTGATAATCCAGTTGTCTCTGGTGAAGACTTTTTATTGGTCTAGGATCTTGGCAAGTCTTTGGTTCATCAGTCTTATTCTCTCTTACTAAAATTTTTATTTTTCCAGGTTCTTCTGTTGTATTTGATCTTCCGGGACCGACTTCGTCGTCGGCGGCTGGTTCCCGGATGCCCTGCCGACGTTCAAGTTTCCCTGACAAGCTGCACACTTAAAGGAAATGTTACCCTGTCCGCAGCAAAAACACGTCAAGGTATGAAATGTTGAAGGACAAACCCCAGAAACTTGTCTGGTCTCTCCCGGAAAATCTGTCCTCTTTCCCTGGTCATTATTAGTTCTAGGTTGCCTGTCATGTAAGTCGTAAGTCCTTCTCTCTAGTCTATTTGGCTTTATTGCATCTATCCCCAAATTCGTGTCATCAACCTGTCTTCCTACTCTGTATTGCACATCAGTATCATCTATCTCGTGGACAAACCTCTTCATCTTTGCATCTCTTACAGCTAAATACTCCTCTGCTCTCTTACACTCATCTCTCAAATCTCTAACACTACTTATACTACACCCGAAAATCAAAGTGGCAACTCTATCTTTGATGTTCGCCCTAACCATCGAAATTAGATCACTCTCTGCTGGTCTGCTTTGCATTTGCAGTGTCAATCCCCTTATATCTGCATAGAATTCATCAAATGTCTCGTGGGGTTGCTGCTTTCTGTCCATGATCGCCCTGAGAATTTCATGGTCACGCCTGTTAGCTTTAAATTGCCTGAGAAGTTCTGATTTCAAATCGAAATAATTAAGGAGATCGTCACCCTGATTTTCTTCTAGAAACTGCCAAAACCACCTCTCAGCAGAGCCTGAAACAAGGTGGTGGAAGTTCGCGAACAACTGTTCATCTGATAGTCCGCTTTTCTTTTGAAGTGTTTCCACGCGAAACAAGAAGCTCTCAACTGATAGTCCTTTCGCCGATCCATCGAACTTAACCCCCCATTTATGAACATCAACCCTTGGGTTAATGCCCCTAAAAGAGGAATCAATATTCGGTGGATGGGAAGTCGGTTGATGTTCCGAGTGGTTAGTGTGTTGGGTTCTCTTGTGAGCGTCTGTAAAGCCATGTCTTAAGTACTGTGAATAAGTATTGTCTTGTTGATGTTCACGTTCAAAGATAGGTCTGTGTTCTGAATCGTGTCTGTGAGTAGTGTTTTGTACTAAGTTATTGTTGTTCATGTAAGGATTTCTGTTAATGTCTTGTCTTTGTTGTTGTTTGTATGTAACGTCTTGTTTCAATGTATTGGTACTGTCTTGTTTAAGGTATGGGTCATAGTTCGATGTATGTGCAAATGTTGTGTCTTGTATGAAGTCTTGTTTGATTGTAGTGTCTCTGTGACTAGTCATGGAGAGTTCCAAGTTATTCAGCTTGGAATGCACCACTTGCATGTTCTTATCCAAAAGCTTCATAACATCGGTCAAACCTTCTGCCAATATCCCGAGTGTTTTGGTTTGACTCTCCCTAACAGTCACAGAGGCCACTTGTTGCATACGTTCGTAGATGTCGTCCGTAGCTAAAGCAAAGGACGAAGAATGTTCGTTAGTCACTCTTCCTCTCTCCTCTCCAACCGCGGAGCGATTTCGGTCCATGGCTTGTTGTTCTTTAAGTACTTGTTCTTGTTCTCGTTGTAGTTTATGCGTATTTTGTAACAGTATTTCGCGTTCGTTAGTATAAGTACTAGTAGGTTGAGTCTTACGTTCGTTGAACACGTTATGTCCAATTGAATCTTCAAAAGACTCCGTCCTTGTATTGTTGGTTGTAGTGTTAATTTTTACCAGAGCTGGTAAGTTCACGTCGCTGTACGTTTT
This sequence comes from Platycheirus albimanus, assembly GCA_916050605.2. Taxonomy (NCBI): domain Eukaryota; kingdom Metazoa; phylum Arthropoda; class Insecta; order Diptera; family Syrphidae; genus Platycheirus; species Platycheirus albimanus. Next base: position 65,098,458 of record OU696696.1, read on the forward strand.
GTCCGTGCCATGTATGTTCATGTTGCGTATTAGTTTCGTTATGTCAGTAAATGTCCTGTTCGAGTCGTATTCGTTTTCGGTTTCGTTTTGTGTTGAACTAAGACGTGAAGTCTTTGGATCAGTTCCCGCGTTCTTCCCACCTTCCGCCATTTCTCCCTGACTGCCAATTCTGTTTTGATTCCAACAAAAAAAAACAAGTTCGAAGAAAAGAAAATGCTTCGGCGAACAAAAAGGAACTAAACCCAAAAGAAAAAAAAATAAATTCAAAAAAAAAATTCCAACAAAAAAAAAATTCAAAAATGTTGAAAGGTATTTAAAAACAAAACCCACCGAAAATTGCGAAATTGCGAAAGTTAAAAAAAAACTAAATAAATAAAAAAAATAAAAAAAATGTGTAAAAATAAAATCAAAAAAAATATAGATATCTTTCAAAGATTTCAAAATGAAAGTAAAAAAAAATGAATTATAAAGATATAAAAAAAAATAAATAAAAATTAACTAAAAAGTGTTTAAAATTGAAAAAAAATGATAAATTATATGTACGCTTAGGTGTGTATAGGTTGACAAAGTTTTCCTTTCCTTCTGTAGTTCCGGTAGTTGTCCTAGTTCATAGTTTGTTTTGTCAGTCTGAATTGCGACTGGTGCGCCTGAAATTCAGTGTGTGCTTTGGTTTATCCCTCTCTCATAACCACATCTTACTACTTGGCGTATAGCCTGATAGAAGGATGGCTATGAGTTCAGAAAAAACCTCCACACGAACAAAGTTTTCAGATCCAGAACTTTTACCTCACAAAGAGTTTGGTTAAACCTGACTATATGGGCAGCAAAAGCCTGAAATCCTACGACTTTGTTCCACTTCTGGCGTTATCACAAACCTTGGACTACCTCACAAGATCTCCTGGCTAAGGCCTGAAGATTGGACAGCCGTTCAAGATCTGTGACACTACCAAAAGTGCGTCCTTGATTTGTGAAAAAAAGATAGGAAAGTAAAAAAAAATAAAAATAAAAAAAAAACGCGGGAGGCCAAAACAAGTCCAAGGCGACGACCTTCAAAAAGAAAATCGTCTCCTTGAAGTTATTTTGGGCCTCGAATCTGTAAGGTCTCGTTGGGCGCCATTGTTGCGGGTCAGGGTTCCACGGGGGACTTACTTTGGGAAAGTAGAAGGGCGGCGGCACGCTTGTCGTTGCACGGCTATGCTCGACGGAAATGGGGGTGGTTCTTTGCCGCTTCCACTTATCCCTCCTGCTCGACAATCAAAATTATCGTGCCAGAAAAGAAGAAAGTTAAAGGAAAGGAAGAGGAGATTGGAAAAGGAATGATGCTACTTTAAAAGGTATGAAAATTTACCACAAATCGAAGGACTTTGACGCTACTTGAAGGAACATGTAAGTATAGTGCTTTTGAAATTGAACTAACCTAACTAAACCTACCTAAAATTCAAAATAATAAAAAAAAATAAAATTTCCACCACCAAAAATGATAATAAAAAAAAAAAAATCCCATCACCAAAAATAATAAAAATGTAATCACCTCCACCAAAGTTAAAGTTCGTTTGTACGAACTTAACTTATATACAACTTAAATTTACCTTAATCTAAACCCTAAAACTAAAGCACTTTACTTTTTTATCTCCCTCCAGGTACCGTACTACCAAATTCCAAGCGCTCGTCTGATGGTATTGACGAAGGCCTGGCCAACCCACCCAAGTATCTGAAAGATACTTCCTGATGTTATTTCCATGGCCGATGTTCAGAAATAACCCCTAAAATGACCAACCAGTCGCAAACTAGTCCATAGTGAATGAGTATGTCAGTTCGTCATACCACCAGAATTCTACATATGGACGGCTTTATCAAACTTCTACACACCTTTAGCTTTTAAGACTTAGCACATCATAACGCTCATTTTAAACTTCATACAATATATTTATTCTTATAATTCATCAAAAAAATCGAGTTCTTCCACTCGTTTCTTTTCTTACTCTAAATAAAATTCAATTTATGTATATTAAATACAAAAAAAACTACAGATAAATAAAAAAAAAAACAATATTAATATATGTTTTGAGATCAAGCTTGGTTTGTATTCTTGTAGTGAAACAATTTTTAAAATATATCCTTTCTTGCTTTTTTTCAAGGAATTTATATATATAAAAATAACTTACAGTTTTGAACGCTGGTCCCACGTCGTCCTGCCGGCAGCACTTCGTTGACAAGTTTGGGTGTATTTTTGTTGCTTCACTTTTTAAAAAAAATTATTAAAAAAACTATTTCAATCAAAAAAAAAACACAAACTCTAATCTCCTTGAACATAAAAAAAATAGAAGCTTCAAAAATTATTATATAATGTACATAAAAAAAAAAACGAGATAAAAAAACTGAATTTGTACAAAAAAAAAAAAATCAAATTAAAGTTCAAAATTCTTTTTTTTTTTTTTTTTTTTTTTTTCTTGCTTTGGGTTTTCTTTCTTATTTGCACTCTAATTTCACTCAAAGTTTTTCTCTTTTTTCTTGATTCACTTTCACAGTCCAGCGAAGCACCCTCTCCACTTTTTTTTTAAGTTCCTTTGAATATATGTACATATACTATACGTATATGTACAATATTATTATTGAAACTTGAAGCCTGAGATTAATATAGCTTTTCCTTTATTCTGATCGAATAAATTAAAGCCACTTATCCTCACTGGTTTAGGTGATCTTTGGTTTTGGATGGACAGCAAAAAAAATGGGCAGAGGCTTAGGCCTGCTTTGGAGGCTTGGCAGTTTCAAAATTATACGCCTAAACCTAATATAAAAACCCTTATTAGACATTTTATTACGTATTCAAAAGTTTTCACTTTATCACATACCTCTGCTTCGATTTTACTTATTTGAAATCAAGATTCCAAAATTTTTGTGCATAAACTAAAAATGTTCCTCCTATGTGTACAAAAAAAAAATTCAATGCTATTTTCTTTTTTTTTTCTTTAAATTTATCCAAATCACAAATTTTGTACCTTTTTTCCACTTCGATTTTAATTAATCAAACAAAAATCCTTTTCTTTTTTTCCACTATGTAAAAAGAAGTCTTCGATGAAAACTTTTAAATTATGCTTTTGAATTTTTTTCTTTGTTTAATGGCGGTTAAGCTTTTCTTCTCAGAACTCTTTCCAAAAATGACCATCAATTCTCCTTGAAACCTAGTCTTCTTCATAGGAACATAGTACATAATTACCTCTAAATCTGAGTGGGACAACCAAATTTTCTTTTCTTCTTATAAAGATAAAATCTCCCATCTTTATCATTAATTCAAACACCCACACATCCTTATTATATACCTATCCTTGTCCTAAATCATTTATACTTACATTACTATTATACTTAATATGATATTAATACAAATAACTAAAGAAAAACACTAACATAAATATCCACCTCTACAAGCATATCGTAAACACAACGTATCAACGTAACATAACAGTTCAATTTTAATCATGAATGAAATGTTCACGGTATGCGTTCATTTCATTCATAATCAAAACTGAGCGAAAATTCTTTGCGCATGTCTAAAATCTTGTTTTGAACGAAAGAGACAAAACTAGATAAAACGAATTAAGCCTGCGTATAAACAGGCCGGCTACATGACATAAAAAAAAAATTGCAAATTGGCAATTGAACTGTCAAGTGAAATCAAAACAAAGTTGGCAAATTGTGTGCGGTGGAATATACTGGTGAGTATTTATTGAATATTTCCAATAAAAATCATTTAAAAATTGTCAAAACCATATTCCCAGATGTTCATCGTTTGATATATGACATCTAGGAATAATTTTTTTTTATGATTTTATTTAATAGTGAGCCAGCATTCCGCTTCTCAAAATTTCATTTGCAAGGGCACATGGAATTTTGAAGAGCAAAAATGTTTCAGACTACCAAACCCTTTTCAAGTTTCTATTTTAAACAACATAATTAACATACATTTTTCCATTCTTTTCAGATTGGACATGGGACAGAACACATAATGGGTCTTGAGGGCCATGAGCTCTCCACCGGCACCGTCTTGAAATACGTTGGAGGGAGCGTCCGATGCCACTCCAGGTAAGACCTAGCTTGCAGGCGCTGTAACACTACCACTATTTTTGGACCTGCAGTGAAATTTTAAAATTACCTCCGGGAGACTGCCAAGTATTTTAATATTAACCAACGAGTTTTTAGCAAATTTAAATGAACACAAATTAAGTTAAATAAAAATGAAATATAGGCAGACGGACAGATTTTCCAGACCCACTATTTTCTACTTCCTTATCTTCGTAATGCTATCTTTAATTGTTATCTCAAAAAATTTGTTTTACGCCCATTCCAAAACTCTTTCGACTTTTCATCAATGCCTCCGTATCCGTAGACTATGTGCTTTGAATTTTTCGTGCTAGATGTTCCAGTAACTTCACTTATTAAAATTTTAAATAAATGAACTATATGGATTAGAAAATAATTTTTTGTACAAATAAATGTGTCCATTTTTTTTTTCTCACAAATAAGTATTGAAATCTGTCCGTTTATATACTCACTTCACAAAAATTGCTCAGGAATACCTATAGCAAAGCGTTTATATTTTCTTGGATTCACTTTCAAAGCAAAGCATAACCAATCGAGTAACTACTAATGTCTTATAGTCACTATAATAGGCATGTAAATTTAATTAAAATTCTCAGACAACGGAAAGAAACCAGATATATATAAATAATTTAACACTTGATAACCATGCCTTCTTTTTGCGGATAAATAGCTAGTGGCAGTGATTTCCTTTTGGAAAATTTTAAATTTAAATTTTCCCTCCATACTCGTATGAGCTCTGCCAACTTTGTTGTACAGTATTTTTTGTTGTGTGCATTTTTTTTTGGCTGTTTTATATTTTTAGTTTAATTTTTTTTTTTTTTTTTTACAAGAAATAAAGAATGGAAAAATATATCAAAAAAAGTCATCATCACCAAAAAAGCATCATCATCAATATTAGAGGTCTAGAGACAAGAGGCACACTGATATGAGTATGCCAGAGTCAGAACTTGGAGTAGTTTACTGCATAATGGGTATAGAGACTGACATTGTGTATGATAATACGACTGCCATTGTCCTGGCCACCCGGCCAGGGTTAATGCTGTATCAAAGTGTGAAGATGAATCTAAGTACAAGCGCTTTTGGCTCAGAGTCAAACATTTTGGCTTGCATAAATCAACCATAATGCACAGCAGGGCTGCATCAGGGCACTTTAACCCGCATTTGAACTATTTTATAAATTCTTATAGAAAGACTGAGATTTAAGAAAAATTAAAGTTTTGCACAGATCATATTTGTTTGTGATGTCAGATCATATTTTACATGCCAAATGATATCTCATTTTTAATCGAGATTTAACACACATTTGCACAAAAACTACAATAATTTGACATTTCTCAGCTTCAAATTGTGTTTGGTTATTTTTTAGCATTGTGTGAATTTCATTGTGGAAAAACGGAAAAAGAATTATTTTTATTCTTGCAAAAGTACTACCACCGTAGTACGGTCTAAACTAAACAACCAAATTCGATTCACCCTGGTATGCTGAGTCGTCGTTCGTCGAGCAATATAAAATTCTACAAGGAGAAGTCAGGAGTGTTTAGCCTCAGCTATCATAGGATAGAAAACTGTACGTCTTGGTTCTGTGTTTTTTTCTTAACCACAGAAAGTTAAGTTCTTAAGATATCTTCTCCTTTCTCGCAATTACAAATTTAATAACAGATCTCATATTGTATCAAAAAATAAACTTTTTATTAAATAAAAAACATTTACATACTGTGAAACTGTGGAACTTATTTTCTATTTACTGCCGTCATCCGCCGCCGGCTCCACTATGAGTTTACCTTCCCGCCCAAACACATATAAGACATCTTCATCGCTGGACGCGCTCTCTTCTGATTCCTCGGGTATTTTAAAGTAAACAGTCGATTCGCGTTCGAATGCAATCTGATGAATCTCCGAGAGTTTTTCCTGCCGACCTTCCCAAGTGGAAGCGATTACCGTTTAAATGTTCTTTGTGAGATTTAAGATTTGAGGGACAATATAAGAGAACTTTTTATTTATCATCTGGAAGAAGAGTCTTGGAAGTTTCTTGTGCTACTTTCAGTGTGTCTTCTTCTGGAACTTGAGTCTCGGAAGGTTTCTCCACATTTTTTCAATTGCAATTTCGTCGTTAGTCGGACCTTGAGTAGCTTCAATGGATGAGTAGTTGGACGATTGGATGAGGTTTTAGATGGAGGATCGATAGATTGCATAGTTGAATGAACCCACGGTGCTGTTGGTGATATCGTTTCAGCTTTGGGCACTATATTTCTATACTTTCGTATAGATTTGGTCTTAATCGGAGTAATCAAGCATTTTCTCGCAGGATTAGACAATAAAGGTGGATTGAAATTGGGGAGGGCTGTGGAATTTATTAAAGTGTTTCCGGAACTTGGTGGTAAATCTTTTTGGGACAACTCCATTTCTGTTTCAGATGTTTCTGTGCCGGGAATTAGGTGCACGACATCTACCGCTGGACCTTTTGAATCCGATTTCTGATCAAATTTGGATTTACCAAACAAACAAAAATAATAACATTTGTGTTGCAGTGATACTTTGGAAGTAATTTCGATACATTTTTAACAAAAGTTTTTTTTTTTTTTTTGTCAGATCATTTTGATTTTAAATAATTTAAATGTAATTTTTGTATTAAATTGAAAAAAAAAGATGAAAAGCACTGTCTTTTGTTGTAATATAAAAAAAATTGAAATATTTCCAAAATTAAAGAAACCCTCGTAGTATTAATAAAAATTTCTGTTACAACATACAAAATATGGAGTTGTCAGGAAGCTACCTTATTGGACTTAAATCTAAAATGAACCAAAGCTAGGAAAATAAAATGCACGACTGGGTCGCACGTACTTGCTCTGTGGATGCAAAACTACGACGAAAACAAACTTTTCGATCAATAAGAACAACTCTAAACGCTAAAACTCTAAGACTCGATATACGGGAGCTAACGTTAAGTAACCTTTAATATATCAAATTTAGATGTCGTCTTTTGGGTGATATAAATTTGCGCTTATGGCCAAATTAATAAAACTGATATTACCAATTTCCGCTATTGTCATGTGTAGCAAAAAACTAAAAATGCAGTTTTCTTTGAAGTATTCTATATAATGTAACAAACAAAGTTTCATACAAATCGGGAGAGCCTTTTTTGAGTAAATTAGAAAAAACGAAAAAATTGGCCAAAATCTAATGGCTCTTTGTATAGGAGCCACCATTTAAAAAAAAAGAAAATGCAAAAAAATCAATGCCATCTGAAAAGAAGCGGAAAGAAACTATACCCAACAAAGTTTGAGTGAATTAGATGCAACCGTTGACAACTTATGGCCATTTGAAAAAAAGCCGTTAAGAGCAGATCTCCGTTATTTGCTTTTTTAGCCAAAAACTGAACACGCAGTTCTCTTAAAAACACTAAAAAAATATAACACACAAAGTTTAATCAAAATCGTTAGAGCCGTTTTCGAGCAAATTAGAAAAAACCAAAAAATGTTGGCTAAAACTTATCGGCTCGTTGTATGGAAGCCACCGTTTAGAAAAGCTTCAGGGAAAAATTTACAAAGCCATCCTATAGAAAACTATAAAAAACTATGTCAAACGAAATTTGAGTCGATTCAATCAAGCCGTTGTGAACTTATGGCTATTTGAAAAAAAGCCGTTCAAACCTGATTTTCGTTACGACTATTTGAGCCAAAAACGAAAAACGCAGTTTTGTTAGAAATGCTTAAAGTAAGCTAAATTTTGAGTTTAATCAAAATCGTTGGAGCCGTTTTCGAGAAAATTCAAATTGAAAAAAACCGTTACTTGAAAGGTGTCAGTTTGAGCCGGGCTAAAACGAAATAAAAAAAACCTCGACAACCGTTTTTCTTCAAACTACTATATATCAAGTTTGAAGAAAATCCGTCAAGCGGTTTAGGCTGTAGCATGACGTGAAAAAGCGCACATCCGCACAGACGCACAGACGCACAGACGCATAGACAGACCGACGGACGGTATGGCGAAAACCACTTTTTTGGGCTTCTCTATCATCGTAATGTCATGATTTTTTTTTCTGCACGAAACCAATACTTGCCCTATTGAGCAAGTAAAAATCACTAGGTACTGTCAAAATCTGGAACTACAAAAATTTTAGTTAGGTAATCACGGAAAAATATCCTCAACAAATTTTATTGATGGTATTTTCTTCTGTGAATTGCTGAGAAGGAAGGTACAATCTGACTCATATTCTTCCTTGATACAGAAATACAAAGTTGTTGTTCAAGTTTTTCGAGATTTAAATTTTAAGATTTATCGAATTTGAGATTTTGGCTTTTTACTTCAAGGTGAAGAAAAAGCATCTGATTCACCGATTGGCTGAAAAGATATAAGATTGATGCAAAGAGGGCATCGTAAGTAAAGGGTGGTCCAACTATAACACACGAGGTAAATTATTATGAGTCACACTTTAACGTCAAATTTCTTGCCCAAATTTATTTGACATTTCTTTGACAAATTCAACCATGGAGAGGTACACTACACAATTTAGCAGCGCATTAACAATGTTGAAGCGTTTTATGAAAATGGAATCAAAATGCATTTCATGCACTCCGTAATTTTTTGGTTAGCATAATCGACCACATATGTCCACAGTCGGGAGAATGGTGCACAAATTTCATCAAACTGGGTATAAAGATGTGGAAATTACCTGTGCATCTGTGCAACAGCCGATGCATCACAAAGTGTGACTATTTGGTACGGTCTATGGGCTGTCGGCGTAATTGGGCCGTACTTCTTTGCAAATGAGTTCGGCCGGGCAATAACCGGTAAATGGTGTTCGGTATCGCGAGATGTTAACAGACTTTTTGTGGCCAGAATTTGAGGATACGAAGCTGAACAATATGTGGTTCGAAAAGGATGGTGGAACTTGGAACACAGCCAACGAAGCAATGAAGAAATTCAATGGCCGTGTTATCAATTGATGGTTTGGCAAAGTAAGACTTCTGTTTTTATGGATACTTTGTGATGCTTTATTTTTACTTAGGCTGAGGTTAGCTCATGGATGTCCAGGGTTGTTCCTAAAAGAATGCGAAAACTTAGGGTTGAAGAGTGGCGAACTCCGAAACAACAATATTTTTATTCATCTTAATTTTCTTAACAGGTTATTTCGTATACTTTATAAAAGGCTTAAAATAAAAGCTAACAAAACAATTCTTATAATACCTTAAATGCTAGGTCTGTGGAGTTTGAAAAACTGCCCACGACAATAAACAGTTGCTAATAACTAGGTCCGCAGAGATTCATCTAAAAAGGAAGAGCTTCACGACAATAAACGGGTTGGCCTTATGCTGATCAGCGATCCAACAGCGAAGTGGAAAGCTGACAAAAAACGGTTGAGCAGGGCTCGGTCTATGGTACCTCTAAGAAAAGGAGTAGCCACGACATAAAACGGGTAGCTCCAAACTTGGTCTATAGAGAAGCTTACAAGAGCAGAAACCCCACTACAATCTGCAGAGATTCCTGTACAGAGGAAGAGCTCCACGACAGTAAACGGGTTGGCCTAATGCCGGTAAGCGATCCACTGCGACCAACATCGAAGTGGAAAGCTGACATAAAACTTTTACTCTCAAAAATTTGGCGAGGCTTCTACTGGTATCCCCCGCAGTGTACCTCTGGTTGAGATCTCTATTCCCGGTACTTTATTTGCAATAGAATCTTCATCCAATGGCTGGGAGGTCGTGTCTGATTTTGCATGCAAATTTCACTCCTACTTACGGAATTTTACTGAAAGGAGAGACTGTGAATTATAAAGGTAACAAGTAAAAATACTTGCAAACGAGCAAATCTCATTGCTCAGTGGATATGCATATATTTCTGATATACGTAGCCAAAACAATTCAAGAGCTAAAAGATGACATAATTCGGAGCATTAACGGCATTGAACCTCAATTAAGCATCAGCGTCAATGAAAATATGGACCATGGAATAAAGAGGAATGCCACCGAAATGGTAGGTTGAATTTAGCGGATATTTTATTTTACTTTTTGTCATATATAAAAATAGAAAAGAAGATAATTCTCGCAAAACATTTTGTTTGACATCGTGTATATTATTGATGAATCACCCTTCAGTAAAAAAAAAATTCCAAAGCAAAAGCATTAATTTGATTGGCAAGGCTACGGGGAACTGAACTCTTAACCACATAGGTTTCTAATATGCGGGATAAAAAGTCCTTATATGATGTTCCGTACTGCTTTTGTTCTTTTAAAAAAATGAAACTGAATATTTTAATGAATAACCGATCTGAATGAAACTTTGTGAAATTTTGTTTGGGAAAACCTCTGTGAGGAAAAAAAATTATTAGCTCGCTCGCTGCTGGCACTTTTAAGACTAACTCAAAAATAATATATTATAACAGAGAACACAGCTTGCAGGCTGGCATGAAATATATAATATTGTACATATATGTAGGTGTTGCTTGTTGTATTGGTGAATAATGCTTCTTGCTCGTCAGCGCTGTCTTCTTCCGATTTTAGGTATTTTCATTCGTATGGTTCCCATACGAAACATAATTTTAATTTATTTATTTTAAAAATATTGCAAACTCATCAAAATGACGTCACTAACGTCAATTAGATAATGGAGAAGCTTGTTTTTTTTCTACCACAATGCATTCAGAAAGTAGATAAGAAACTATTTTTTAAATTAATATGGATGTGTTTTGGAACTCTCTGAAAGTTTTTCCAAAAAAATATATGTGGCTTAACATTTAAGTCTTGAAGAACTATTTCGCTACTTTGTTAATACAAATTTACTTCGCCGGACTTCACCAAAACTATATGATTTAAATTATAAGTATGTTTCAAGAAACGTCAGCTGAAAAGTCTTTATAGTTGCCAATTAGCAGCAAATCCGTACTGCAAAGGAACACCCAAATACAAAACTGTGTATACGATTATTATTTTCTGATTATGATGGTATATTGTAAGGATGTTATCTAGTTCATCCTCGTACGCGGAACAAATGCGCGCACATTATTTATTCGATTCCATAACATTCAGAGACTTAATTTTGTTCTGGAGCTCGAGGCGGCTGCCATTAGTGGCATAGAGTGCGGTGTACAAACATCCTGATGGTGTGGCACGTTTCGATTCCTATAGCCATGGTCAAAAATTTATAAATTCTGAGATACATTTTAGTACATGTTGCCCGATGTGGAAGATTTATTAATTGATCATGTGTCTCCTTTTTCCTGTGTTGGCTAAAATATTTCTATACGTGCAGGTCTAGCTATATATACGTAGTATATACTTTAATAACTGGGAATACCATAGCAATGTCGCTGGTTTATCCTGAGGCGACGTCATCCCCAATTCGGGGTGAACACACATGCTGTCGTTGGAATTTCGTAATATTTATAGAAAGTGTGTGACTAAATATGTGATGGCAAATTATATTATAACTTTTGTTTTATTTATTTATCTTTGAAAAAGGACTCACACCGAATTAATTTGTGTCCTTCCAAAACATCCGTCGCGGCCGACACGATGCCATCAAAATTTCAAATAAAATCGATGCCCATAACATAGAAGGCTCGTGAATTTTAAAGAGTGTGTCATGAGGGGGTGTCATGTCCATTGAGAACAAAAATGTTCGATACAGAAGCGTCGTATATATCCTCTTGTGATGCACACAACTTAAAAACCATAACGAAAATAGGGAGGTTCCAGGGAACAGGCTGTTTTCATTTCAGTGATGCAGGATGAAGGGATGCTTAAAGGGAAACTGCATCCTTTATGGAATGTACACTGCTCCTGATGGCTAACGTGACAACGAATAGCCGCTGTGGCCGGCACAACCATCCAACCAGCCATCTGAGTTTAATTTATTCGATCTTCGATAACAGAAGCCTGTCCGAAATGTCTCATAAAAATTGCACTTTAATTACTCTATCGACAGTATCATTTTTTGACATCTTTTTAGATGAATTGCGCTGCTTTCTGTGCGTGTTTGACTTAACTCACTTGGATATTTTATGGCTTTAATTGGCTTGGTGATATCGTTTTCAAAATAGATGTGTTTTTTTTTTGTAATCCAATCTTTGAAAAAGCTGGAATGCAAATCTTATTTTTTTGGGAAAAAATTATATATTTTAAACAGTATTTTAGTTTATCGTTTGATTTAGGATATAGTACCTACATATTGATTGTGTTTTGTTTTGTTTTGATAAAATAAAACTAAAACACTTTAATTTAATTTTGAAGGTTGAGAAGCCATTCAATTACTTCAAAATGCAGCAGAACGCAATGGATCACTCCCTTTTCATCAGTACTCAAATTGATAAGGCAAGTCTATTAAAGCTAAGCCAATGTCTCTGTTCAAAGATAATATGTTGGAAATGCCTTATGTCAAATGAGACGGTTTTAGTAATTTACAACAAGAGTTCGACTGACGATGATAAGTTTCTATTATTTTCGAAGCATTTTCTACACTAAAAAACGTATAAATAATGTTCATGAATATGGGTATAGGAAGGAATTGTTTTAGGAGAATCCTTAGCTTGAGAATTTAGTACTCTGTAGCATATTCCAAGACTCGGTCTCGCTTCCATTCCTGCAGAATATCAACGCACACACGGGAATTATTGAGATTGTAAGCCACTGGCTTCGGCCCTGCTTAGAGATGATGTTCCAAAAATAAATTTACTTTTTTAAATGACGCTACGTCGGAAAGCCGTAACACGGAACAACCTGCATCAAAGGTTGTCCCACAAGCCTCAAAGATCATATGGGAATTAACGTCAAAAAACAGATTCCGGAGCAGGCAGAAAAGGTAGATTTCCACTTCTTGAGATTAGTGTAAATTCACAGATCTGCCATTATTATTGTGTGTATACAAAGTGTGTTGGTATATTGAGCAATGTGTGAAATGTGAATATTTTAAAAGACGAAGCGAAAAAATCTGTCTTATAGAAATCGGGGACGTATATTGATCATAACCTGCTCTATTTTGAATATCCGAAAAAAGTGCCAGTCTTACGCTAAGGTTTCCAAAATCCAAATGCAAAAACATTAGCATCATCGGATAGATGATGTTCGAGTATATTCATCGAGTTAAGCATTTCATAGAGGTTTGGTTTGCCAAGCATTGCTTCATCCGCTGATTTTCTTATGATTTTAAAAACACACCAAACAACTATTAGCAATTCCTACAAATGTTTGTTCTGTTTTACGAGTATAAAGCATTTTCAGCGGTTTAGTAGCTTTTTTGTTGGTTATTCTTGTTAGCTTCTAAAATTTCTTCCCTTAGGCAAGTTATGCATTCGTCGAAAAAAAAAGTTTTGAGATAACATGACATTACGATGATAGAAAAGTCGAAAAAAGTGGGTCCGAAAATTCTGTATGTCTCTGTCTGTATGTATAGACACCTGCAGCCCAAGCCTGTTTGCCAAATTTCTTCAAACATGGTAGGTATTTAGAGTTTTTTAGGTATTGTACAGAGGGGAAATGGAAACATTTAGCTAAAAAAATAACGGTACTTGCCTATAACTGTTACGTTAAAGCTATTATTTCTCAAAACCGGCTCTAAAGATTTTGATTTAAAATAATTATTGTTGCTTTTTAGATATAGGTACAACCAATCATATGGCTGAAAAAAAAGTTTTAAAAAATGTCTAAGAACGGTATTTTCCATTGGACTTTTTTTACTTTCGACTATCTCGAAAACGGCCCAACCGATAGTTTCAAAATTTTACACATATATACCTAGGCGTAGCTTAATTCATACTGGATAACAATATTTTTAAAAAATATTTTTTTTTGTATTCTTAAAAGCATTTTGTTTTAAAAATTTAAAAAATTAATACATACTTTGGAAACTGATACTTTAATTTTTTTTTTTGAATTTTTTTTTGAAAACTTTTTTTAAAAAAGTTTTTCAAAAAAAAACTTTTTTCTCAAAAAACGCTCCACAGATTTCTATAAATTTTTTCTATAAATTCAAATTTATCCAAGAAATGAAATGTTGTAGTTTTTTTCAACTTAAATTAGTTTAAGTATCTACTTATTTAAGAATTTTGAAAAATTTACTTTTATCGAAATCTCAAGCCCCTAGACACAGCCCCTGTCACACATTAGAGCAGGTTCATGCGACCCAGTCATGCATTTTGTGCATATTTCCAAAAAACAAAAAAAAAATCTTACCGAAAGTGCTATCAATCCAAAAACTAAGAAAAATATATTTTCACTTTCATCATAAAGCTTATACTTCCACAGCAGTTGAGAAAAGATAACGAAAGTGATGTTACGATGATGTTAGGATCCCATGTAAGGTGATAGCCTCATAAGAAACTTTTCAAAAGATTACATGTTAAAAACAAATTCACATCTCAGAAAATGAAATTGCTACCATGAACACAAAAAAGAATACTTTAATTGATGGGAGATTTGAAGATGATTAATTTGATGATACTCCATCAATTTGTATATAGTTTTCGAAGCCTTTAAAATGTTGATAAGAAAAACATCATGTTTGCTAAGCATTATCTGTGCTTCTGGTGTTATGTATGTTTTTTTTTGTTCTTGATCTTCGACCATGAATATTTATAAGCTATAGCCGTAGCTATAAAAATGTGTCTCAATGAAAATAATTGAAATAATTTCTGTAGCTTACTTGAGTTGATTTTAAACATACAATAATGTATTATCTAAAATATTACTATCTGGGTCGCACGTACTCGCTATGTGGGTGCAATAGTACGATGAAAAAAAAACTTTTGGAGCAATAATAACAATACATTTTTGAAAAAATTGGTTAAACTAAAAAAAATTTATTAAAACTGGAAAACCCGATACTTATAAAGGAACTAAAATTAAGAAACCTTTAATATTTGTTTATTTTTTAGGTACTATAAATGATATAAATGTCCACTTAATAAAACCGTTAAAACAAATTCCCGCCGTTATTATGTGTAGCCAATAACTAAAAACTCAGTTTTCTTAAAAACACTCAAAGAACATTACACAGAACGTTTAATGAAAATCGTTAGAGCCGTTTTTGAGCAAATTGGAAAAAAATTTGGCTAAAACCGAATTTCTCGTTGTATGGGAGCTGCCGTTTAGTAAAAAAGTTGCAATGACATCCTATAGAAATCTATTAAAAACTATGCCAAACAAATGTTTAAATTAATTCAACCAAGCCGCCCGTTGCGAACTTATGGCCATTTGAAAAAAGCCGTTTTAACCTGATTTTCGTTACGACCATTTGAGCCAAAAACATAAAACACTGTTTTGTTAGAAATATCTTAGGTAAGTTAAATTCTGAGTTTAATCAAAATCGTTAAAGCCGTTTTCGAGCAAATTCAAAATGAAAATAAATATGAAATAATGAAATAAAAAAACCTCGACAACCGTTTTTCTTTAAACTGCTATGTATCAAGTTTGAAGAAAATCCGTCAAGCCGTTTAGGCTGTAGCATGACGTGAAAAAGCTCACATCCGCACAGACAGGCCGACGACGACGTACGGTATATATGGTGAAAACCACTTTATTTGGTTTCTCTATCATCGTAATGTCATGTTTGATTAAAACCTCGATTTTTTATCTGCATAGTGCATGAAACCAATACTTTCCTTGTAGAGCAAGTAAACATCATAGATAATGGGGTGGTTACATATATGGTATTAATATTCTCGAATAAAATTGTAAGTAAGAAATCAAACTAATCAATATTCCTTAAATATAATTGTGTTTGAAATAGAATTATTTAGAATAATTTTTTTTTTCAAATTCATAAATTCGGCTACGAAATTTAAAGAATGTTTTAAACTAATTTTTCTCAAAATCTGTTTAACCTTATTTATAAATATTTTTGATTTGTTTTTCTCATTGGATTCAAAATATATGTTACGGTCAAAGCCCGATATCTAGTCAAACTTAGGATTGACTAGTCAATGCTCAACATTGACCAGCAGCGTTGGTCAAAGCCCGATGGATACTTTAGTTTCGGGCTTTGACCGATGAGTTTTTATTCAAACCTAGGTTTGACTAAACTGGTCGATCAAAGTCCGAAACGAAATTATGAGATTCGGACTTTGACCAAGGCACTGGTCAAAGTTAGAGGGAAAATATTGTTTGTATGGTGTGAGAGAGGGAATTTTTTCAATTGAAATAACAATCAAATCATCCATGATATTACAACATCAACAAAATGTTTTTTTTTTTTTTGACATTTAACAAAAGTGTAGTGTATTAAGAATAGAATATTAAGCCTCACCTCTATTAGAAATATTCATTTCGGGCATGACAAATATTATTTCTAATGTTTTATATTTTTATCTAATCGATTTGATTGTTATCTCAATTGAGAGAATTCCCTCCCTCACACCATACAAACAATATTTTCCCTCTTACTTTGACCAGTGCCTTGGTCAAAGTCCGAATCACATAATTTTATTTCGGACTTTCACCGATCAGTTTAGTCAAACCTAGGTTTGACTAAAAACTCATCGGTCAAAGCTAGAAACTAAAGTATCCATCGGGCTTTGACCAACGCTGCTGGTCAATGTTGAGCATTGACTAGTCAATCCTAGGTTTGACTAGAGATCGGGCTTTGACCGTGACATATACACTGAAATCCATCCAAGATTTGTTTCTAAATTTTACGGACTGATGTGATCCAATTTTCAAGGGGGTTAAATTTAAAAGCTCATTTTGTGATTTGATATAATTAAAACACACATTTTTCACTAAGATTATGTAGACTCAATGCTAAGCTGATTGGTTTAATCATGATAGGCGATGGAGAAAGCTCACTGTTATTAAGTCAACATTAGTTAGGATTAAGCGGCAACCTAGAACTCAACGTTGAGAAGAATTTGTATTTCGAACGCCGCCGTCTTTAAGCATACTTTATACCTGGAATCCGGTGGCCGTGTATCTTATGTTAATAAAAAAAAATTTATTCAAACAATTTAGTTTCAACTTTAATGCAACAAATATTCAAAAATCAAGGATTTCAATCAAAAGTCATATGTCACTTCTCCAATCTCTGAAAAATTTAAAAATATAATAAGTTCGTGTAAATATGATATTAATTTTAACACACCTTTATCAGAATGTTTCCAACCTACAATCAGATTGTCTTCACGATTTTTTGTAATTAACCAAGACTTCATGGGACTGTAGTATTTGAGAAGGCTTTCAGCATTTACAGTAGGATCTTCGGGGAATATTGTCGCCAAAACATCACGCAGTGGTTTTGAAGATCCAAGTTTCATCATTTTTCTTAAAAAAAAAATTGATTAAATAGTTTGATCATAACAGTGGCAAAAGAGCAAATATACTTCAGGGCATCACCGGCTGTCTGGCTGCCATAGAAATCACAGTTCTGAATCGGTTCCGATTTAGGCATTGTTTTCGAGTATTGTCCACTGATCTCACATAGTTTTTCGTAAAACTGGTATCCTAGAACCTCTGTCATGAATTTTCTAAAATGAAAAAAACAAGAAGAACTGTTGTATTGTTTTCTATAGTGATCATAAAAGATAGTCCTTATTGAAAATGAGTGATGAACTTTTTGTTGACTTTAATTTTTGCTGACTGCTTAAAGTCAGCAATATTCATTAATAAGTTCCTATCTAGAAGCATACTCAAAGGAATCCTTACCTTGCCTGTTTATTATCAGCGAGTTCACTGTAGAATTTAAAAGGAAAATCGTATGAAACGTCACCTCTATCGACTGGAGGAGCTGCTCCAACATATTTATCCATCATCTTCCAATAGTGTTTGTTTAGATCAGTCATATCGACAGATCCTGCAAACAAATCAGCCATTACTTTTGTATGCACAAAGTACACTGGAACATTAAGCAATGTGTGGATACCCTTAAAAAAACAAAAAACAAAATCAAGTTCCATAAAAAACGAAAACCGAAAAACTTCTAATATTCTCACCATTCTCAACAATCGATTCATTTTAACCTCTTCGGTGAATCTGAATTCGGTTACCAATCCAATTGCATTCAAATGTTTTGGTGTTGAAGCAGACAAGACAACAGCTTCTCCCACAGGATATTGCAAATGGTGAGCATCAAAATAGTAAGCGGGAAGATCGATTTTCTCTCTGGCATAATAAAGTTCTGCCATATAACCATGGGCTTGTAAGAACTTTCTAAAGTCCATCTTCTGACAGAATTGCATGTAAACATTGGGTGACGAATCAAAAATTGTTGGTGTACAATCGCCTTCATCCTCTTCTGAACTCATTCTCAAATGAGTGCCCCAATAGTCCGCGGGAATAGGAGTAAATCCCATGGATTGATAAAATTGGTCAGCTATTTTGTACATTTTCAGTGTATCGTAGTTGTTTTGTAGCAATATTTCATCATATGGAGGCAGGTCCTTATGTGGGAACATGCTATCGATAAGACTTCCAGGAGTCCAGGCTTGAGCCAACACCTGCTCGAATAGATGATGAGGAATCGGTCCATCGGCTTTGATTACCAAATCACCATATTTCTTGTGCAATTGATTGCGAATGAATCCATGCAATTGTAGATAGAGTGGCTGAATTTGAGTCATAACGCGTTCCATTTCAGTGACATTGTAATCATGAAGCCAAAATTCCAAAGGTGAAATATCTGTATGCAGAAGAATTGGAATTTATATGTTTTAAAGAATTAAATGGAAGTTAAGTTTTTTATGCTAAGTCCGCCTTTATTCATAAGCTTACCAGTCAATTTAGCGGCTTCTTTCAAGTGGTTTACTAAATTACGAAAATGTTTTATTGCCCATGCACCATTAATTGATCTCCATTCCATCCAATAATATTTCAATTCTTCTGGGTCATTGCTTTTGGCGAAAATATCTTGAACATCTGGAAAGAACGCCAATTGAACGCTAGAATCACGGTATCCATCAATATCATGATCACTAGATAATTCCTCAAGTTGACTCATTGAGGTGTACATATCGACGAACGAATCATTTCCGAGTATTGCTTCCTCAGCTGATTTTCTTATAATTTCAAAAATATACTTTAGTTCAGGATCATTGAATTTCGAAACATCGAATTGCTTGGATTCATTGACAATTCCTACAACGTTTTCGGCTGTTTTCAAAAGTGTACTTATCGCGTTTAGTGTTGCTTCGGTTTCATTGTCATTTTTCTTGAATATTTCTTCGCTGAGTTGGTCGATATAAGCAAACATTTGCTTACTAACTCTTTGAGCGAACGCTCTAGCTTCTTGTTCATCGGAGCTTAGCGGTGCAGCATTGCAAATCTGTAAAATTATATTCGAAAATAGATTTTTCGTAGTGCTTTCAGAGAAACATATAAACTATACTTACACCAGTTGCAACAACACCCAGCAATACAAAACACAATATTCCAGATCTCATCATAAGGCTGTTGCTTTCGATGAGTTTTGCACTAAGACTATACGTGGGATTCTGTGGAACGTGCCGTTTTATACTCCAAAGCAAGATGATAATTTTTAAATTAAAATCGCGATTAGTAAGTGATCTTCCTCACCTCATATAAAACTTTTGTACAAACTTAAACTATTTTTTAGAAGATTAAAATTTTAAAAATAAACAATGATGTTCGTAGTGATGTTATCATAATTCATTTTATAAAACAAATTGAATGTTTCGATTTATTAAATTGGCAAATAAATAAACCATTTTTTTTTGCAATTGCGGAAAAAATTTGTGTTCAGATAAGATTTTTTTTATTTAAGGCACGATATGGATTCGTGCAAAAAAAAAGTCGAAAAAGTTTGATAAAGGATCGTCCAATTTTCTTCAAATTTGTACTTATTTAGTAGGCTCTGGGAGAATAGTTTCATTTTTAATCTAGTTATAGTCCTAAAAATGACAACAGGGGACTGTCATTTCCAACAAGATTAACATCATAAACGACTTTGTCGATATTAACAAAACTTCTGCCTGGAAATAGGGATAGAACTGTTCTTATTTTTTGTTTTTAATTAAATAAGAACAAGTATGTGAGACTCTTTCATAACTTTTACTAGTTAAGCCAATTTTTCTCTGATATATTAAACTGTCTGTTTTATTTGACTTCTTGATCTTTAACCACGATTATCTGATACATATTGGAGTATTTATTTGGTACAGATGCCATATGTGGAGATAAGAATTACTATTAAACAAGTCAATATGAAGATAGAGATGTCAAAAAAGGGGCCGGAACTAAAGTCTTCATATACATAGATAAAAAATACATGTTTTTATTACAAGATTATGAAGACTCTACATTTATTGATTTTTGTTTGAAATTGCGACAAAAGTTGAATGTGTTGATAGAATGTGTAGACAAAAAGATCGGTCGATACATAAATCGATAGAAGATAACACAGTTAGATAAGCAGATTGCTGGAGAGATCGATAGATAGGCTGATAGTAGATTGATATATGGATCGATAGATAGATTGATAGATGGATAAGTATATAGATCGATAGATCGATAAATAGATCGATAGATTAGATTTTTTTTTAGATTAGATTTTATTTCTCAAATTGCTTAAACCTAAACATTATTTATAATTGTACTTAAATCTTTAAGGCATGGCCAAAAGGGCCGTCAGCCAGATGCTAGCTTGAATTTTCTATACATCAATAGATCGATATATACTCGTAGATCGAATAAAAAGATTATTAAATAGGTCAAGAGATAAATCGATATATAGATTTATAGATACTGCTTTAGATCGATCGGTAGACAAATCGATTGGTAGATAGATCAATTGAAATATCTATAAAAACATCGAATTTAAGATCGAAAGAGAGGTCTTATGGCTGAACTATAAAAGTCAGAATGGCGCGGACGGGGCCGTCAAGCAATTCGCATCTCACGTCCGCAAAAGCGGATCGCTGCGTTGCGTCAAATTTCGAACAGTTTAGTTTACGGACGAAAATTTGCATCTGACTGTGAATGGATATGAGAGTGAGTGTGAGAGTGAGTGTGAGAATGAGTATGTGAGAGTGAGAGGTATGCTAAGCTAACTTTGTGTGTGACTTCACAGCAGAGAGAATATATGAAATTTTGTTTATGTATGTCCTCTCTGCTTCGCAGTAATCCTATTGTTCAGAGGAAAATACATGTTTTGATTCCACGGCATTCCATCCAGTATGTGTAGCGTGTTCATTTCAATGGTTGGTCGGTACCGTTTCGCTCGATTTTGACATGTAACGAGCTTTTTTCTGTGGCTGAGGTAAAGCTCGTCGGGTCCAGGGTTTAACTAAAGTAGCTCTAACTCCAGTTTTGAGGGTAAAGTATTCTTTATTTCTTTTCTTACAGTATATTTACAAGTCAGGATTGTTCTAATTCATTTAATTTCTAACAGCTATGTATATTCAGTACATTTGATTCTTAATCTAGCTTAGAATACAATATATGTTTTTACGGTAGCTTACAATAGTCTTAACATTATATTTCATATATATATTTTTAATACGGCTTACGGCTATGCTTACGTCTACGGATAATGAACCATGAGGTGGCAGGTTTACGAATAATGAACCATGAGGTGGCAGGTTTACCAATAATGAACCATGAGGTAACAGGTTTACCAATAATGAACCATGAGGTGGCAGGTTTACCAATTATTGAACCATGAGGTGGCAAGTTTACCAATTATTGAACCATGAGGTGGCAGGTTTACCAATGTTGAACCATGAGGTGGCAGGTTTACCAATTATTGAACAATGAGGTGGCAGGTTTACCAATAATGAACCATGAGGTGGCAGGTTTACCAATAATGAACCATAAGGTGGCAGGTTTACCAATAATGAACCATGAGGTGGCAGGTTTACCAATAATGAACCATGAGGTGGCAGGTTTACCAATTATTGAACCATGAGGTGGCAGGTTTACCAATAATGAACCATGAGGTGGCAGGTTTACCAATAATGAACCATGAGGTGGCAGGTTTACCAATTATTGAACCATGAGGTGGCAGGTTTACCAATTATTGAACCATCAGGTGGCAGGTTTACCAATAATGAACCATGAGGTGGCAGGTTTACCAATAATGAACCATGAGGTGGCAGGTTTACCAATTATTGAACCATGAGGTGGCAGGTTTACCAATGTTGGTCCGAAACCACTCAACTTAGTATGAGCGTCAGACCTAAAATTTGTCTTTCTGTATATATATATAAGTATATATTACTACAAAAGGTCAAATCAAACAGAGTACACGAGATTGGTACTACCCACACTGCTGCTTTTCTCGATTTGCTTTGAATTTCATACTTCTACTTAGTACTTTTTCACCAAGAACGCAGTGTGAATTATAAAACGAATGATAAATTACTATTGAAATTCACTGTTTACATCATGTGTAGCCAATTCCTGTTTGGATGATTAATAGTTGTCATGGCAAAGTACATGTCAGTGGCGTCGGTGAAAAATTAGTGGTGCCGTGACTTTTTTTAAGGGGCTTATATAAGTTTCATTGACGGGTAGGGGTTTGTATGGGACTTTGCTAAAGGGTGTATATTTGATTGATTGGAAGTATGGGAGCGGTTATTTAAGGAGTCTGACGAATCTGTGACGGATTTTTATAGGAATTCTAATTGCCATAGTAATGGTTCGTTACAGACCCTAGCTTCCTTTTGTTTCCGACTATTTTAGTTCAGCCTTTAACAGATAGACCGATAGATGGAAAGATCAGACTTAACCCAAAGAAACAGAGATAAGCAATGGTCAAGTTCTGAGGTTCTGTCAAAGTTGGTGGTAAGCTTGAACTTTTGTTAAAGAAAAAATTGACTTCATCTTGTCGTCGTTTATTTTCAATCCCATTCTGCCTAAATGCTAAATACATGGTATCCTATCACATCAATGTCTATCGCAAACCCAAACAGAATAAGGTGCCTGATGTACTGACATATATGGATGTTCAATATTACACTCTCAAGCACAATGTCGAAACAGCTGACAATGTGTCGCCTTTTCCAAGTCCTCTGGTGTTGTCGATGGATTCATCAGGTCCCTCCTGTTACCCATTTAAAAAAAGACATTAGTTATTATGTTATAATTTACATTTTCTTTATTGAAATGAAGTATGACCACAGTGTTTAACGTCTGATAACCGTATGATCCTGAATGAAAAAGAGAGTTTTCCAGATACTTCCTTTTTTCTTTTACGATCCCAACTTTATGCTTTAGCGAAAATTCTCCAAATGCATCCAGATAGGGCGTTATCAGTTTAGCAGGAATCAAAAAAAACTGGACATTATACTATTTATAGTTAATTTTCGTGGTCTGAAGTTGCCCTGACGTTCACAAATAACGTTGGACAGGATCTCATTCTCATGTGCGATGTTTAAAAGAATTATGATCTTTATAATTGGCGCACTGTTTAGTTAGTCGGTCTCCTTTTTTGTGGATCGTCCAGATAGTATTGAGATTCCAATAATCGGGCATAACTACTTTCTTTCGACCGTACTCTTTAATCGAAAATTACTACTTGTGGACTTGTGGTACCTATGCAGATGCAGTGCTTTAGATTTATTTCTTAGAGTACCTACACCAAAAACGTAGAAGAGTAGGGGTTAAAAAGGGACGTAAAATAGATATTTGCTGGTGACACATTAGACCGTATAATTCCCCTTTCTCAATATAATACAATTTTGAATGGTTTTTGAAAGTAAAACAGCCCCTAATGCCTTTCAAAAATGTAAAATAAATTTAACATCCACCATCATAATTCATCTCATGTGTTCAGAAATTTAATCAAAGGGGAGGGAAACGTGTGTAATGGTATGTTTTTTTTTTTTTTTTAAAGGACACAGTTTTAACAAAGACATATGGATGCACACACTTTAAACATATATCACTCGTCACAATCAACAACATCTCAGCAAACAAACATTGTAATATAAATGAAGTGGAAAAATTATTGAGTTTAACAAAACACATAATTTATTCAATTCAAATTAGATCCAAAAAAAAAACAAAGTTCAATTCAATCCGCACATGTTTCCAATATGGCCGATATGAAACTGATCTAGATGATTTCATTTCATCTTTATTCATTTGGAAAAGCCATTCCCATAGTTCCCATATTATATGAGATTCATAAACAAAAAACCGGGACACATCTGCTTAACACGTTGTTCACAGAATCTTGTCTGATTCTTGTGCGATAAATTGAAAATGGCAGTCATAATTCTTTGATATATAAATAAGTCATATTGCAAAGCAAGTGCGTTGCCAAAACTATCTTTTAATTCCTTGCAAGGTATACCTACATTATGTACTATATAATACTTGAAAATAAGATCTATAAAATCTTTCACAAAAACAAAAACAGAAAATATATAAAATTAAAAAAAAAAAAAAAAAAACTTTAATAGTGGACACATAAATTTCCGAGTATATCACTTGGAAGAGAATAAAAATCTATCCTACATCGGTCGTCCCTCACTGCCGGCCGTCTTTTGAAGCTTTTTCCAGGCCGATTGAATTTCATATGAGACAACTTTTGTTTTATTTTGTTTCTGTTTTTTTTGAGAATATAAAACCCCTATCTGCCCACATTGGATGGGCCACCTCTCCACACTGCTGCCCTATAATCCTCTGACGTTATCTGGTAAAAAAAACAAAAACAAAAAAACTAAAAACAACAAGGAAAATAAAAATGATAAATTATTGCGAAAGACGAACTATTTTCAAACGACGCGCCGCTAAGACATATGTCGGCATTTTCTGCACAATAAATGTTTTGCTAGACAAATGCAACAAAAATCGCAAAAAAAAGAAAAATTTTGCGCGAATCTAAAGAAAATAAATATCTAAGTATAAGTATCTGTATCTATACATAAACAGCGTGCACACAAGAGTTTTTCCACTTGAATGCATCTGAGTTTGTGTGTGTGATGGATAATAAAAGTTGTATCTACATATTTATGAACGACGAATATAACCTAACCTACACTTATGACGATATCTGCAATCGCATCCATCTCTTTGCATTTTATACGTGTGTGCTTATAAATAAAATTTTGAGATTTATCCGAGATTTATTATGTGGTTCAAAGCGGTTTTGTAAGATTCCTTTTGGCCGTGGATTGTAATGCCGCCACACCACACCACGCCGCCTCTCCGTTCGTCCGCCGCCGGCCGCCGCGCTTTTCAAAAGCTGCAATTTCGATGCCATGGATTGGATATGCATATTATTAAGATGCATTGTATACTGTTTATCTCATGCTTTTATATTATTTTGATTCTTGATCTTTTAAGTGTAACAATATGTTTGATAATATGATACGAAAAATATACAAAGCATCAAGAGGATCTCAAACTGATTGAATTATTTCTCTACTTAGCGTAGCCAGGAGCATCAATGGTAACCGAAGTTTCACTTGACAATACTTTTGTTGCTAAAGACTTAACGAAATCAATCACTTTCTGCATATTTGGCATAACATCAGTCCTTGACAGTTTCCCAATTGACATCCCCACTGGAATTTGGTGCGAAAAAGATCGATTTTGGCATGGGCTGTCTTTCATGGCGCACATCCTACATGAACCATAGGTCATCCAAATTCGTGTCTTCAATTTTAGTAAAAAAAAAAAGTCAATTAACAAACAGAAAAATGGTGCAATGATGAACCTAATCCATAATCTGCACCAAACTGTCACTCTCTACGGATGTATTGACTTCTCGACAATAACGTGCGGGTTTTTCGAGCCCCAAATGCCGCATTTTCGTTTGTTGTCGACCTCTAAGGTCCAAACTGCGAAGCGATAGCGAGGCGGATGGTCGTGCGCCAGCAATTGCGGAGTCAATTAGACCTTATAAGTGAATGATCCGTTGTCTTTGTTCAGAATTCTCCCCAGGGTAACGCGTGAAAAGTTGAGCTGTTGAGATCGGTAGCAAGTTGATGTTCGTGATTTAAGTCTCACACTCACTGCTAGAGCGACGATGGGGACCGTGAGTGTTCTCCACTAGCATACCATTCTCACGAACTTTATCTACAAACTTGTGTACAGCAGGCGCGGTGGGTGCTCCAATTCGGCCAAAAAAAATTTTTCTCAAAAAAGCACTCTTTGTAATACACAGAGCTCACTTTGAAATTGATTTTTCAATATTATCCAACCTTGTTGGAGGGTAAATCGACTCATTTCGATCTGTGGAGGTATAATACTCACTTTCTGTCAAGGTTTCGAGCTGTCAGTGTCAAAATAACCTATGATATTAAAAGAAACTACTAGATAGCCCACTCTGTATTATTCAAAAAAACAATAGTATTAGATTTTTAATCTATTCCATCCATCAAATAGTATTAATGACAATATAATTCTTACGAGCAGGTATATTTTGATATTTTTAATGAGCCATTATTTATTTATTTAGTTATGGGCTTGCATTTTAACATAATCATATCTTATAAAATAATTTAGTTTTAAATTTTTAAAATTTATCATAACTTTTTTCGACTGAATAGGTTAAACATCTTAAGTCAACCTAAGATGATTTGCTTTTTATTAATGCATCTTGTTACCATTTTAGAGAAGAATAGATCTGGAAAAAAATTCATCTGATGTAGAAAAATTATATTCTGACACAACGTAAAATATCCTAAGTCCACAACATTTTATGTTGTGTTCAACCGAATACAATATTCTAAAGCAGACTTAAGATTATTTTATTAAGAGAGTTTGTTATAATAGTAAAAAGGTAAAACATATGAAGATGACTTAAGATAATTTAGTATGTGCAAGCAAATCAAACAAAAATCACCCTTAAGTTGAATAAAGATAAAATTCATCGAAACATGTTTGAACAGTGATAAAAGGCAAATCATCTTATGTTGATATTAGATGTTGTCGTTAAATTTAAACCGTTATTTTCTTAACCCTTAGTAGGCGCAGTCATTGTATTTATAATTTCTAGTACTCCCAATCAGAGGAACGTTTGGTGCGCCATCTATGGACGAAGTTCGCAAACACTCTATACTTTACCGTATGCAAAATAATTGCGTACTGTTTTTCTGTATCCGTAAGGCTACATGAGGCAAAAGACACTGGTCTATTATTTTGCATTAAACAGGCACCTAGACCTGAGAGTGAAGCATCTGATTGTATAGTAATCTTTGCCTTCGGATCAAATGGTTTTAGAGTCGGTACTCTGAGTATCGTGTCATATGTTATGGGCGTCGGACCAGTGAAAGCAAATATTTATTTTAAGTAATTCTCTTAAAGGGGAAGATAACTCCGATAGATTAGGGACATATTCTCTTACATAATTAATAAAGCCTAATAATTTTTGCAATTCAGTCTTGCAGGTTGGAGGCTTAAGCTCTTGTATTGGTTTTATTCTGTCATCGTCTAGGGCAACCCCATTTTTGCTTATTATGTGACCTAAAAATTTTATCTGTTTTTGGTTGTGTTGAACTTATTCTTTGTTAAATGATATTTTTTTTCTAAAGCTCGATTTAAAACCATATCCACTAGTTCTATCATGCTCTTCCAAGGTGCTCGTGGCTATTGCGATGTCATCTATGTAAATAGAAATGTTTGGAATATCACCAAAATTCCGTTCATTAATTTGCTGAAAAGCTTCTGCAGCTATTTTGATACCTAGTGGCAATTTCATGTACCGATAGAGGCCAAATTGAGTACTGAAAGAACAAATTTTTTTCGAATCCTCATCAAGTTCTATTTGATGAAATCCATAATATTTAATGTCGAAAACGGAAAATACTTTTTTATTTGCAAAATTTACTTTTATATTTTCAAAAGATGGTATTTCGTGAAAATGCTGAATAATTGCTGCATTTAAATGCTTTGGATCGAGACAGATTCTCAGTTTGGTCGGTTTCTCAACAATGACAATGTTAGAAATCCACTCACTCGAGGTGGCACATGGTTCTATGATTCCGAGTTTACATAACCTATCCAACTCTTCTTTCAAACTATCTTTTATAGCAAGTGCCACGATGGCGTCTTTTTTTATACCTATGTGAACATTTTTAAAACAACATCCTAACCCAGTGAAAACTTTTTCGAACCTACTTACAAGATTATTTTTTTCTATTAGCATGCTTTCTTTATCATTTGTAGTATCGTTTTTTAGATTCAAAATAGCTTTTCATGGCATTTAGTCCAACAAAAAATTGGCGTTTCATCCAGGAATCTCACTTTGGAATCATCAGTTGACATACAGTGAAAGAAACCTTGTCAATACGCAATTTTTAAATTTTTACTTGCTCTATAGGGCAAGTATTGGTTTCGTGCAGAAAAAAAAAATCGAGGTTTTAATCAAACATGACATTACGATGATAGAGAAGACCAAAAAAGTGGTTTTCGCCATACCGTCCGTCGGTCTGTCTGTGCGTCTGTGCGGATGTGCGGATGTGCGGATGTGCGGATGTGCGGATGTGCGGATGTGCGCTTTTTCACGTCATGCTACAGCCTAAACGGCTTGACGGATTTTCTTCAAACTTGATATATAGCAGTTTGAAGAAAAACCATTGTTGAGGTTTTTTTTATTTTATTTTAGCCCGGCTCAAACTGGTACCTTTCAAGTAACGGTTTTTTTCATTTTGGATTTGCTCGAAAACGGCTCTAACGATTTTGATTAAATTTAAAATTTAATTTACCTAAGATATTTCTAACAAAATAGCGTTTTTTGTTTTTGGCTTAAATGGTCGTAACAAAAATCAGGTTTAAACGGCTTTTTTTCAAATGGCCATAAGTTCGCAACGGCTTGATTGAATTGACTCAAACTTCGTTTGGCATCGTTCTTCATAGTGTTCTATAGGATGGCTTTGTAAACTTTTCAGTGAAGCTTTTCTAAATGGTAGCTCCCATACAACGAGCCGTTCAGTTTTAGCCACTTTTTTTTGGTTTTTTCTAATTTTCTCAAAAATGGCTCTAACGATTTTTATTAAATTTTGTGTGTTATGTTCTTTTAGTGTTCTTAAGAGAACTGCGTTTTTAGTTTTTGGCAAAAAATGCTAGTAACGGAGATCTGGTCTTAACGTCTTTTTTCAAATGGCCATAAGTTGTCAACGGTTGTATCGAATTCAAACAAACTTTGTTTGGTATAGTTCCTTACAACTCTCTATCAGATGGCATTGCATTTTTGTCAGTTACTCTTTTTTAAATGGTGGCTCCCATACAAAAAGCCATTATTTTTTGGCCAAATTAAGTAGGTTTTTCTAATATACTCAAAAAAGATTCTGCCGATTTTTATTAAACTTTGTATGTAATATATATAGAATGTTTTGAAGAAAACTGCATTTAAGTTTTTGGCTTCAAATGATAATAACGGACATTTATTTTAACAATTTTATTAATTTGGCCATAAGCGGACATTTATATCCTTTTATAGCACCCAAAAGATGACATCTAAATTTGATATACTAAAGGTTTCTTAACGTAAACTTCTGTATATCGGGTTTTCCAGTTTTAGCCAAACTTTTTTAGTTTTTTCCAAATTTTTTCAAACATGAGTTCTGCATATTGCTCGAAAACAGTGTTTTAATAATACTATTGCAACCTCAGAGCAAGTACGTGCGACCTAGTCGTGCATTTTATTTCTAGTACAACTTACATAGAATTTTTGACAAAACCCTAATGTGAACTATATCCAACAAGATTAAGATTTTAATCATTAAGAAGGAAGTTTAAGCCCGTGGCCTGGCTCAGCAGTAGTTTTTAAATTTTTCTTAATACAAAATCTATATACTGCATTGATAAATAAAATAAAATAAAATCAACCAAGTAGAAGACTCAGCACTAATAATGGACTGTTTTGTTGGACTAAAGGCCATGAAAAGCTATTTTGAATCAATAATTCAACAGTCCATTATTAGTGCTGAGTCTTCTACTTGGTTGATTTTATTTTATTTTATTTATCAATGCAGTACCTATATAGATTTTGTATTAAGAAAAAATTAAAAACTGTATCGTTATTTATTTCATTTACTCTTTTAACCAAATCTAGCTTCGTGCAACTATCTAGGCCTAAGAGGGGTATTCTATCCTCAACAACTACATAAAATTCGATGACCACACGTTTATTCGCAACTAAACACTCTAAATGTCTAAATTGACTATCCCAAATGATTTAATTTCTGTTCCATTATAAGCAGAAAGCTTGGCTGCAATTTTTGAAAACTGTATGTTTTTAAGTCCATTTAAGT
Organism: Platycheirus albimanus; assembly: GCA_916050605.2. Classification (NCBI taxonomy): domain Eukaryota; kingdom Metazoa; phylum Arthropoda; class Insecta; order Diptera; family Syrphidae; genus Platycheirus; species Platycheirus albimanus. Next base: position 65,128,696 of record OU696696.1, read on the forward strand.
ATTTTACTGGTAAAATGTTAACCATGGCTCCAGTATCTAATTTAAATTGTATATTAACGTTTCGCACTTTTATGTTTTCTAGCCAGGTGCTCGATATATTATTTTTATTCGTGATAGTGTCAATACAAAAATCGTCATTCAATTCATTTACCTCGCTATCTTCTATGTGAACTTCCCGAACAAGTTTGTTTTTGCAGACAACTGCAAAGTGATTAAATCCGTTACATAAACTACATCTCTTTCTAAATGCTGTACAATGTACAAGATCTTTTGCCATGTGTTTCACCGCACTTCGTACAATCAAATTGGATGTCCATTACATTAGGTGATCTAATATTATAAGAAGAAGAGTTTTTATTGTTAGTTTTGTTGTAAGTACTGTTGTATTTTTTTTTTTTGATCTGCTGATACGTCCCCTGTTTTCTAATGGCATCGATTGCTGCATTTGTCCTGTTGTTCATCTGTTCTATTTGTTTGTTTGTTACCTCGGCACTCCGCGCCATCACGATTGCCTTTACTAGCGTTAGTCCTTCAGTCACCAGATATCGTTTTTGTAGTTTTTTTCGCTGATTCCCAGTACGATTCGGTCTCTTACCATTCTATCCACATCATTAAAGTCGCACTTTTTCACAAGCTTTTTTATTTCCATTAGAAAATTATCAAATGGTTCACTATTGCCTTGGTTCCTCGTATGATATATGAAACTTTCATATACTGTATTTGTTTTTCTAATGCAGAACACTTTGAAGGCTCCAACTATCTTCTCCAATTTTCTTCTGTCTTCCTCGTTTAGCACAAGCACATTTTTCAATATTTCAGTGGCTTCATCACCTGCAGTGTTGAGGAATATGGCAACTTAAGTTGCAATTGAACCTCATCAGGTTTTTTATCTATTTCGATTGCTTTTGAAAACACTTGAACATTTCTATAAAAAGTCTGCCAATTATCGCTTAGAATTCATTATTTTGTAAACACATTATATATATATGTTGAAATCGATAAATGAGCTGGAACTCCTAAAAAGCCATCATCCCAAGGTCATTTACCAAAAGTCGTGAAAAAGCGGTCTAAAAATTATAAAAAAAATCATATTTTTTGTTAGAAAAGCGTTAGAAACGGGAACTTCTCGGATTATTTTGTAAACACATTATATCTATATGTTGAAATCGATAAATGAGCTGGAACTCCTAAAAAAAGCCAGCATCCCAAGGTCATCTACCAAAAGTCGTGAAAAAGGACCTTAAAAATTAGAACAAAATTCGTAACTTTCGTTAGAATAGTGTTAGAAGTAAAAAAATCCAGGATTTTATTGGAAACATATTCAGGCAAGTCGTTTAAATAAAAAAAATAAAATTTACCATCACAGTTTGGGTTACCTAGCTCTTTGGGCATACATGTAATTTTTTTTTATGGAAATTTAATTTTTTGTTTTTATTTTTTTTTTCTGTCTGAATTTCACAAAACTATTTTTTTTAGGTATGAGGAACTCCTAGACAGGGTTTCTTACACCCGAAAAAAATATTTATATATGATTTTTCGAGAAATGATATGCTGGCGTGAAGTTGGCATCTCATTTTCTTAAATCAATTGTTTTCAGTGAAATCATGCAGAACTATTTTGGAAAACTATCAGGAACTATAGAACTCATGTACATGCGACAAGAACTCCAAAAATAAAATGCACGACTGGGTCGCACGTACTTGCTCTGTTGGTGCAATAGTACGATGAAAACAAACTTTTCGATCAATAAGAACAACTAATGTTTGAAAAATTTGGTAAAACCTAAAAAATGTTGACTGAAATTGGAAAAACCGATATACGGGAGCTAACGTTAAGAAACCTTTAATATTTAAAATTATGATGTCAGCTTTTGGGTGTTGTAAATGATACAAATGTCCACTTATGGCCAAATTAATAATACTGTTAAAAGCAATTTCCGCTATTATCATGTATAGCCAAAAACTAAAAATGCAGTTTTGTTTGAAGTATTCTATGTATGTTACATAAAAAGTTTCATAAAAATCGGGGGAGCCTTTTTTGAGTAAATATGAAAAAATGAAAAAAATTGGCCAAAATCTAGTGGCAATTTGTATTGGAGCCACCATTTAAAAAAGAGAAAATGAAAAAAAATCAATGCCATCTGATAGGAAGCTGTAAGGAACTATACCAAACAAAGTTTGAGTGAATTCGATGCAACCGTTGACAACTTATGGCCATTTGAAAAAAGCCGTTAAGAGCAGATCTCCGTTATTTGCATTTTTAGCCAAAAACTAAAAACGCAGTTCTCTTAAAAACACTAAAAGAATATAACACAAAAAGTTTAATCAAAATCGTTAGAGCCATTTTCGAGAAAATTAGAAAAAACCAAAAAAAGTTGGCTAAAACTCAACGGCTCGTTGTATGGAAGCCACCGTTTAGAAAGGCTTCAGTTAAAAATTTACTAAACCATCCTATAGAACACTATTAAAAACTGTGTCAAACAAAGTTTTAGTTGATTCAATCAAGCCGTTGTGAACTTATGGCTATTTGAAAAAAAGCCGTTAGAACCTGATTTTCGTTACGACCATTTGAGGCAAAAACAAAAAACGCAGTTTTGTTAGAAATGCTTAAAGTAAGCTAAATTATAAATTTAATCAAAATCGTTAGAGCCGTTTTCGAGAAAATCCAAATTGAAAAAAACCGTTACTTGAAAGGTACCAGTTTGAGCCGGGCTAAAACAAAATAAAAAAAACCTCGACAATGGTTTTTCTTCAAACTGCTATATACCAAGTTTGAAGAAAATCCGTCAAGCCGTTTAGGCTGTAGCATGACGTGAAAAAGCGCACATCCGCACATCCGCACATCCGCACATCCGCACATCCGCACAGACGCACAGACGCACAGACAGACCGACGGACGGTATGGCGAAAACCACTTTTTTGGGCTTCTCTATCATCGTAATGTCATGTTTGATTAAAACCTCGATTTTTTTTTTCTGCACGAAACCAATACTTGCCCTATAGAGCAAGTAAAAAGTTGAGATGCTGACATTTGTTATGCTAACTTCACGGACATATCTATAAGGCAAGTTATGCATTAGTCGAAAAAAAATGACAGCGAAGACGAAAAAGATGGTCTAAAAATTCTGTCCGTCTGTATGTCTGTCTGTCTGTATGTATAGACACCTACAGCCCAAACGGGTGGGCCGAATTACTTGGTATATAGACTTTCTTAGGTATTGTACAGAGGGGAAATTGAAATTTTTTTTTTGCTCAAAAAATAACGGTACCTGCCATACAACCGTTACGTAAAAGCTTATTTTTCCTAAAAACGGCTTTAACGATTTCGAATTAAAAAAATCAGTGTTGCTTTTAAGGTACGACTAATCAAATGGCTGAAAAAAAAGTTTTAAAAAATGGCTAAGAACGGTACTTTCCATAAGACCGTTTTTTGGCGCCGTGAAATAACGCCGAATGCAATAACGCCGAATTTCAAAATTCGGCTTTATTGCACTTTACGAAAGTGAAATAACGCCGAATTTTGACGTTCGGCCTTATTTCACTATAATAAAGTGAAATAACGCCGATTCGGCGTTATTTCACTTTCTAAATATTATTTTTATGACTTTTCATGTGTCTTTCATATTCTCTAAATAAGGTACCATCCTGAGAGCTTTGGAATCATTAAACAAATGTTTAAGTACCCTTTGTATATTTTTTTTGTACAGGACCAATTTCCACTTAAAAATAAAACAAAGCAAATATGTTCTTCCCAAAAGTTCGTTTTAATGAAAAAAAAATAATTTTTAATAATTCTTTTTTGTTGAAAAATACATACTTAATAAACATAACATAAACATTTCGATATTTAAAATTTTAATTATTAAGTTTACGGAAATGTATACTTCATTATATTTTTAAAACCTAGTGCTGTTAAGAGAAGTCTTTTGAAGTAAAAGTTTCAGTATTTATTGAACTTAAAATGTATATGTAGACACCTAGGTTCTATATCTATATCAAGCTAAATAAAATGTCAACTTTTATTCAAAACCGTTGATATAAGTGCAACATATAAAATCCAAGCTTTGCAGAATTTGAGAGAAACATTTTTCAGATCCAAGTTTTTTGAGAAATTCATCAAATAAAAATAAAAAATCGCGCGATTTTTTATTTTTATTTGATGAATTTCTCAAAAAACTTGGATCTGAAAAATTTTTCTCTCAAATTCTGCAAAGCTTGGATTTTATATGTTGCACTTATATGTTGCAATTATAAAAATAAAAAATCGCGCGATTTTTTATTTTTATTTGATGAATTTCTCAAAAAACTTGGATCTGAAAAATTTTTCTCTCAAATTCTGCAAAGCTTGGATTTTATATGTTGCACTTATATGTTGCAATTATAAAAATAAAAAATCGCGCGATTTTTTATTTTTATTTGATGAATTTCTCAAAAAACTTGGATCTGAAAAATTTTTCTCTCAAATTCTGCAAAGCTTGGATTTTATATGTTGCACTTATATCAACGGTTTTGAATAAAAGTTGACATTTTATTTAGCTTGATATAGATATAGAACCTAGGTGTCTACATATACATTTTAAGTTCAATAAATACTGAAACTTTTACTTCAAAAGACTTCTCTTAACAGCACTAGGTTTTAAAAATATAATGAAGTATACATTTCCGTAAACTTAATAATTAAAATTTTAAATATCGAAATGTTTATGTTATGTTTATTAAGTATGTATTTTTCAACAAAAAAGAATTATTAAAAATTATTTTTTTTCATTAAAACGAACTTTTGGGAAGAACATATTAGCTTTGTTTTATTTTCTTACCATTCGGCTTTATTTCTCAATTGGAATTCGGCGTTATTTCACTTTCTTATAGTGAAATAAGGCCGAACGTCATAATTCGGCGTTATTTCACTTTCGCAAAGTGCAATAACGCCGAATTTTGAAATTCGGCGTTATTGCATTCGGCGTTATTTCACGGCACCCGTTTTTTTGCTTTCGGCTATCTCGAAAACGAGACAACCGATTTTTTCGAAATTTCACAAACATATAGCTGTAGGTAGCTCAATTTGTATTTCATACCAATATTTTTGAAAAATATTTTTTTGTATTTTTAAAAGCATTTAAAAAAAAAAGTTTAAAAATTATTATTTTGAAAACTGCTTATTAATTTTTTTTTTAAAATTTTAAATAAATGTATTTGCTGAATACCTATGAACTGTCGTTTTTGAATTTTTTTGAAATTTTTTTTCAAAAAGTTTTTCAAAAAAAAACTTTTTTTCTCAAAAACCGCTCCACAGATTTTTATAAATTTATTCTCATAAATTCAAATTTATCCAAGAAATAAAATGGCGTACTTTTTTTCAGCTCAAATTAGTTTAAGTATTTATTTAAGAATTTTGAAAATTTTATATTTATCAAAATTTCAAGCCCCTAAACCACTGTCACTCATTAGAGCAAGTTCGTGCGACCCAGTCGTGCATTTTATTTGACTGAAGATTCATAATTTTGAATATTAAAATCACACCGTATAAGAATGTTTCCAACCAACATTCAAGTTGTCTTCACGATTCTTTTGAACCAACCAAGACTTCATGGGGCTATAGTATTCGAGAAGGCTGTCAGCATTTACAGTAGGATGATCAGGGAACATTGTTGCTAATATATCGCGGAGCGATTTCGAAGATCCAAGTCTCATCATTTTTCTAGAAATAACATTTTGAGTTTAGTATTTGAAAATGCATTGTTTAGAAATAAATTTACTTCAATGCATCACCAGCACTCCTGCTATTATAGAAGTCACAGTTTTGAATCGTATCCGATTTGGGCATTGTTTTAGAATATTGTCCACTGATCTCACAAAGTTTTTCATACAACTGGTATCCTAGAACCTCTGCCATGAATTTCCTAAAAATAAAAATTAAAATTTCGACATAACGTACAAAACTCGTTATCTTTGTTCTAAGAGAACAAAACATTTTTTTTGTGAATCCTAAGATGATTTAAAATAAAATATATCATTTCAACATCATCAATCAAAAAAAAATCTCTTGTAGGATTTATCACTAGTTGAGTTGATAATCAAACAAATATCACTTCCCACCCAAAACTCCCACAGACGAAGGATGTTACAAGATACTTACGTTGGCTGTTTGTCTTCACCATCTTCGAAAACGAACGTTAATGGAAAGTCGTATGCACTATCACCTCTGTCAACTGGAGGTGCTACTCCAGCGTATTTGTCCATCATTTTCCAATAATGTTTATTGAGATTAGTGATATCGACGGATCCCGCAAACAGGTCAGCCATTATCCTTGTATGCACAAAGTACACTGGTACGTTCAGCAAAGTGTGAATACCCTTGAAAAATTCAAAGAAAAAAAAGTTTTAAAAACTAAAAACCGCACAATTCCTAGCCTTCTTACCATTCTCAACAGTCGATTCATTTTAACCTCTTCGGTAAATCTGAGCTCTGCTGCCAATCCAATTGCACTCAAATGTTTTGGTGTTGAAGCAGACAGGACAACAGCCGCTCCAACAGAATTCCCCAGGAGATAAGTTTCAAAATAGTAAGCCGGAAGATCGGTCTTCTCTCTAGCGTAATAGACTCTTCCCATATAGCCATGGGCTTCTAAGAATGTCCTAAAGTCCATATTTTGACAGTATCTCATGTACACTTCGGAAGACATATCAAAAACTGTCGGAGTACAATCGCCTTTTTCCACGTCAGAGCTCATTTTTATACGATTTCCCCAATAGCTCTTGGGAACAGGTGTGAATCCCATCGATTGATAAAATTGGTCTGCCGTTTTATATATTTTCAAAGGGTCGTATTTGTTTTGTAACAAGTTTTCATCATATGGAGGCAGGTCCTTGTGTGGAAACATGCTATCGACAACACTTCCAGAAGTCCAGGCTTGGGCCAGCACCTGTTCGAATAGATGCTGTGGAATTGGTCCATTGGCTTTGATAACCGAATCACCATATTTCTGGTGCAACTGATTGCGAATGAATCCATGCAATTGAAGATAGAGTGGCTGAATTTGCGTCATAATTCTTTCCATTTCGGTGACATTGTAGTCATCAAGCATGAATTCCAAAGGTGTTATACCTGAAATAAATTTGAATTGATTTACAATTTGATATCAAAGTTGATATTTTGAATTATGCGTCATCGAAAAAAAATTTAATATCATCTATATGTGAAACTAATTGGGAACAATATACATATGTTTGTTTTAGTTTCGACAAATTGAAAACCTGCGAATTATAAAGATCACTTAGATGTCTTGTTTAAGTACCCGGTGAGATATTTGAGCTTACATACCTGTCAAATTTGCGGCTTCATTCACAAGACTGACTAAGTACGGAGAATTTCCTTCTGCCCATAAACTGTTTTTATTTTTCCATGCAGTCCAGTAATATTTCAATTCTTCTGGGTCATTACTCTTAGCAAAAATGTTATGTATGTCTGGAACTATGGCTAGTTCAACACTTTCGTTATGAAATGCTGGAATATTTTTTTCTTTTTTTTGCTAGATTCTCCAGCATACCTGTAGATACAAGTATTTCAAAAAACTTCTCATTACCAAGTATTTCTACATAAGCAGATTTTCTTATAATTTTAAAAATATGTTTTAATTCAGGATCGGTGAATTTCGAATCATCGAATTGTTTGGATTCATTGACAATTTCAACGGCTTCTTCTGCTGATTTAAAAATTGCCTTAATTTCTTTCAACACATCATTTTGATCGAATATTTCTTGGACCAAATAATTGGATATTTCAAAATCTCTTGAACTAAATCTTTGGGCGAAGGCTCTAGCTTCTTTTTCGTTGGAACTGAATGGTACACCATTACAAACCTGTTGATATAATGAAAAAAAAAAAATAGTTATCAAGATCCTTACAACTTCCGAGTACAAATCCTTACACCAAGTACTAGCACTCCAATTAAAACTAAACACTGTATTCTGGACTTCATTGCGAAGCTGTGACTTGCTCAACTTGTATACAAACACTATGTGGAATTCCATTAGAATGTGCAGTTTTATACTAAAATCTCGAGAGGAACGTGATAATTTTAGAACAAAATTAATATAATTATATTTCTTTGATAGTAGTTTGTAATGGTGGCGTCACAATTCAAAGGAAAAAGTAGATTAAGAGGTGGGGGATAATAATATTGTTATATTTTTTGCATAGGTAATATATTTTCATAAGAAATTTCATACCTCTTATCGTGCCCAATTTCTTTGGACTACTTGATCTCTGGCCAAAAGTTAAACCTGGCAGGACTGGGAAGACCACCATGTTATTCTGATTATATTTTTTCTCAAGAATTCAGATTTGTAGATTTGGATTTGCTTTTTAATTGCAGGAAATGAAATAATCACTTGAGTGCTAGATGTAGACACTTTTTTACTTCCGAAGCTGAGGCTAAATTTTTTGATGTCCGCGGCTGTTTTCAATAAAAACGCAAATTATAATTTGTTTATTTTCCATAGGTAGAATTTTGGCTTAATTTTTTTTTTTTTTTTTTTATTTTTTATGACTGCGCCATTTAATGAGAACAGCTTTAATAGGTTGAGAACTTTTTTATTTGACTCTCGTTCGACAACTGACGTGATACTTACTTGCTAAGCCTGAGCTCAACTTAGTATATAAAATTATGTGCTTATGTATGTACATCATTACAAACTGTACATCGGACCGGTTTTCTTAAATTAAATTTTCTCGTAATCCACTTGACGGATTTCGAATTTTTTGGATTTTTCAAAAACCGTTTGCTACATTTTTTGTTATTTTATTTTCCTGATAAAAACTATAAGGTGCTAGAGGTTGGCATACTCAAAAAATAATTTAATGTCTTTTCGAAAAGGTCGTACGATTTTGAAATTTTTTTCTTAAAATTCAAAACAGTAAAAGAAATCAGATGGCTTACTTCATTTTTTCCAAAAATACGTTTCAACTAGTGATTTTTAAGTGACTAATAAAATTTTATTTGATTTTATTCTCTGCTTACTCTTTTTCAAATCTCAAGCAACTGTCACACATTAGGGCAAGTTCGTGCGGCTCCGTGAAATAACTCCCCAAAAAATAATTCCCCTAAAAAAATTAAATAACCCAACAAAAATGTATAAGAGATTTCATATGTTTTTTTGGGGGCTTATTTAATTTTTTAATTCGGGGTGTTGTTTCATGATGAAATAACTCCCCAAATTTGAACTAAGAAATAAGTTCCCAAAAAACTAGTGAAAAATAAAATTTGAGAAAAAGAAAAGAAAGCAGAATACGATTTCGTTTCTGAGAACTTAGAAAAATAAAAATGAGAATACATTAAAAATGTTTATTAAAATCTTATTTTGCATTATTAATAAATTTTTTTTTTTCATTGGAAAATACAGAGGTAGGTAGTCAAAAGTATTTACACACAAAGAGCTTAATTAAATTGAATTTCAATGCAAAAGAAAGCTCGTTGTGTAAATACTTTTGACTACCTCTGTATATAAAGATTGTCTTACCAATTCTTTAAGTTGGGGACTTATTTCACTATTTTTTTGGGGACTTATTTCATGCTTTTTGGGGACTTATTTCATATGCGAATTTGGGGATTAATTTCATAATGAAATAAAGCCCCAATTTGGGGGGTTATTTCATTTTGTTTTTTTTTTGTGGTTAATTATTTCACGGAGCCTCCATGAACTACTCATAATGATTGATTGACCGACCCAGAGATGGGGTGAATCAATTGTGAGAAAGGGAGCTTAAGCTGTAATGAACGAACGTTTTTTTTTTGGAAATATTCGAAAAATTGGATCGAATAAGTCTATTTTGACCCCGATAGGGTAACGATTATGATACAACATTATTCAATTATGACCGTAAAGCCATTGAGGATAACAGTTAAACTTATTGCAGTAACCTATACGCAGCGGGAGAACCCATCAAGTACAACAAATTTTTCAAGCATTACTTATACTGACACATTCTAAGTTGCAAGTTGTATTTGTTTAAGTTTTTCTAAGATATACAATTAAGTAAACAGTGAAAAGAAACGATTCAATAATGCAGAACTGACAATGTCTAATTAAAAAAAATTTATGTATTCATAAAATCAAAAAAAAAATATCAATCCTAAAAATCCTACCACCGTAACATCACTCCAGCTTCCTGTCATTAATATACGATCATCCCTTTTCAAATGACTCTATTCAATTTTCACCTAGCAAAAGTAATCTCCGGAACAGAAAAAAAAAACCAAACAATTTCCAGTAATTACTCGAAAATCCTGATTTGTCATAAAAAAAAAAAAATAAGGCCACGAGCCTGTAGTAAGCACAAAACCAACCAACTGTTGATCGGATTTTACGACGCGAATAATGGTCGCATAAAATTTGAGTGCCATTTATGTGTACGTTGGCGAGGGGGTGATGTTAACTTTTCGAGTTTTTACGATTCCTTAACCGTTCCACTTTATGTGTTACTCGATTTTTTGTTTGTTCTCTGTTCTATACTCCTTCTACGGTATTAAAGAGCTGGTATAAATGTCCTTCTCGAGCGTCAGATTCAAAATAAAGGCCTAGGTTAGGTTAGGTATATATATGTATGTTTGTATGTGCGTAGTGTATTTATCAAGGCACTGCTATAAGGATTCATGATTTTTAAGCACTTGTTTTATGATTGTAGAATTTATTCTGGTCCAGACCATCAACATGTGTTCTTTGTGCCAAACAAGGTCGAATAAGTTAATCTTTCTAAAACAGTCAAGTCGGGGCAGATTGAAACGTCAAGGGTCTCATGATTGAGCTATAATACTCAAGTGTTTTATGTGTGTTGTTAAAGCAAATTACAGTATTATGGACCCGGTTTTATGTGAAAACTAAGGTCACCCAGCCTGGTAGACTGTCTATATGACACTATTTGGTGGTGTTAATGTCCTGATGACGAGAAGAGAGTTTTTATAGCTCGTTAAATTGAATCTTTGCTCTGAACGGTTCTGATATAAAAATTAAGACAATTGTGCTTTTGAGTTGGAAAGACAATTCGTGGGCAAGTTTTTAAGAAAAAACAAAAAAGGATGATTAAATAATAATATTTTATATTCATTCATTCCAGTTGGGTCGGTCAAAAAAATAAGGAATTTATGGTATAAACAAAATATGTGGGTACAAAATTACATGAGACAACCAACGAGCATCAAAGTGACAAATATTTACAACGTTGTGATTTGAGAATAAGTAATGTGGACATGGGAAATATAATGGGATGAAATGGTCTAAGAATAATTCATTAGATACCTATTAAATCTTATTATCTTTGACATTATGCGTAGTCATGAGGTTAATCTGAAATAATGTTAACTATAATCAATACGAATTGTTTCGGACTTTGGATATTTTCCTAGTGTCGGACTAGAGGCGAAGGCGATACTGAATTAATAACAAAAGACTCAACAAAGAATATCGTGGCGAGTTAAAAGACAGAAAATGCTACGAGTATTTGAATTTGAACAAATTAACTTAGTTTTGATAGTTTTTGAATCAAGAATTAGTATTAAAGTGGTTACAACTTTAAAAGTAGAATGTAAATGGATTTTCGTAGATATGTATTCGGAAAAAAGAATTATATGCTTGTGGGATTGATCATGGGTTTAGTTACTATGAATTAAGTTCATGATGGGAACAGCATTGAACATCATTTAAAATACGAATAAAAATATGTAGTAATTTTAAACCTGCAAAGAGATATTGAAATACTTCCCGACACAAACGATCACAATTTAAGAAACCAAAGAAAAGACAGGACAGACTATTCTTGCTATTTGTAGATTTTGGAATCTAACGATATATGTAAAATCACAAAGTTTAAAAAATCAACTAAAAAGTAATATGGTGCCATGATATACGCCATGTGACATAAGGATATTTTTCGAAGTATGACGCTTGACAAAAGTCATATTCGTACATATGGCCATATGACACTTTGCTTAAGTGTCATAAGAACATATTTTTTCGTGACGTAGGACCATATTCAAAAAAACAATTGACAATTACAAAAACTTTTTTTTTTTACCGTTGTAATAATAAAAACGAATTATCATTGAAAGATAGAAGAAAAAAAGGGTTTTTTTTTCATTCTTAAATTTGATTTCAAGTGTAACGTGGTGTATATAGTGTGCAAAATTCAAGTGACGAAATATCTTATTTTGAGTTGTGTGAAGGTTAAAGAAGAGGAACTAATATTTTTTATATTCCTGAAACTAAATGCTTTTATCGTTTAAAATATAATTCTAAAATGAGCAGATATAACATATCTGCAACAATAATATGTGTAATGCTAGTGCTATTGTTGACCTTCAAAATCAAACTTTTGTGGCGTATTCCAAAATCGAGTACTCTGAATAAGCATCCAAACAAGGAAGAATTTATAGAAAAAAAAAATGAAAATCATAAACGAAGTTATGTAAAAACGAATGCGCAAATATATGCTTCACTTAAAAGAAGTGACATTCGAAAGGTCTTCAATGAAGTCTGTTCAAAGGACGAACACCAGCCCACTTCAGCTTGAGATTATTTATTGCTCTGCAAGATGTAAAAATATTAAATAAGAAAACTTAAAATGTCATAGCATCAGTGTTTTATTCATCCGAATTGAGAATACTCATCAGCAATAGCATCCGCAATACAAAACCTAAAAAACAGCTAGTAAAAATTACTTGGAACATTCAGTATTGTACCATCTTGTGGCTACTAGCAGCTCTTAATTTTTATTTATACACTTTTCAAATTACAATCACAGTGAAGAGAATACATTTTTTTACTCAAACTGTTATATCACATCTTTAAAAAAAAAGTTTTTAGAATTTACAATAGCTAGCTAATGCAACAACACTTTATTAAAAGTTCCATGTTTTTAATTCTACTTTTTTTAGTATTGCAAATTTTTGTTACTTTTAATAATTTTGTAATTTCAAATTCTTGCAACTTTTAAGATCATAATGACACAAAAAATGACATTAATAAAAAAAAAAAAATAATAATAATATCTTAAAATTCGCGTTGCAAATTCTTGTAACATTTTTTTTTATCAAGCTAATGTCATTATGATAATAAAAGTGAGCTTGATAAAAAAAAATAATAGCTTAAAATTTGCGTCAAATTTGCAATTACAAAAGCAACAACACTTCATTGAAAATTTCATGCTTCTAAATTGGTTCGTGTGAACACCAAAATTGGTTGTTAAAATGAAATAATAATTACTATATTAATGTTTGGCGTTATTCAAACCAAAAGATTTATACAAACATTATTTTTTCTTTTACTAGCTAGATAATTTGTTTGAAAAAGTTTGACAGACAAAACGATAGAGATGTAAAGCCTTCTAAATTATGTCACATGGCCTATTTCATGGCACCAAGAAACATAATTATTCAAATGCATATTATGCTTTAAATTCACAAATAAATGAATGAGATACCTACGAAACCACTACTATTTGCAGCAGATTAAAATCATTTATAATTATTATAACAAAATCCCACTTCTTATTATATTATACTAGCTTTAAAGCACCCGCTTCGCAGGGTGCGAAATAACTACAAACAAATCAGTATAGCTTTTTTTATGTATGAACATATGGCTGGAAAATAAATTACCATCAATAGCTAAGAACGGTACCTCCTATAGGAATAGTGTTTTGCTTTCCTCTATCTCGAAAACGGCTTAAACGATTCTTTCGAAATCAAAAACCTATTATATATACATAGATTTAGGTAGTTCAATTTGTGATGCATACCAATATTTTTATTTATGTTTTTTTTTGTATTTTTAAAAGCATTTCTTAAATTATTTTTTTTATAATTTAATAATTTCAAAAAAGTTCTTTTTTTTCAAAATGATAAGTATCTACACGAATATGCTTAATTCCTATGACTTGGTGTAGATATTTGATTTTTTTTTTAAATTTCTAAAAACAACGATAAAATAGTATTGTACACTGTGGCGTATGCGTACTATAATACTTGTCCGAAGGGCAGAACAACGTTTGTAATTAGGGGTTAGGCTACAAAACACAAACTGCTGTAAAGCAATTTTTTGTGTATATATAATAGAACATAATGTATTTATAGGTTCTTACGAAATAATAAATATTTTTTTCGTAAATAGGTCTTTATTTATATTCTTTCTTCGTTTGTTTTTATTTTTCTTTTTTTTAATAATAAAAATTCTTTTTTTTGCATTTTCTTAACTTTTTTCTTTTCACTTCCTCTTATGTAGTACATTTAGTTTACAAAATATTTAGTTCTGATGAGAAAAAAAAAAACAAATTACATATTTAGCCGCCTCAAAAATCATCATATTAAAGGAATGCACATGCACAATGGCGTCCAAACACGCATTGAAAGAAGCAGGTTTAATCGAACCTTAAAAGGTCTGCGCAATTATTTGAGAATTTTTGGTTGCGTTATTATTTTACTATCCGGCGATTTCCGCCAAACACTGCCAGTCATTCCAAGATCGACTCTTGTTGGTGAAATAAAAGCTTGCCTCAAATCATCAAATCTGGGTGCTTTGCTTTGCTAACCACAAAAAGCGAGCGAGCAATTTTGGTGGCTTTAACTTTATAATTCAGAATCATATTGACTCAACAAACGAAGATGAAGCCACTTATTATCTAACTGAATTCTTAAACTCCTTGGATGTGCCTGGTTTACCACCGCACAATTTACAACTGAAGGCGGGCTCGGTAGTCATCATGCTTCGATATCTAAACCAACCAAAACTATGCAATGGAACGCGATTGGTGATAAGAAAACTGATGAGTAATGTGATTCACGCGACGACACTCAAAGGAACATTCAAATATTAGTTAATTCTTATTCCGGATTCCAATTGTCCCAACGAATATGTCCTTTGAGTTTTAACAAATTCAGTTCCCAATTAGTATTGCCTTCGCCATAACTATTAACAAATCACAATTCCAATATTTGACTATATATGGCCTTAACTTTAGAAAATCCATCGGCAAATCATCTGCTTTATTTGTTCTTGTGCCTGATAAGAAAGCAAAAAAATGTTGTATATCAAACTAATATATAATTAAAAATTATTAAATTTAAATTTTACTTAAATTTTAATAGATTTTACTCAAGAGCTTTTTGATATACAATATTTTTCGTTTTTCCATCGGTCAAAATTATTAAGGCAGATGGTTTGCCTACACGTGAACATGCAACATACAGTTGCCCATGCGCAAAAACAGCTAGTAAAAATTACTTGGAACATTCAGTATTGTACCATCTTGTGGCTACTAGCAGCTCTTAATTTTTATTTATACACTTTTCAAATTACAATCACAGTGAAGAGAATACATTTTTTTACTCAAACTGTTATATCACATCTTTAAAAAAAAAGTTTTTAGAATTTACAATAGCTAGCTAATGCAACAACACTTTATTAAAAGTTCCATGTTTTTAATTCTACTTTTTTTAGTATTGCAAATTTTTGTTACTTTTAATAATTTTGTAATTTCAAATTCTTGCAACTTTTAAGATCATAATGACACAAAAAATGACATTAATAAAAAAAAAAAAATAATAATAATATCTTAAAATTCGCGTTGCAAATTCTTGTAACATTTTTTTTTATCAAGCTAATGTCATTATGATAATAAAAGTGAGCTTGATAAAAAAAAATAATAGCTTAAAATTTGCGTCAAATTTGCAATTACAAAAGCAACAACACTTCATTGAAAATTTCATGCTTCTAAATTGGTTCGTGTGAACACCAAAATTGGTTGTTAAAATGAAATAATAATTACTATATTAATGTTTGGCGTTATTCAAACCAAAAGATTTATACAAACATTATTTTTTCTTTTACTAGCTAGATAATTTGTTTGAAAAAGTTTGACAGACAAAACGATAGAGATGTAAAGCCTTCTAAATTATGTCACATGGCCTATTTCATGGCACCAAGAAACATAATTATTCAAATGCATATTATGCTTTAAATTCACAAATAAATGAATGAGATACCTACGAAACCACTACTATTTGCAGCAGATTAAAATCATTTATAATTATTATAACAAAATCCCACTTCTTATTATATTATACTAGCTTTAAAGCACCCGCTTCGCAGGGTGCGAAATAACTACAAACAAATCAGTATAGCTTTTTTTATGTATGAACATATGGCTGGAAAATAAATTACCATCAATAGCTAAGAACGGTACCTCCTATAGGAATAGTGTTTTGCTTTCCTCTATCTCGAAAACGGCTTAAACGATTCTTTCGAAATCAAAAACCTATTATATATACATAGATTTAGGTAGTTCAATTTGTGATGCATACCAATATTTTTATTTATGTTTTTTTTTGTATTTTTAAAAGCATTTCTTAAATTATTTTTTTTATAATTTAATAATTTCAAAAAAGTTCTTTTTTTTCAAAATGATAAGTATCTACACGAATATGCTTAATTCCTATGACTTGGTGTAGATATTTGATTTTTTTTTTAAATTTCTAAAAACAACGATAAAATAGTATTGTACACTGTGGCGTATGCGTACTATAATACTTGTCCGAAGGGCAGAACAACGTTTGTAATTAGGGGTTAGGCTACAAAACACAAACTGCTGTAAAGCAATTTTTTGTGTATATATAATAGAACATAATGTATTTATAGGTTCTTACGAAATAATAAATATTTTTTTCGTAAATAGGTCTTTATTTATATTCTTTCTTCGTTTGTTTTTATTTTTCTTTTTTTTAATAATAAAAATTCTTTTTTTTGCATTTTCTTAACTTTTTTCTTTTCACTTCCTCTTATGTAGTACATTTAGTTTACAAAATATTTAGTTCTGATGAGAAAAAAAAAAACAAATTACATATTTAGCCGCCTCAAAAATCATCATATTAAAGGAATGCACATGCACAATGGCGTCCAAACACGCATTGAAAGAAGCAGGTTTAATCGAACCTTAAAAGGTCTGCGCAATTATTTGAGAATTTTTGGTTGCGTTATTATTTTACTATCCGGCGATTTCCGCCAAACACTGCCAGTCATTCCAAGATCGACTCTTGTTGGTGAAATAAAAGCTTGCCTCAAATCATCAAATCTGGGTGCTTTGCTTTGCTAACCACAAAAAGCGAGCGAGCAATTTTGGTGGCTTTAACTTTATAATTCAGAATCATATTGACTCAACAAACGAAGATGAAGCCACTTATTATCTAACTGAATTCTTAAACTCCTTGGATGTGCCTGGTTTACCACCGCACAATTTACAACTGAAGGCGGGCTCGGTAGTCATCATGCTTCGATATCTAAACCAACCAAAACTATGCAATGGAACGCGATTGGTGATAAGAAAACTGATGAGTAATGTGATTCACGCGACGACACTCAAAGGAACATTCAAATATTAGTTAATTCTTATTCCGGATTCCAATTGTCCCAACGAATATGTCCTTTGAGTTTTAACAAATTCAGTTCCCAATTAGTATTGCCTTCGCCATAACTATTAACAAATCACAATTCCAATATTTGACTATATATGGCCTTAACTTTAGAAAATCCATCGGCAAATCATCTGCTTTATTTGTTCTTGTGCCTGATAAGAAAGCAAAAAAATGTTGTATATCAAACTAATATATAATTAAAAATTATTAAATTTAAATTTTACTTAAATTTTAATAGATTTTACTCAAGAGCTTTTTGATATACAATATTTTTCGTTTTTCCATCGGTCAAAATTATTAAGGCAGATGGTTTGCCTACACGTGAACATGCAACATACAGTTGCCCATGCGCAAATATTGGAACCTATAATTTTATCAGCACCAAATGAAGTCATTTGGAAGCACGAATTGTATGCTTGAATATTCTCTAGAAAATGCTTAGAAATTGGTGTTACTCCATTTACTAATAAATGTAATTCTTCTGGTGGCGGAATTAGCTCAGGCAGCTTTACTTTCCCACTGGCACAGCACATACCAGCTGTTTCGCTCTTAAATTTAAAAGCTTTACAATATTTACACAGGACATCCATTTCACCAATTACAACTGATTTATGTGCACTGTATTCAATGTTATGGTCGTATGAAAAAGCAACACCTTGTAAATTGAAATTGTTATCTCTTCGTAATTGCCGTGAACGTGATCTTGCCATACGTTCTCGATTCACTATATTTCGCTGTTCTAATTGTTCTGAACTTTCAGATCTTCTACCGCTTGACACAGTTCCCGCATGACGATCTCGCCGACCGATATTAGTACGTCTTGTACGTCTTGGTTGTGACATTTTTTAAAAACCTAATAAATAAATGAAATAATCATCACTATATGATACTGAATTATTATATTATTATTCCAAAAATTTAAAACAATATATGTACAAATCGTGGATTGTTTTTCAATTTATTTAATTTTTAATAAATATTTATAATTTTTTTTTTCTTTTTATTTAAATAGAAGTATGGAATGATTTATCCTTCATAGCCATTGTTTTTGTACTACAATTAATTGTTATTTCACCGTTGGTTATCATAACCACCAATAATTCCAAATCCATTTTTTCTAAATAAAGTGCTTCGTACATGCCTATGTTTTGAAAAAATTCCTTTGTAGTTACAAAGTTAATTCTTAAAAGTTATAAATGTTATTTACGTTTAAATTTAAAGATTGTATCGCCCTTGATACCAGCGGTACCAATTATTCTTTGGATCTTTTTCTTTCTTTCTCTCCTTTCGAGAGCCATTGATCGATTTGATAAAATATTTTTAAGCTCAGATGGACCCAACCTTTGTTCTAAAATTTTTCCAGATAAACCGTCATCTGAATTTAAACTGCCATTTGAATCTGGTTCAATTCAAAGAATATTATAATTATTGAAACCAAAAATAAATTGTACGTACCTATCGAAATTGAACTTATTACGTCTTGTTTCCTAGACGCAACTTCATCAGATATCAAGCTTAAATCAAAATCATCTTCATCCCAGGCTACAAATTGAAAGAATCCAATTAACGTTCTTATTACATTGAGAATTATAAAAAAAAATGCACGACTCGCACGTACCTACTTGCTCTGTGTGTGCAATAGTACGATGAAAATAAAGTTTTCGAGCATTATGAAGAACTTATTTTTGAAAATTTTTATAAAAACTAACGTTAAGAAACCTTTTTAAATTTAAAATTTAGATGTCATCTTTGGGTGCTATAAATGATATAAATGTCCGCTTTTGCCAAATTAATAAAATTGTGAAAACAAATTTACGTTATTATCATTTATAGCCAAAAACGTATATGCAGTTTTCTTCAAAATATTCTATGTAGGTATATATATTACATACAAATTTTTCTTTTAATTCTGAAGAGCGTTTAAAAAAAAAATTCAAAAATTGATTAAACCCTAGTGACGAAAACCACGAAACCAATACTGTCCCTATAGAGCAAGTAAAAATATAAATATAATATATATATACCAGGCAATTCGATGTCACTTTTCTTAACTGACGAAGATTCTTTTATTGATGACGAAGAAGCACCCGCATCACTTTCTGTTCCAAGTATTACATTTGTTTTAAACATTTTATTTATTGGCATTTCTTCACCTTTCTGTGATAAAAATCTCTTTAAACTGACTTTAAATTCTAATGGTCCATTAATTGAATATAATTCTTTGCCGCCATCCTTTGACTTAATTTTTTTTTTTTAAATTTTCCCTCTCCGCATTTAATTTCTTAACAATTTCTTCTATCTTTTTGGAATTATTTATTTTTCCTTCCATTCTTTAATATACGAAACTAAATTCATAAATTTATTACATTAAGTATACAAATTGACATATAAGATCTATTCAAAATAAATGCAAAATCCATGATTTGTAAATATATGTAAATTAAGAAAACAATTTTACTTACGTTTGAAACCACTTTCGTCTGAGTATGAAAAATAAATTAAGCCAAAGAAAAGGTAGCTTAGTTGATTTTAGTTTTGTGTCTGGATGAACTTGCACCTGAAAAATAGATAACAAAATGCAATCAACTATCAAATAAAATACACAATCCAATATTTACTTACCAAAGATTAAAAAGCTATGAATTGCAAAAGAAAAGGAAGCTTAGTTGAATTTAATTTTGTTTCTCTTAAACTTGCTTCTGAAAAATAATATTTGTTTTAATTAAACATGCATATCGACAGTTTTAAAAGATACGTTAATTTTTTCCTTTTTTACTTGCGATTATAGGTACTATAAGGCAAGTTATGCATTTGTTAAAAAGGATTTTTTTTTTGGACAATCAAACATAACATTACGATGATAGAGAAGCCTAAAAAAGTGGGTCCGACAATTCTGTCTGTCTGTCTGTCTGTCTGTCCGTTTGTCTGTATCGACACCTACTATTATTAAGGATAATTTACTTACTGTTTGTATGTACATTGCATATGTATATGTACATAGATATGGTATGAAAATTCTTATATTTCCGGATGAACTTGCGTCTGAAAAATAAGTAAAAAATGCAATCAATTATCAAACAAAATACACAATTCAATATTTTTAAAGATGATCTACTTACCAAAGATTAAATATTTAGCTAAATTCATAAATAATTTATTTCCTTTTTTTTATTTTGAAATTTTAAAAATCAAAAAATTTTTTTAGAAATGAATTCCAATAAATACTACGAATAAATATTACTTTACAGTTGAAAAAATCTTATAAATGGTCTACAAAAACTTCAGCTTGACGGTTTTTAAATTTTTTTCTTCTAAACCATCTACACTATGGTCTCTTTCATTTAAAAGAATATACCTATATAAAAATCCACCCATCCTAACTCTAGAAATAAGGTCACACACAAAAAAACGCAGTTTTGTTAGAAATATCTTAGTTAAGTTAAATTCTGAGTTTTCTTGAAGAGCTTGGTTTTCTTGTGCGTGCTCCTGTTCGTTCTGCTCTGCCCTCAATACTGCTTGTCTTCTCGCAGAATTCGAACGTCGGCTAAGATTACTCCTCCTATTTCTTGGCATTCTGTTCTTAATTTAATCAAATTGACTATGAGAAATCGTCAATATATGTACATATATGTAACTTAAATTGAATTCTGAGTTTCTATAACGGAAGAAAAATAATCATCAAATTAAAAAAAAATAAACATTTTCAATTCTATTGAAAATTTTATGGCATGGACACGTTTTTTACAAAATTAACACTCACTTTCACCTTGCACAATAAAACGGTAAATTTCAACTGCACCAGTAGCTATACAAACGTGACTTGTGTGTTGAACCCTGTTTTTGACTTTATTTACAACAAAAAATTATTATGAAATTTCAACGATGATTGAATGATATTTCAAATAAATGATTTTTGAGTTTTTCTATGTGAGCTTTCAGTATATTTTAAGAGCCGACCAACTATTAATTTTTGTCCACAGTTGGCACGTCGAAAAAAAATGGCCTATGTCCTTCGCATTGTTCTTCTGTTTAGTTTAAAAGAAAAACCAAGTAAATTGGTTGAAAATTACGTGAGTTATACGTAAACGCACAAAATATGAATTGAGTTTTATATATATAGATAAGGCATTACAGAATTTTGCATTTTTAAATCTTTTACTTAAAAATTTCGCATTATCTAGCTCGTATACTGACAAATTCCCGCCGAACATATCTAAATTTGGCCACAACAAAATATTACATTCAATTTGAAGAGAAAAGGAAATTTATAACACAGCAAACAACAAAATGTATGCGTGATTTTAATCTGAAGTCGGTCCTACCCAACCTGAGCTAAGTTTAAGGAAAATCCGCATACATTTGTAACCAATAATCAAACTGAAGTAATATTTTAGCGATTCTAGGAAATTTGTCACAACCATCATACATACTTTGGTACCGGCCAGGAGCTTAAATTTTCAAATTACCTAAAAAAAAACCGCATGCTATATGAGTTCGAACAGGATCCACTTCTTCACTTTATTTTTTAAAATCCTGCCATGTCACAAAAATGACTGCATGTTTTGAAATGTCTTTAACTTTATGTTTTTTTTTTTTTTTTTGCTGGATCTTTTACAACACTAATTTTTAAAAGCAGAACTTTGTAAGAAGGATCCTAGGAGTGAAGATCCGGTATAAGAATGTTTGTCCGATGCTGAATCTTAGCCCCCATTCATCTAATTCAACATATCAAGGTAAGTGAAAACTGAAAACAGTTCCATCAAGTTTAATGAAATTGATTTCTTAAACAAAAATGTTAGTAAGTTTTGAACTTTCAATACATACAAAAATTAAGAAAGAGTAATGTTAGTTCTGCGAAATTGTATTGGGTTATTCATTCAGAAAAAACTAGCTTTATATTTCTTTCATCGAATTACTATTTACTTCGAGTATTCCATTGATAAAGATCTCAAAACAGAATCTTATTTTATATTCCAAGTTTTGTTTTCTTTCAAAAGTGGCTTTAGCAGTAAGGAGATATTTAGGTAGGTGGTCATACTTAGGTACCAGGTACGGATACATAATGTGAGCACATAACTTTGTGACCAAATATTTTCATTCCAGAAATAACTTAACAAAAATATCTCCCTCGATTCTATTCAATATTTCTAACCTTGTCTATATGCCGAAAACAAACTTAATATGAATCCAACCTCGCAACATATGTACATACACAACACGTCATGTACAGGAATCAATAAATGAAAATATTTTTTGGATACAAAACATTTTGGAAAACATCCAAATTGCAATTTTTTTTTTTTTTGCCGAAAGCACTATCTTTTTCCATTTTCATTTCCCTTTGAATATAGTTGAAGCATCCATAATAAGGGACAACATACTAAATGAACCTAATACATCCCTTACAAAAGATTCCATACCCCCGCCTTGTTTTTTTTTGTCGTTTTTTTTTTCAAAAATGAATATAAGAGGGTTTGTCGTCGCCAGTCTAAAGCTATACATTCAACTTTTGACTGAGGGAAAAAAAGAAGAAAAACACAAAATTCAGAAGAAGCAATCAGAAAGCTCAAAAGCTGGAGAGCTGGGAAGGAATAATTTTTTGTCTGGCGTTTTTCTTGAGTTCACTTGAGAGCACACAGAATATTTTATTAGTATTGCCTTTTAAGTATGTCCCAATCCCAAATAATAAAAATCAATCTGAGGGTATAAGATAAATTGTCGCTGTATAAAGGAGGGAAGTTGGGGTAAGTAGGCGAGGGAAGCGATGGGTGGCATAGTAATGAATGTTGGATAAAGGAATTGGCATAAGGAATTGGTGTGGTTTTGTACTAGAAAAATTTAAAAATTGCGTATTGACAAGGTTTCTTTCACTGTATGTCAACTGATGATTCCAAAGTGAGATTCCTGGATGAAACGCCAATTTTTTGTTGGACTAAAGGCCATAAAAAGCTATTTTGAATCAATAATTCAACAGTCCATTATTAGTGCTGAGTCTTCTACTTGGTTGATTTTATTTTATTTAATTTATCAATGCAGTATATAGAGTTTGTATTAAGAAAAATTTAAAAACTACTTCTGAGCCAGGCCACGGGCTTAAACTTCCTTCTTAATGATTAAAATCTTAATCTTGTTGGATATAGTTCACATTAGGGTTTTGTCAAAAATTCTATGTAAGTTGTACTAGAAAAATTTAAAAATTGCGTATTGACAAGGTTTCTTTCACTGTATGTCAACTGATGATTCCAAAGTGAGATTCCTGGATGAAACGCCAATTTTTTGTTGGACTAAAGGCCATAAAAAGCTATTTTGAATCAATAATTCAACAGTCCATTATTAGTGCTGAGTCTTCTACTTGGTTGATTTTATTTTATTTAATTTATCAATGCAGTATATAGAGTTTGTATTAAGAAAAATTTAAAAACTACATTTGAAGAATAGCAATAAACTAGTATTAAACAATCAATACGAACAGTTTTCATTTAAAAATGAAACCGTTTTTGAAATTAATTTTGATGTTCAGATCAATAGAATTGCTTTGGGAGGGATCTTTTGAATATTAATAAAAGTTCCACTTCTGCTTAAATTTAAATTTTAAAAATATGTATGTTTTTGAGTTCTTAATTTCGAAATAGGGACGCGATAAAGAATCAGCAAACTCAACTAAATAATCATACATTCCCGTTTTACGGCTTAAGAACCATCCTTTAAACGGCCCACAGACACAACATACTTGTGCGCGCGCATGTGTCGGTGCGAGGAAATGTGTGCTGTCTGTTAGCTGGTGCGCACACCGATTTTCGGCACGAGTAAAAATCAAAACTTTTTGATTTTTGGTGTCGGTGTCTCGATCGGTGTGATGTGTATGGGGATGCGCGTGCACATTCTATATTCAGTTGGTCCCAATAAAAGCTATATGCCATCCAGGTGGGTGAAACAATAAGCGCATACATATTTTTGTTATCAAAATCGGTAAAGCCGTTTAGAAGGGGAATAATACCGAGCACACGAGGATGAAGAATTATCGAAAAGTATTTTCAAAATAAGTTTGAAAAAGAATCAATTTATTCATTCTTACAAAGTTCAACCAACATCGTTAGAGCTGTTGTTCAATTTTAAACAGTTGCATAGAAGTTGTTCTCCATAGCCTACCTAAAAAATTAAAAAATCTCAGCTCCAAAAAATCAAAAAAAAGTTAGGTAATTCTTGGAGGAAATCGATTGGGTTCCGGTTTAATTATGACATTTTTGTTTGAAACTGTTGTTACCAGACGTCCGTCACGTGTAAAGGGTGTATCATTCTAGGTGCAGTGAAATAAGTCCCCGGGTACTAAGCCCACCGAGGGACTTTATTTCCACACAGTGGGATTTAAATCCTCTTAAGAGAAGTGGACTTAAATCCTATGAATAGTGAGGATTTAATCCCAAGAAAATCGTGTGCATTTAACTCACCTTTAATGCGAAATACGTTCCCACTTCTTCATAACTCTTGATACATTTTCAAAAATGAAATAATATCAAATATAGATTTCGGATTTATTTCATAAACTATTTCGTTTAACGACAGCGTGATTGGTCCAATTTGGCCCTATAAACTTCTTACTGTTTTCTTTTTACGTATAGTTATTTTCCAAAACAAAAGAAGTAAGAAATATGCAAAATAAGTCATATATGAAGCTTACATCAAAAAATTGAAGTGGGTAAGTGGGCAGCATGCCCCCCTTACCCATTTTACTTTTTATACTCAGTAAGCATTATGCACCCATGTAAGAAATTCACGGTATTTTGTTTGTTTTTCTTTTTTTGATCACTTTCAGAATCTTAAAAGCCATTAGTTCAGTTTAGCAGCAGTTCAAGTTCAGTTTGAAAAATTCGTTAAATTTTTGGTGTTCGAAGTTCCCATAAGAAAGTGGAGCACGTTCCCATCTTCCATGGGAACTATGACCACTTCTCTTAAGTGGATTTAGTTCCCTTTTAGAAAACCCTATTTGGAATAAGTACCCGGAGACTTATTTCCCTGCAGCATTATTCTACAGCTAAGTCACACCAACGCGTTTCAAATAAGGAATGACAAAGTAATTGATCATGCCTCTATAACGTATGCCTGTAACCCTCTGGCCGGCATCGTTACTATGGAAGTAAGGACCAATAATTCTACAAGCCCATAAAGCACACCACACTATTAGTTTTTCTTGATGCAAAGCTGCCTCAACAATGGCTTGAGGATTATCTTTGCTTATTGTCATAGTCATTCAACCAAAAATAAGCTTCATCGCTGAATAAAATGGGGATCAACAGCAATCTCGTTTCGGGCCCAATCACCGAACTTGCTGGCGATGTTCGGGCGTCAGTCGCTTCATGGTGAAATGGCATCCCATCAAATAAAGATTATTCACATGGTCGATGACAAAATGGCTGTTATAATGAAAACAGAGCTGCCAACTTAAATTTCTATGCCTGTAAAAAAAACCCTTTAGTTATGTCCTCTTTATTTTTTTAAAAGTGTTTTCAATAGGTTACTTGGTCAGATTTATCACAATTCTTGTAGGTATATCCGATTTCAGAAATGTCGTAAGAACTAATACGCAGTAATATCTATGGAATGTTGTTATTGCCACGCTAAAAGGAAAATGTTCGCTTTGTCACTATAAAATCATCTAGAAATACAAAGTTTGAATAAATTTTGATAGTGCTTGTTTTTTCTGGCCTTTTTCCTAGGAACATTTAAACCCAAGTTTCAGTTCCATGCATTTACAGCCAATAAATTAAAAAGCAGTTTTTGTAAGACTATCTACTTCTAGTAGTTTTAATCAAAATCGTTAGGACCGTTTGCTATAAAATGACAAAAGCAACAAATTCTAACAGAACGGCCGTTACATGAAATTCATCAACATTTAGCTGAAAATTGACCATGTTTTATTAAAAATTCGGTTTTGCGAATACTAAGCTATACGACGAGTTGATCAATAAAGTTCCAACCCCATTTGCTCGTATGTAAAGGTTGTTTTGTTTTAGAGATATAGAACTTTAAGTTGGTAACCCTGTTTTTCTTGAAAGCCATAATGTCATTTGCCATGTGATTTATCTTAAGTTTAGTAATATGCCATTTCATCATGAATCGACTGACGCCTGAACATTGCATGCAAATTTAGTGGATGGGCTTGAAACAAGATTGCCGTTGATACCATTTTTTACAAGAAAATTTTGTCTGGCGATGAATCTCATTTTTGGATGACTATCTACGTCAATAAGCAAAATGCCGTATTTGGAGTATAGATAATCATGAAGCCATTGTTGACACGTCTTTACATCCAGAAAAACTGACCGTGTGGTATGTTTTATGGGCTGGAGCAACCATTGGTCCTTATTTCTTTGAAAACGTTGTCGGCCAAATGGCTTTAGTCAATGCAGACGGTTATGAAGTCATGATCAATGATTTTTTCGTTCCTAAATTGAAACACCTTGATGAGAGGCAGTTGTTGTCTCAACAGGACGGCTGAGCAGCATGTCACAGAGCGCGTGCCAAAATTGATTTGTTGGAGGAAACGATTGCTGAGCGCATAATTTCGCATTTGGACCTGTGACTGTGAGTCGGCCTCCTCTAGGCCGCTAATCCAGAGACGATTGCCGACTTAGAAAACAACATTTGCCGCGTAATTGCCGATATACGACCTCAAATTCTGCAAAGTGCGATCGAAAAATTGATCCCAAAATTGGAATACATCGCGAAATAGCTGCGGTGTCAAAATCAAAATTCAAATAAAAATGGCAAGGAATCATCTTTAAAAAAAAAAATCAATTATATATATAACATAATAATACAATTCATGTGTGTTTTATTTCTTTTTTTTTTTTCTATACCTACCTGTAAAAAAAAAACATCTTTTATATATAGGTAATTAACATAATTATTCAACACTAGTAAAACGCGTATAAGCCTAAAGATAACCCTTAATGTTGCTCCTTTTGATTGAATTTGCCTCAGTTGATCACAGGCAATATGTGGCTAAAAATCAAAAGTGAAAAAAAATACAACATAGAATAGCTACCAGAATGGCGAATGAGAAAAGTTTTTCAATAACTGCTGCTGCTTCAACCACTTCCCTTCAGCCCGTTTCCTTGCCGCCTATTCCTGAATCAGATTTTCCCTTCAAATTCCTTTTGTACAAGACTGCACAGTACACACACTTATAATAACATACGAAGAATTATTTTATTACATAAATTTTAGAGATGTTCAGTGAACTGTGAATGAAAAATGAATTGGAATTCGATTGACAAAATAATGTTTGGATGCTGTTCATCTTCGAATGCCTTGCCTTTTGTACAAACACACTCAATTGGATGTCAGTAGTTGCTGCTTTTACTGCTTTACTGCAGCAAGATCAACAGTAGCATCCTGTATGTATGTATAATATGCCAGCCATACTGAATCTCACTCTAAGGATAAAGAAGAAATAGACACGAATGTAGATTTGTGTTTTATTTTTCTTTACTCGTGTATTATTTGTACGATTGCATGTACACTCGAGTGAACACATATCGGAAACAACTATTGTATATATTAACGATTACGTTCAGAATAAAACTATACTTATGTACAACTGTACATACGAGTGTATCTATAGGATTTAGTTCTTTTACCCTAGGGCCCTTTCAGGAGAAGTGTGTGGTGTTTATAAATATTTATGCGAAACTTTAATAGCAAAAGGAAGAGGAGATTGTAAACAGGATAGATATTTACCAATTCCAAACAACCTAGGAGAAAACATTTCAAATAGTGTAAGTTATTTGTAGGTTTAGCAAGGCTTCAATAATAGAAAAAAAAATATTATGTATGAGAAAAAAAAAAAAAAATGAAAAATAAGATGCAGAGCCAGAGCCAGGAAAAGGAAGGACAAACAGTCATATATTAAACTATTACGAACAATATTGTCATTTTATGAAATTGGTGCATTGCATTTTATGGCATAACGTTACCACAAGGATAATTTTTCTTCCCGGATTCTAACCAATAAAAAAAGAAAAAAAAAGGTTAAACATTCGATACATTCGAACAATAAGACTGCATTTGCTGAAAGTGTGTTTCATTGTTAGTAGCAGAATACTATAGAATATTATTATTTACTATTGAGGTGGTTTCTACAACGTTTTGATGCTTCTATTGAGTTGTAATAACTTATAGAAACAATGTTTTGAGGTTCACTTATCCAAAAATAGTGAGACTTAATCTTGTTTCTTGAGATCAAGGCGAACCTTAAAAGCAGATCTCTTCATTTTGATATGAAAAATGAGAGTCGTTGAAGCGATTGTAATAACTCGTTATTTACTGGAGTTTTCTATGTATTCGCCATCGGTCATTTATTTCACATAGTAGCATCAGGATGAGTTGATCCACTATGCTCCAGTTGATTAATATGGTTATTATTTCGTTGCTGCTGATAGTAATGGAGATTATAAATATAATTTATTTCAGGCAAAACGATTCGAAGTCATTGAATGCAACATACACTGCATCATGCATTTTTAGCTGTATAAATATGTTGACATTCACAGCAACAGCGACAGAGCTTTTTTGTTATAGTTCTTAAATCAAAGTCGAGTTTATCAGCTCATCTCTCATTGATCTGAGATCCTAGCAGAATTGCCTCTATATCAACATAGATTTAGTGGATTATTAAAAAGAACGGTGAGTTAAATTTAACTGACTTTTGGCTTGAAACTTTACATTCCAAAAACATACCAAAGATAGAGAATTAATTTGTCATCAAAATCGGTTCTGTCGCTTTGGAATTCATACAGAACTGAATGAAAGACCTCGTGATTCATTGATAGTGATGGTGAATTCAAAACTAACAGAAAATTTAAGAAGTTTGAAGTAAAATGACTTGTCGTTCAAAATACTTACTTCTATGGCATTTCCCATTGAATCTTTGAGTCTTGGAAGTTTGGGCTGGTTGATGTTTGGAAGAATAATAATTAGAGCTCCAATTTTAAGTTCTAAAGTGTATGGTGGTATTCTTAGCAAATGAAATGTATTCAGTAAGTCTAATTCAATACCTCATCCGGATTCTTGGTTCCACTACGTAGGTATATTAAATTGACATCTGTTTTTCTGTTTTTTCTAGCGGCTTAGCAAAATATGGTTTTTTTTTACTGTTTTCTCATGTTTTGGAACACGCTGTTAATGACTTCTGATGTTGATTGATCAAATCGACAAAAGTCGGTCTGTAGTTTTATCAATCCTGTATTTCAGAGGAATTTCATTTATCCATTACCGATTTTCAACAACTTATTCATTTTTATACACTATTCCATAGAATGGGTATATTGTATTTGGTATGGAGTTTGTAACATAGAGAAGTGATACCGTTTGGTATTATAGAAAAGTATATATGTATATATTCTGACTCAGAATCAAAAGCCTTGTTAATTTAGCCATGTCCGTCCGTCCGTCCGTATGTATACTTTCTAGAGATTGCAATTTACCCGGTAAAACCCGCCCACAAACACGCCCACAATCGCCATTTTTGATGAACAACCCCAATTTGGTAAAATTAAATTATGTTTTTTGTACAGTTTAGAAAAAAGCATAACGCTAAAATTTTGCAAACGTAAGCTTTAGGTGAACCTTCTTCCAATTAAATAAAAATGTTTCAGTTTGGGCGTGGTTGACGCCCATTTTTCATACAAAACCATCAATATTTTTTTTATAAAATAACAATTGTTATATTAAAGCGAAAAACATTAAATTTTGTAGATATTGCTTGCACATAAACATCTTGTGGATGAAATCAAAAAATTTGATTGTGAGTGTGGCTGACGCCCACTTTTCACTAGAAACCATAAAAAAATTGTATTTGCAAATAAACGTTTTTTATAATGAATCCGCAAGCCAAAATTTTGCGTTTCTTAAGGGAACTATAAAATGTTTGTTTATGAAATGAAATTTTTGAATTTTAAACGTGGCTTACGCCCACTTTTCATGAAAGAACGAAAAACGTAGTTTTAAAAGTTTAAGGTACTACCAATATTCAATTTAAAACTTTTTCCCTTCCGTCTTGCGTACATTTTTTCAATACTCCCACTTTGAAAGGCGTGATTTTGATGAATTAGCTTTGTTCAAGTAATATCGTTTAAGAACTATGTACTCGATTCGGCTGTAGTTTTTCACATATGCCTTAATACTGACTTATGATCAAAGCTCAGTTAAAACTTAAGACACACCCACTTTCAATGGGCGTTTCCGTCAAAAGTCGTAATATGCATTATTTTTGTTGGTGTTTTTAACTAACGGTCGCAGTTTTGAAGTAAGAAGATGAACCCTTCGGTTTGTAAACCTTGGTTATGTAGGGAGAGTGTGGTTAAAGAGTTGTTAAATACATCCATAATCGCCATTTCCATTCAAAAAAAATTTAAGTTTTGTCTGGTTTTGTTCAGATTGATCTGCGAGCTTAAAAATTGAATGTTACTGAGTTCATAGAAATTGCCCTGGCAATAAAAAAAACTCAACTTTGGGCGTGGCTTACGCCTTTTTTTTATTGCGCCAGCAGTTATTGAACATCAGCCATACGAAATTAAAGGTATTGAATTTTTTTCTGTCTGTTAGAGAAGAATTTTTTTTTCCGAAACTGGAACATCGGCTGGCTGCGGGGGGCGAATGCATACACACACATACAAAAATATAGGGAAAAGGGTATCAAACAGTTCGTTGCAAACGTACTGTAGCTCTCGCTTATGTTTATTGTGAGTTTTTTCCTGTTATCTCTATAAAGATGACAATTTCAAACACGCTCCTATTTTGAAGGCAGAAGTAGACTATGAAATGTCTGTTTTAATTTGTTGAACAATTATTTTTGTTGATTTTTTCAATAAAGACGAACAATAAACAAACAAATACTTACAGATGCACACGAAATTCGCAATCGCAATAAATGAGCACTTTTTCTATGTTTTTAACGATAAATCAAAAAAGGTTTGTTTTCGGAAAATTTAGGTATCCTATATTTTTATGTTCTTTTCAGTAATGTTCTGAGCAATTCAGAAAAAAAAAAATAAAATGCACGACTGGGTCGCACGAACTTGCTCTTATAATAAGCAACTGCTTCGTGGCTGCATATATGGATATTAAAAAAAAATTTAAATAATTTCGAAAATTCTTTTGTTTTTTAAATTAGCTTAAGAGTTTTCTCGAAAAAACTAAGTATGCAATAAAATTTCAAAGCTATATGTCAATCTAGGAAAAAAAATATTGAAAATCGTTCTACCAGTTTTTTTTTAAAAAGGTTATTTTTGAAAAAGTTTTCCAAAAAATATTTTGAAATTTATTTGAGTAAGTAAATATATGGCAATACGTAGTTTACATCTGAAAAAATAATATTAAAAAATTTAATATACCCGTTTCCAACATAATTTCGAAAACCAAAAATTTTTTTTTTAAAAATTATAAAAAATCCAAAAAAAAAGTTTTTTAAAATTTTGAAATGCCATATTAATAAAATTATAAGTGACTTCCTGTGCCCAAAATTTAATTGAAATATGATGAATAGTTTACGAGAAAATTTGATTTGAAAATACTGGTTCTATGAGAGGTACCGTTATAAAAACAATTTTGAAAAATCTTTTCTAACCAAAAGATAGATTGTCTTACAAAAATAGCATTCTGAAAGTTTTATCAAAATCGTTGGAGCCGTTTTTGAGAAAATCAATTTTTTTCTTCAAGATTGTATGGCAGGTGCCGTTATTTTTGGGCCTAGAGCAAAAAGTAAAAATATGTTCCGAGGGAGGGCCAAATAAGTCCTAAATCCGTTTAGGCTTTAAGGGCGCAAACAGACATACAGACAGACAGACAGACAGACAGACAGACAGTCAGACAGACAGACAGACAGACAGACAAACAGACAGACAGACAGACAGACAGACGGACTGAATTTCCAGACCCACTTTTTTCGACTCCTCCATCATCGTAATGTCATGTTTGATTGTTATCTCAAATTTTTTTTTCTGCACGAATCCATAACTTGCCTTATAGTACCTATAATCGCAAGTAAAAATTCAATTGAATTTGTTGAGTAATTTCGTATATTTTCGCAGATACAAAGTTTTATCCAAATCAGTTGAGCAGTTTTTGCAGAACACAAATTTATTTACATATGTATGTATTTAATGGAATGCTGCTATACGATAAAATAAACTTCAAAATGTCTTACACATACATAGTTCAGAACAATTACAAATATTATTTATCATCCATTCATTACAATCCATTCCGCAATAGAATTGGGATTGGGGCTTAGATTTATTCTTTTTTGTACAATGCACGTGCACTCCAGGGTTTAATAATTCCCTTATCATGAATTAACACAGTATCAGCAATTAGCAGAGACGGAATAGCAATATTTTAAAGAATTTTTGGTTGAACAGTGGATTAAGATTTACGTGATAGCTATCTTACTAAAATCCTACGGGTGGCATCCAGTTAAATATATGTATATATGTGGAATATAGATTAACTGCTGCCCAGGCTGTTGAGTCTTTCAAAATTATTGAGGATACCAAACCTTAAACTTTGATTGTGTTTTTATTTAATTTTTTTTTCGTGTATTATCTCTTGGAAGATTTTAATTAAAAGTATTTGTGCTGTTAGTAGTAGTAGATAGATAGATCCCAACAAGCTTAATTAAAAACAGCAGTCCATTAAAGGGAATCAGAAAATGCATATGCTACTTATGTACCATTATACGACGTTCATAAACTGATAAACATTGGGTTTGTATCTGAAGTATCTGAAGTAAATGTTTCATAACTTTAAGTTAGTTGTATGTAAAACAAACACATTTTTATTATGAACGAATTTCGTTTTTGATGTAGTTCAAAGGGAAACCAATAAGAAACTTCTATATATTGTACTATTGTAAGGTCATGTTTTATTGCAAAAAAAAAATGCTCTTTCAGCTGGGAGTCATGCAACAGAAATTATTATTTAAATTAAAAATGCTGCAAATCTGCAACACTATAACAACATCAAAATATGCATCGTCCTGTTGCTCGAAAATATATATGTCTCACACATTCATGCAATTATTTCAATTGCAACATAATCCAGTCGCGCAAAGCTAGCACATTCTACATTTAGCATGCAACTAGATTGACTTCATGCATCGCACAATCTACTCAACAAGAAATGATTTATATTGCCCTGAATTTGCGTTTCTTATTTTTGTTGTTGTTGTTTGGTATATTTCTATCCCAATGGCAAAGGCAGTTCCTTGTTTTGTTTATAATGCCGCATGCAACTGGTGTATCTAGGTACATATAAACACACATGAGCTAAACTGCAATGTATCTATAGATACTTTAGTACAAAGCTGTGGACTGGCGGGCGGCAACCAGCTAGCTAGCTATATATTTCTTGATTTACACTTTCTAGTTTAAATCTGCATCTAAATGGCAATATATCTCACAGTGTTATGGAAACATCTTAAATGCAGCCAGAATGTTTTGTTGTTGTATAGTCTACTCTACTGTATGCGAAAATGAAGAAGGAAAAATTGTCTTGCATATCATAATCACAAGCACAACGCATATGGGATATCTGTACGTACTGGCGAGAGACGGGATATATGCAGCACGCTAATTCAGTTGTAATGGCCGATGGTAATAATGCGTGTTGAAAAGGTGTTGAAAACGCAGGATAATAAATAATAACGAAGTTAATTCCTTATGTGTCTGCCTGTCTGTGCAGTCAGAGTAGCTGTATGTGCGTGTGATTAAATCCATGGGAAACAAATAATTTGGGCGAAGCTGTCGAAATCCTTTAGGCCATGTTGCACGCAAGCATTTATGAATACGAGTCTGAGAAGCAATCTTTTTTTATGTATGAAGAATTTCTTCCCATTTTTTAAATAATATTTTATAGAATTTTAATTTTTTTTTTAGATAAATTTTTGTGATAACCCCAAAAACCTTAAGGCCCTTTATGTAGTTTAAGCATGATTAATTCGATACAAAAGCCTTTGCCTTTTAATCTGAAGCTGATTGGAAAATCTTTCAACGGTATACCTCCGATAGAAACATTTTTTCAAAATCCACAATTCCTCGTTAATTCACGACGGGTTTTAATGAAAATCTAATAGCAAAAACCCTTTTCTAAGCCGAATAGGTAATAATGTTGTTGTTTCTCAATTTTAATAATTTTTTTTAAGTATGTATATATTTTTAAAAACGCTTTAACAATACTATTTTTTATAATTATAAAACAAACACGTTTAAGAAACTCATGCACCTACCCTACACAAAAGAATTTAATATTTTTTTAAATTAAAAATGTATTGTTCTGATACGTCCTTATTTGGCGCTGATAATTGCACACACTTACAGCCAAATCCTTTGTACTGCTTGTACAGTCATATCTGATATTGAGGTAACAATCAGTTGACATTACGATGTTGAAGAAGTCTGTCTATATTTTCGAACCTCGGATGGGCCAGGCCGATTTGCTTCAAATTTGGTAGGTAGGTAGATAGGTACTAAGTAAGTCTTTTGTTGTTCTTCCTACGGAAAGTATTTCAAATATTTAATAGGCCTATGAATAGCGGTACCGCGGCATACAACAGCGAAAAAGTTTAATTTCATCGAAAACAGTAAAGATTTTGGTACAAATTTATAAATGACTTTTTGTTAGAACAGTCTATCTTTTGGTTAGATTGAATTATTCGAAATTTGTCACATTACAGTTACCTACCCATCATAAAACTTTTTTTCAATTCGCATTTTCTCGAAACTATGTATTCTTTCAAAAATAGGTGACTTAGGAGGTCATTAATAATTTAACTGATATTGGATTTCAAAATTTTCAAGTTTTGATATTTTTTAAAAAATCTTTGAAAT
Source organism: Platycheirus albimanus (assembly GCA_916050605.2). Lineage (NCBI taxonomy): Eukaryota > Metazoa > Arthropoda > Insecta > Diptera > Syrphidae > Platycheirus > Platycheirus albimanus. The sequence goes on from OU696696.1 coordinate 65,164,039, forward strand.
CTACATATTTTGACAAAAAATATTTTCCCGGATAGTAACTTAAGACTTCCAAGTTGCCAAATATACGTAAACTCATTCCAAAATAATTCTTCAAAAATTTTAAAAATAAAATGCACGACTTGGTCGCACGGACTTGCTCTTATATGCTAGATGTTTGCTAAGCGACGAAGTGTTAAATTTTTTTTTTTTTACTAAAAATCGTTTATTTTTTTTAGAGTTCAAGAGCGTTCTTGTAGCCCTGTGAAGTTAGCAAAACAATTGTTTAAAATTTAATAAAAAAATGGAGTTCCCGGTAGCAAACAAAGAGTTCTAGAGTTCCTCATACTTTTTTTCAATAGTTCTGGCGAATAAAGTGTTGAAATTCGAAAAAATAGTTTTTGTTGCTAACTTCACGCAGCAAGGACTTTTTTGAGAAAAAGAGTTCTGAGCATGTTTTTCAACCAAGAGTTCTAGAGTTCCTGATGGGTTTTAGAAAGAGTTCTGCAGAATTGGAAAAGTTAGGGCACATTAAGGTGCCCGTTGATTTAGTACCAAAAATTTTCAAAATCAAAAAAGGAGTTCTGATTAGAGTTCCCTATAGCAAACAAAGAGTTCTAAACATTGCCCTAATAACTTTTTTTTCTAAAACTATTATTTCAAAAAGTATTCCAAAATTTAGGTTCCCATTGACTTTGAACAAAAAATTTTCAAAATCCAAAAAAATCAAAAAAAAAAAGGAGTTCTGATTAGAGTTCCCTATAGCAAACAAAGAGTTCTAAACATTTCCCTAATAACTTTTTTTTCTAAAACTAATATTTCAAAAGTTCAAAGTCAATGGGAACTTAAATTTTGGAATAACTCCCTTTTTTGTGATTGTATGGCAGGTACCTAACGTTATTTTTCGAACAAATGCATAAATTAAAAAAAGCTTTTTACTTTTTTTTCAAATTTTCAGTAAGGGTTTTGTGTCTGATTTATTTTTATTTATTTTATGAGGCTTAATCTTCCAATGAGCTAGAAAATGACAATTTCTAAAAGCTCTAACTAAAAATCATTATGCATCAAAATTTTAAAGAGTCCTTACTACCACATAGGGCCTTTCAAGCTGCGGCAGCCAGAAAACGGACCCATGATATTTTTTAAATAGCCCAATGTGGTAGTTAGAGTCTTTTATAAATTAGAACAAAACAAACAAATTTAGTGAAAATAGCAAATTGGTGCCTGCATAAAGCTTTTTAAATTTTTAAACTCAAGAAGCTCTATCTCTATTTTTTTTAAAAACTTGAAATTATTGGAATAAATAAAGAACACATTGAGCTTCATTAAAAATATTTTTTGAAAATTTGTATGTTCTGTATTCAGGTTGCGGTTAGCGATTTAGTATTTCTTTGTATAACTCGTGAGTGTGAAAATTGCAGCATTGTATATATAAATTATAGTATAACCAGTACCACTTGAGGTGCGCCATCATCGACGGAAAACTAAGCTTTTGATTTTAGAGGTTTTTTCTAGATTACCATGAAAGCAATAACAACAATTTTGTTTACGTTCCATCATTTTAATTGTTGTTATTGCTTCCCATTTTAATATAGACAAAAAGAAAATAAGCCTAGTCCCGAAGCCATCGGACAGAATTTTGTGGGCAAATTTTTTCGGCTACCCTATCATCATCATATTAATGCCCTACTTGATTGTAAGGAAGTGGCTATAAATATGTACATATATTGCTGGTGAAAATTTGCGTCTTATTTATAGACAAAACAAATTGATATTAAATGAAAAAAATATAAATAAAATATTTAAGGAAAAACGCTTCCCAAAGAAAAAACCCTAAGAAAATCTCATTGAATATATAAATAAATAACTTTACTCAGAGCCTCAAGAGATCTTTACCTTATATCCAAAAGATACAGCCGCGTCCATCCATTCCATATACGATACCTACCCGCGCCATCCAATTACAATTTTAGATAAGTTCTTAATTTTCATCTTTTACCCGGTAGCCATTAATATTAAGGCATTTAACTTTTGACAACTTTAATGGGCCCCGCACACTGGATTAGTGATAAGTGGCTGGCCTGCTTGTTCGCTTCCATTCAGCATCTCCACTTGGAATATCATATAGACTGCCGCGACGCGCCGCAGCCGCCAATCTGAAGTGTTACTTAATATGTGTTCAATGATTTTGAATCATTTTTGCCCATAATTCATTCAAAAGATGGATTATCGACTACACACAAGCCAACATCCTGTGTCTATTCTATAATAATTGTGTGGTTGAGAAGACACCATTTTTTGTGACAAATACAATAAAAGATTGGATCAACCTTATCGAAAATTTATATAATTATTCTAGTATGAACTTCAAATACACAATAACGAAGTGCAAAACCTACCCTTTAAGGAGCATATGGCCACATTTGCATCTACTCGTACATCAGGCTGAACAATTGCTAACTCAGCGAACTCCTTTTCTGAATAACGAGAAGCTCCTTTGATATAAATCTCTTCACAGGATAGCATATAGCAAGAAGAGTGTCCCGATGGTGTGGCGCGGCGAGGCGGGTGGCGGGCGGGTTGAGAGTGGCGAACGCACAAAAGGGCAAACAAGTTCTCTCATCTTAGATAAAATTCTACTTTTGCATTGATATTCGGAAAATCCCCAGCAGATCCTTCTTCATTCGCCGCCTATACCGAGACTAAAGTGGTATATTTACTTTTGAGAATGAAATCCTCATGGACGGGAAGACATAGCATGGCATAGTGGCAGAGTGTAGGTATAAAGGAAATCTAACTAAGTTCAGGGAAAGGGATTTAACTCTAATGCCAAATAAATTATGGCTCGTGAATGTATAAAGCCCTGATTTAGGAAGAAATTCGATTTCGTTTGCCCCTTTCTTTTTTTTTTGTCATTTGTTTCGTAAGAATGAAGAGTGTACCGAATTATGTTTTCTGAAATAGTCGAGAATGGGTTTATGGCTTTGAATATTTTGAATATTTATGTATAGTTTTAAATGCATAAACATTTTCTGAACTTAAATTTGAAAGTGTATCTATATGTATGTTTTCTTTTCTTTTACCCAACGTTTCGGCGCTATTCATAACTTCTTCAGGGGTTTTATTGATCTTAAATTTAACATTATGAAAATTTTTTGTTTATTATTTTATACAATTGTTTGTTGGTTATAAGTAAGTATAATGGCTATAAGTAAGTATACGTTGTATTTATAGATTACCAGCTTTTCCCCCCGGTGTCTAAAAGTCTGAGGGATCGCCATAGTAATCTAAATTTTTAAAAACAAAGTCCACGACTAGGTCGCACAAACTTGCTCTAAAAAGCAAATGGTCTTGGGGCTTGAGATTTTGAAAAAAATGAATTTTTCAAAACTCTTTAAATATGCCATTTTATTCTTTAATCCCACAGGACCATCTTTTTGTAGCGTGCAATTACTTCATCAAAAGGATTGATGCAAGAGGAAGCTTTTTTTTTGAGCAGTGACATGGTTTAAAAAAAAAATCCAATGTATTCATAGTGTGCTCATCAAATTTGGAATGAAAAACTCTAAAAATGAAGGATTTATTGAACTTTGAGTTGAAAAACGGCTAAGCAGTTTTCGAGAAAAGGTCCTATGGAAGGTATATACCTATAATGTTCTTAGCAATTGTTTGTAATTTTATTTCCAGCCATTTGATAGGTCATACCTAAAAAACTTAACTAATCAAAATCGTTCGAGGCGTTTTTGAGAAAAATTATCTTGAACATAACTTTAATATGGCAGGTAACGTTAGTTTTTGAGCTGCAAGAAAAATGAATTTTCCCCTCTGTATACAATACCTAAAAAACACGATATATGTACATACCTAATTTGAAGAAATTAGGTACACCCGTTTGGGCTGTAGATGTCTGTACATTACATACATACAGTACGATGGATAGACAAACAGACAGAAATACAGATTTTTTTACCAATTTTTTGTATTCGCTATCATCGTAATGTTATGTTAAAACTTTTTTTTTTTTTTGACGAATGCATAACTTACCTTATTAAGTACGTATCTAATCTATGTTTATTCGCATGTAAAAATGGCAGCTCACGTCAATTATTGACTTTTAAATTAACATTTTTGATACCTTAATTTTCGTAAGGATCCCTAGTTGCGATTAAAAAAAATTATAGCCTATGTTACTCACAGATAATGTAGCTTTCTATTAGTTAGAGAATTTTTAAAATCGGTTCTGTGGCTTAGGCGTGAAAGGCTTACAAACAAATACCCTTACTTTCACATTGGAAAATTGGAAATGGTATTGGTATCAGGAAAAAATATAAAAAATTGAATGTGGTCTCTTAAGAATATATAGCTACTGCATCTGTAATTGGGTCCACCTAAAGTTTATCAAAATGAATTAAGAAATTGATTATCATCGTTCTGTAAAAAGTGAACCGACCAATGACGCCGGCGCGCGCGGGTTGGGTTCCGCTTTCCAAGCGCTCCGAAGAACAGTCAGCTAACAAACGGCTGGTGTTGTCTATGGTCATGAGCTCTTTGGTCAATTGGATTTTGTACTGGCTGAGGCCTAAGTCCCGACGTAAAATTCACCATGTTCAAGGCGAAGAATCGACAGCTATGGATTTTGAGATACACTTTCACGCATCGCGTCGATGTTCTCAATCGATCTTGTTTTTCTTTAGCTTAAAAATGTTGTCTTATTTATTACAGAACCCGTCCGGTCAATTCAAATTTTACCAGCATACGTTAAAGACTCGACTGTATAGGGCGTGTGTTAAGTGAAAAAAATTTCCAAAATCTTTTTTCTTCAACACCGATTTTAATCAATGTTTTGCGTTTTTTTAAATTTTCTCAAAAAGTGCTCTGTATACTAGAAGAAGGTCTCATAAGAAAATTGGCAGTTCTAGTTCTGGTCAAAAGTAAACTAAGAGGAATCCCGATTTGTATGGCTTCTTAACACTGGTCATAAATTGGCTCTCAGCTTAATGTAATTTTCTACACGCAAAAAGTTTTGCAATGAAACTTCTTTTTTTTTTTAACCACCATTGAATTTTTTGCAACAAGAAATTCAATCAGACAATATGTTTTTAATTGGTTTTTTTTTTTTTGTGATTTTTAGAGTTAGAACTTTAAGTAATTTCGTTGACAATGATTTTGTCTGCCATGTGATTTATCTTTAGTTTACTTTGTTATTTCTTCTTAAACCAACTGACGCCTGAACAACGCATGGTAATTATGGAGACTTATTTTAAGAAACATGCTGTTCTGCTCGTGAAACACATCGAGCACTACGTCCATTTTTTGGTTGATACAGTTAACCTCATTCTTGGCTGACTGCCGCATTTGGAGTGTAGATATTCGTCGATCCATTGTTGAAACGCCCTTTATGGGCTGGTTTAATCATTAAGGTCCTTACATCTTTAAAAACATAGCTTTACAGTCAATACAGTACGTTATAGAGACATGGCAATGACTTTTTCGTCAATGAATTGAATCGCCTTGTTTTGGAGAAATTGTTTGGTTTCAACACGATGGCCCAATATGTTACACAACACGTGCCACATCGATTTGTTGAAAAGAGCATAATTTAGCATTTTGGAACTGAGGGTTGATTTCCAAGATCATGCAATTTAAAATCGCTACACTATTCTCTGTTCGGGTATGTGGAAAACGCTAGTAAAAAATGACAAGCCAGAGACGTTTGACGATTTGGAAAAAAACGTTTGACGCATTATTACCGATATGCGACCCCAAATTCTGTTAGGAGAGTGATACAAAATTGGACCTCAAGATTAGACTTCATCCGAAATTGCCGCGTTGGCCAATGCTAGAAATCATATTAAAATAGTAATGGCAAAGAATTATCTTTCAAATAAAGTCAATTTTAAAGCAAGCAATTCAATTTATCTGTGTTTTATTTCATTTTAACTTCGCCATAATAGATCATTGATGAATATTGCTGCAATAGGTTCTGCTCTTCAGTTTCTGCATATCTGGAAAATGAAAGAAAATTGTGTTCTACAAAAATTTCGATATATAGGTAGGCCTAGGTAGTTACATACTTAGTGAGTGATTTTGAATAAACAATTGAATTACATATCTGTCCTTAAACCATATCACTGAAAAGATATCCTGAAATAAATCTTTTTTACTTACACAAGCTTTTATATAAATCCCAATGCGCTACAAGTACATTGTTTTAATTAACAATCGATTCCCATCGACTTGACTTTTATATTTCTCATACTCTCAGCACAAATAAACTTTTTGTAACATGAATCTAAACAAATCATACAACAGCACAACATGCTTTCGGCATTGTTCTTTTCTTCCCATATGTACCTTAATTCTCATAGTTTCAATGATTTAAACAATATAGAAAAAGGGTTAGATTTTTTTTTATTCTTGCCGAAATGAGGATTCTCAAAATCCTTTATGTCCTCTAAAAGAAAATCTTTTAAACAACAGTCTAAGCTCATTAAAGTTATTGTAAATCAAAAAATATAACAACTTTTCACATATGATACTTACCTAGCTATTACAACTTCAAATCAATTTTTTTTTATATCTTAAGCTTAATTATATTCACAAAAGGAAACATTCGTTTTAGTTTTTAAATTGCAATCTGCTTGTAAACTGAATTTTTAAGCCTGCCTCACTTTGCATTTGTTTCATTTATCATTTGGCAAGTTATGCGTTATGCCACTTAACTGCTATTGCAGTTGCAGTGACTTTCTGCTAAAAATAAAGTCCACTGCACTTTTTACTTGCGATTATAGGTACTATAAGGCAAGTTATGCATTCGTCGAAAAAAAAAAAGTTTTGAGATAACAATCAAACATGACATTACGATGATAGCGAAGACGAAAAAAGATGGTCTAAAAATTCTGTCCGTCTGTATGTCTGTCTGTCTGTCTGTCTGTCTGTCTGTCTGTCTGTCTGTCTGTCTGTCTGTCTGTATGTATAGAGACCTACAGCCCAAACGGGTGGGCCGAATTGCTTCAAACTTGGTATATAGACTTTTTTAGGTATTGTACAGAGGGGAAATTGAAATTTTTTTTTTAGCTCAAAAAATAACGGTACCTGCCATACAACCGTTACGTTAAAGCTTATTTTTCTCAAAAACGGCTCTAATGATTTCGATTTACAAAAATCAGTGTTGGTTTTTAGGTACGACCAATCATATGGCTGAAAAAAAAATTCGACTAACTCGAAAACGACTCAACCCATTCTTTCGAAATTTCACACACATATAGCAGTAGGTAGCTCAATTTGTATTGCATACCAATATTTTTAAAAAATATTTTTTTGTGTTTTTAAAAGCATTTTTTTAAAAAAAATTTAAAAAATTAATATTTTGAAAACTGCTTAGTAAATTTTTTTCTAAAAATTTTAAATAAATGTATTTGCTGAATACCTATGAACTGGTGTTTTTAAATTTTTCTTGAAATTTTTTTTCAAAAAGTTTTTCAAAAAAAACTTTTTTTCTCAAAAACCGCTCCACAGATTTTTATAAATTTTTTCTCATAAATTCAAATTTTTCCAAGAAATAAAATGGCGTACTTTTTTTTCAGCTCAAATTAGTTTAAGTATTTATTTAAGAATTGAATTTTGAAAATTTTATTTTTATCAAAATCTCAAGCCCTTAAACCACTGTGACTCATTAGAGCAAGTTCGTGCGACCCAGTCTTGCATTTTATTTTATTTTGTTTTAGCCTGGCTCAAACTGGTACCTTTCAAGTAACGGTTTTTTTCAATTTGGATTTTCTCGAAAACGGCTCTAACGATTTTGATTAAATTTAAAATTTAGCTAACTTTAAGCATTTCTAATAAAACTGCGTTTTTTGTTTTTGGCTCAAATGGTCGTAACGAAAATCAGGTTTTAACGGCTTTTTTTCAAATAGCCATAAGTTCACAACGGCTTGATTGAATCAACTCAAACTTTGTTTGACATAGTTTTTAATAGTGTTCTATATGATGGTTTAGTAAATTTTTCACTGAAGCCTTTCTAAACGGTGGCTTCCATACAACGAGCCGTTTAGTTTTAGCCAACTTTTTTTGGTTTTTTCTAATTTTCTCGAAAATGGCTCTAACGATTTTGATTAAACTTTGTGTGTTATATTCTTTTAGTGTTTTTAAGAGAACTGCCATTTTAGTTTTTGGCTAAAAATGCAAATAACGGAGATCTGCTGCTAACGGCTTTTTTTCAAATGGCCATAAGTTGTCAACGGTTGCATCGAATTCACTCAAACTTTGTTTCGTAAAGTTCCTTACAGCTTCCTATCAGATGGCATTGATTTTTTTTCATTTTCTCTTTTTTAAATGGTGGCTCCAATACAAAGAGCCACTAGATTTTGGCCAATTTTTTCATTTTTTCTAATTTGCTCAAAAAAGGCTCCCCCGATTTTTATAAAACTTTTTATGTAACATACATAGAATACTTCAAACAAAACTGCATTTTTAGTTTTTGGCTATACATGATAATAGCGGAAATTGCTTTTAACAGTACCTATTATTAATTTGGCCATAAGTGGACATTTGTATCATTTATAACACCCAAAAGATAACGTCTTAATTTTAAATATTAAAGGTTTCTTAACGTTAGCTCCCGTGTATCGAGTTTTCCAATTTTAGCCAATTTTTTTTGGTTTTTACCAAATTTTTCAAAAATGAATTGTTCTTATTGATCGAAAAGTTTGTTTTCATCGGACTATTGCACCAACAGAGCAAATACGTGCGACCCAGTCGTGCATTTTATTTTCCTTAAGGGTGGGTCTCCCATGTAAATGTAGGGTAGTGCGTGCATAAAACTTAATATATCTCCTACATTTGAAAAGATATTTTAATGAAATAAAATGTATTAATTAGTCAACAAATGTGAGCAGATATGCTTATCATCAAATAATTATTTATCATGATATTTATACTTTCAAAAGATAAAAACTTTAAATTTTTCGTAAAATTTAGACACAAATTATTATGTCCTCTTAATTTTCCTCTGTTAAGTAACTTTTTATTTTCTTTTGCTTCAGTTTCTTAATCAGAATAAATAAGTTCTATTTGTTATAGAAACCAAAGTTTTTTTTTTTTTTATATATATATAATAAAATTGAGGTCAACCAAGGGGTCTTTTTTTTCTTTAGACAAGCGCAGTTTGTAAAATGTTCAACCAAATCGACCAAGATAATTTTTTTTAATATCATTGAAACTAGATGTTATCATGAACATCGATAAATATTTACTTTTTTTTAATTTACCGGTCTAGGAAGACCCAAAACAAAAAATAGCATATTTTTCATATGGGACGCTTTGTAAACCGCTTATTTATTTCAATTTAGGTAAAAAAAAAAAATTATAATAATATTTGTTTAATTTGGAAGCAAGCTATAGAAACATTTAATTTTTTTTTTTTTTTTTATGTGCTTAAAATAGCAATTTAATATGTTAACATACTCACTCGTTTTTGTAAGTAGGGAAAACTTTTATCGTTTTGTTATTATTTTTCTATTTTTTTTTGGAATTTTTTCTTTTTGTATCAATTTAAAGAAAAATTATATCATTTGAAGTCACTTTACTATCTTATTTTAAAAAAGTATCTTTTTTACCTTTTTTGAACAAAAATTTCACACTTATGAAAATGTAGTTCACGAAATTGTCACCACAATTAATGGCGTTAACATAGATTCTCTTTTATTGCAACCTCTTTGTAAGAGAGTATTTCTCATTTTTTCTTATTTGATTTTTTGTTGGTTTGATTTTGGTTTTTCCTTTTCTTTGAAATTTGAATACCAACACAAAAATCAGCTGTACCTGTTCCTATAAGATCATTGTTCCATGTATTTTTGAATGATTCGGACAATTTTGGTGACAAATCGATAGATGATTTTTAATTTGTGGTTATAAAAAAATATTGTCGTCCGCATAAATAGGTATTCGAGTGATTTTCTAAATATCGTGTGCGAGGAGAGGTCCTTTGTCATATCGATAAATAGATATGTACTAAGGTCGGAGAAGCATTGGTCGTTGCGGTGGTACATACATATACATAGATATCAATACACATTGTGTGTTTTCTTATCGTATGTAGAAGAAGTAGGTTCGGTTATTTTTGAATAGCTTGGCAACAAAAAGTCATAGAGCCATACGGTTTTCAGTGTTGGATTTAAAATGAATGGGAGCATTGAATTCTGAGAACAAAAATAATACTTAATGACGTAAAATTTTGAAAAAAACTAGTTTTAAAATTATTTTTAAAATAATGTCTGTATCGGCACCTACAGCCTAAACGGCTAGACCGATTCGCTTCAAGTTTGGTACATAGTATTATTATTGTCCTACAGAAGGGTTTTTGGAATAAGCATTCTATTGCAGATTGTATGAATATTTGCAAAAAATTAAAAAACGCCAGTTTATAGGTATTCAACAAATACATTTATTTAAAATTTTTAGAAAAAAATTTAATAAGCAGTTTTCAAAATATTAATTTTTTTAATTTTTTTTTTAAATGCTTTTAAAAATACAAAAAAATATTTTTCAAAAATATTGGTATGCAATACAAATTGAGCTACCTACACCTTTATGTGTGTAAGATTTCGAAAGAATCGGTTGAGTCGTTTTCGAGTTAGTCGAAAGCAAAAAAAACGGTCCTATGGAAAGTACCGTTCTTAGCCATTTTTTAAAACTTTTTTTTCAGCCATATGATTGGTCGTACCTAAAAAGCAACACTGATTTTTTTAAATAGAAATCGTTAGAGCTGTTTTTGAGAAAAAAAAGCTTTAACGTAACGGTTGTATGGCAGGTACCGTTAATTTTTGAGCTAAAAAAAAAATTTCAATTTCCCCTCTGTACAATACCTAAAAAAGTCTGTATACCAAGTTTGAAGCTATTCGGCCCACCCGTTTGGGCTGTAGGTCTCTATACATACAGACAGACAGACAGACAGACAGACATACAGACGGACAGAATTTTTAGACCATCTTTTTTCGTCTTCACTATCATCGTAATGTCATGTTTGATTGTTATCTCAAAACTTTTTTTTTCGACGAATGCATAACTTGCCTTATAGTACCTATAATCGCAAGTAAAAAGTAACAATGTTTCAATAATAATAGATATATAGCTAGGTACTCAAATTATTCTTTTCCCTTTGCAATAAACCCATAAGCAATTTTAAAACAGGTCAAATAGTTATATTGACCTACCTCACACTTTTGTTACACGCAACTTAAAAAAAAAAAACAACGATATCAATGTACATACCTACCTACATATACCTACATTAAATATAATGTAACGTTTACCTATCTACCTATGCATGTTCATTTTATGTGTCCTGACTCCTGAGTCCTGACCTGACCTTCATCAAGATTTCGATCGAGTCCCAAACGAGTTCACATTTTTTTTGTCACTGTTATGGCAGCAACAGCAAGTAAAATATGAAAAAAAAAAAACAACAACAAAACGAAAATAGAAAAAAATTACCCACATTTAGCTATTAGCTACTGTGTTTTGAAAAAAAATTGAAAAAAAATCCCTTCACCCTTCCATACAGAGAGAATAAAACTTGTCATCGCATATCGCATTACTAAATCAAAGCGAAAGGACAACAACGAAACCCACAGAAAGACACACACAAAAAGTATCCCCTACTAAAACGTCCAATGCCAATAATCTTTTCCCTCTGCTTTCCTTTCCACTGCCTGTACCTCCTCTACTACTGTGGCTGCAGCCGGCGGTGCGCGCCACCACCGCACCGCACCGCTTTGAGAATAATAATTATTGTTCACTGCGACTGCGGAAGATCACAAAATTATTTTGAAAAGAGAACAAGAGTAAATGAGTATACCAAAAACAATATAACGAAGAGAAAAGAATATCGCACTACCACATAGAACACAATTTACATGGCGTTTAAGTTCTGTTCTGAGGTAGACCCACCCTTAAGAAAGCGTTTGTCGAACAAAGAGGTTAGGCCGCAGCGAGAAGTAAAAACAAAAAAGGGACAAAAAACAAATCTGTTCTATCCAGCGATGAAGCTCGTAAGTAGGGATATTTCGTGTTAAATTTTTTGTTTCATGAAATATGTAATATAGCTAGCGATTAAATCTATGTATATGTATAGCAAAATTGGGTTGACCTACTTAACTAATACGGCGTGATATGCAGAAATGCATTTAATTTTATTTTTTCTTTAAAAAGTGTCGAAACCTTTTGCCCTACCTACTGTAAGCAAACTTCTGCTATTATTTTCGAGAAGCTAATTTTTCTAAGACTTACCTTTTGAAATTTTGTACTCTACGCCACTGATGTCTAGACCATCGTAGACGAAGTTTTCAAAAATATCTATATTCCAAATCTTCAACAGATAGCCAAACAATTTTTTCTACTATAGAATGAAAAATAAACGATGAAAATAACAAAAGCAAAATATGTATAAAAATAGGCACTCAAAAAAAAAGCAATAAATTTTCCAAGGATATCATTATGAAAAAACTTCGATCCACCCACCCATTACTGGAAGACGCTTTGTAAACATCCACAGAACTGTAGTATTTTTTTGAGACTTTTATACTGAAACCATTCGAAGAAAACGAAAGACTTTAGTATATACATATATATTGGGCTGCATGATGGGGTAGTTCTTATGGGCGACTTTGTGCAAAACAAAAATAAAATAAAAGAAAAGAAATCATTTACAGAGAAATAAACAACCATATATACCAACCCTCTGCTCCACCATCACTATACAATGTAATTTATGCCCTCATTCATCATTTTTATCGTGAAAATACATTTGCCTCCTTCTATTTGCCTTCGCACACAATTTTCTTTTACTTTTTTTTCTTTTTTTCGTACGATTTTTCTATACTTTACCTACCTACCAACTCTTAATTTAGAGGGCTCCTTCAACTCAAGCACAACAACTACAACAGAGCCCTTATAAGAAAAGTCCTTCCGAAAAAAAAACCGAAGATGGATGTTGTAATGAATCGGCCATTCCAAAGGGCATAGCAGTAGAATCCCAAATAATTCGTCTTCGCTATTTCAACATAATACAACCACTCTCGGACAAATAAGATGACTTGAAAGTAAACGCACCCTCCTGCTTTAAGCCAAAACGCGCATCTTCTTCGATATATTCCCTCATACAAAAATCCTGGTGCACAAGGACAAAAGAATTGTCTTCTCCGAGACAATCATTTTTCTCATTCCACCCACCCCACTCTCTGAATTGAGTCGCGCGTTGAAAATGTAAGATTGACGAGTCATAAAATTAGTTTTTGCCTTTTGAAATTACAGAACAAGATTGTCGGGGATCGGGGGTGTGCGTGTGTAACGGTATATACAATATAATAATGGGGTGCGGTTAGAGCAATTGATTAAATTAGATTCTTCACAGATGTGCTCATTCCTGTGTCCTGTGTGGCTTAGAGTAGCAGTGACTTCTCTTTGGATAAGCTTTTGTCTTTATATGTAAGGAATTTTGGGAAGAATATTTAGAAATGTCAAAAATATGCGGGGAAGAAATGCAGGGATGAAAAGTTAAGAGCCGTTTCTTTTAAATGGATCTATTTATTGTCGGCTTTCAATTAAAATACAATAAAAATAATTTTAAATGGATCAAGGACTGAAGGATATTTTCTGAGTTTTTTCCGGGTTGATAGGTACCTATGTAGAAACGCTCGTAGCTTTTTGTTTAGTGTATTTGTATTTCATAAATCAATTCGTTTTTCTTTGTTGAAATGTGTCTACTAATTTTATTTAAAGGGATATGAATTGCGTCCTACATAGATGCGGTTTGTTTGATTAATTGTTGTTTAACTACTTCCTTTTATAAGACGTTATAAAGTCTGAAGATAACTCAATTGAAATAATGTAGCTTTAACTTTCTTTTAACAAAACGCCAACGTCTTCTAATCCCAAAACCAACAGTACTACTTCTATTTGCATTTAGCATTGATCTGCCCTGTGCCAAAGTGCTTAGTGTGCCGGACTTCTGTATCCAACCCCTCATTCCACCTCATTTTTACTTTCAATTATACTACTACTATAAGGCAAGTTATGGATTCGTGGGAATTTTTTTTTTTTTTGAAGTAACATTCACACATGACATTACGATGATGGAAAAGTTGAAATAAGTGGGTACGGAAATTCCGTCCGTCTGTCTGTCTATATGTGAGTATGTCTGTATGCATCTCTACAGGCTAAACTAATTGGATGGGCCGGTAACATTCAAATATGGTGTTTAGTAATTATTTGGAATTTCCTAGGAAAGCCTTTTTTCGTTTTTGCTATAGAAAAAGTATGGTTTTCTCAGAAACGGCTAGGACGATTTTGATGAAACTCTCAGAATACTTTTTTTTAGGACAGTCTATCTTTTAAATATAAAAGCTTTTACGAAATTCGTCTTATATGCCTCTCATAGAACCGGTTTTTTCAAATAATGATTTCTCGTAAACTGTTCTTCCGACTTCAATGAAATTTTGACTCAGGGAGCCATTTATAATTGAATTTATATTGCATTTCAAACTTTTCCAAATTTTCATTCGAACCGGGCTGAAACGAAAGAAAAAATCACGATAGCCGTTTTTCTTCAAACTACTTTCACACGAAGTTTGAAGATATTTAAGAAACAAAAACAAACGCAGTACAGAGAACAACCAACGGTGTAGGCTTATCAACTTTTTCTGCACGAAACCAACACTTGCCGTATAGAGCTGGTAAAAAAAGTTTCGTTAAAGCTGGTTTGCCTGTTTATACCCTATTCTGCGGTCCGTCAAATGAAGTGTTATCAAATCAAAGTTCAATAAAACCTTCATTTTTAGAGTTTTTCATTCCAAATTTGATGAGCACACTATACATACATTTATTTTTTTTAAAACCATGTCACTGCTCAAAACAGCTTCCTCTTGCACGGATGACAGCATCACTCCTTTTGATGAAGTATTTGAACGCTGCACAAAGGTGGTCCTGTGGATTCCGTGCCCATTCACGAAGCGCTAAGTTCAATTTAAAGCCAGAAGTACAACAGTGAATCTTCTTTCAGTAGTTATCTATATATATAAAAATGGATGTGTGTATGTTTGTATGTTTGTATGTTTGTATGTTTGTATGTTTGTATGTTTGTATGTTTGTATGTTTGTATGTTTGTATGTTTGTATGTTTGTATGTTTGTATGTTTGTATGTTTGTATGTTTGTATGTTTGTATGTTTGTATGTTTGTATGTTTGTATGTTTGTATGTTTGTATGTTTGTATGTTTGTATGTTTGTATGTTTGTATGTTTGTATGTTTGTATGTTTGTATGTTTGTATGTTTGTATGTTTGTATGTTTGTATGTTTGTATGTTTGTATGTTTGTATGTTTGTATGTTTGTATGTTTGTATGTTTGTATGTTTGTATGTTTGTATGTTGTCTATGGACTCTTAAACCGCTCAATGGAACTTTATGAAATTTACAGGGTAAATATAGTTAAGTCCAGGGATGGTTCCTGTGAAGGTTTGGTTCCGATCGGGTGGAAGACAAAAATAAAATGCAGACTTTTAACATTTGTTGGATGATTTTCTTTTTTTTTTATTTTTGATTTTTTTCATAAATTTTTTTGCTGTTTGAAATACAGTTCTCTTCACTTGATTAGACGCACAAATTTTTTTTTACATAAATTTAAGTTTTTTGTAAGTGTGTGTATCAATTATCAAAAAATTGCATTTATTAGAACGGTTATTAAATTCTCAACAAAAAAGCACAAACAAATGGTAGCTGAGTGGAAGATAACGGATATTTTTTCTCGTTCTTGCCAATGGTGTAAGAAAAAGTGCAGTTTTTTTTTGTTCACATGATTAGACGCACACCTTAAATTGGTTAGTTAGTCGTGATCTGTTGTGTGGATTTGAGTTCGCTTCAAAGTTTAAGTAGTAAGGGGTATTACCTATTAATTTTAATACAAAATAATAAATAATTTAATAAATTTTTAGTCCAAAATGGGAAAAAAAAAGTTTTAACCGCGGAAGAAAAAGGGAAAATCGACGCGTTGCATTCGGAAGGGTTTTCCATGAGAGCTATTGCCAAAAAAATAGGCCGAAGTAACCATGTCATAAGGAATTACCTAAAAAACAGTGCCTCATACGGAAAAAATTACAAGGGACGGACAAAAACCGCTTTAACACCTCAGGACAAGAGACAAATTCTAAGAATCGCGTCAAATTCTGCAGCTTCCACCAGCAAAATAAAAGAAAAAGCGGGGATAACTGCCAGCATTTCAACTGTTCGGCGAGCTATTTTAAGTGCAGACCATTTAAAACTAAAAAAACTAAAAAAAAGCCCCCACTAAACGCCGTACGAAAAGAACAGCGGTTGGAATTCGCACGCGTTCACATGACGTGGGATACCGAGCTGGGGAGTGTGCTTAATTGGCGAAATGTGGTTTTTTCAGATGAAAAAAAATTCAATTTAGATGGCCCTGATGGATACAATTACTATTTCCATGATCTTAGAAAAGAGGAAAAGTTTTTAACACGTCACCATTCGAGGCAAGGAGGAGTAATGGTATGGGGAGCCATCTCGTACTATGGTGCATTTGATTTGGTGTTCGTGTCCAACAAAATGACGGGACTTTCCTACAAAGCTCTTTTGGAATCGGCCTTCCCCGCTGTGAAAGAACTCTTCGGACCAATAAAATATATTTTTCAACAAGATAATGCGCCAATCCACAACGCTCGTGTAGTGAAAACCTTCCTTACCGCCGAAAATGTGGAATTGTTGCCATGGCCACCTTATTCACCTGACCTCAATATTATTGAAAATGTTTGGGGATGGCTCACACGTAAAATTTATGAAGGAGGTAGGCAGTATGAGACCTGCGAAGAATTAACTGTCGCAATAAAAGAAGCCTGGAAGACGATTCCCTTAAATTATTTAGAAAAACTCTATGGTTCACTAAAAAACAGAATTTTTGATGTAATTTTAAAACGTGGTGGTCCCACAAAATACTGAAAATATAAAAAAACATTAAATAAAAGAAATAAAAGAGAAAAAAGTAAATTAAAAAGTCTATGTCTCATTTTTACTATCATTTTACAGGTGCGTCTAATCATGTGAACAAAAAAAACTGCACTTTTTCTTACACCATTGGCAAGAACGAGAAAAAATACCCGTTATCTTCCACTCAGCTACCATTTGTTTATGTTTTTTTGTTGAAAATTTAATAACCTTTCTAATAAATGCAATTTTTTGATAATTGATAAACACACTTACAAAAAACTTAAATGTATGTAAAAAAAAATGTGTGCGTCTAATCAAGTGAAGAGAACTGTATCAGCGAAAATTCCGGAATGGCCGATCGAGTGAAGGACAAACAAAAATGCAAGCTTTTAACAATTGTTGGTTCAATTTTTTTATAATCTATCTATATATGTGTATATATAAAAATGGAAACCACCCAATAGATCTTTATGAAATTTTCGGGGTAAATATAGTTTAGTCCAGGGATGGTTCCTGTGAAGGTTTCGTGCCGATCGGGTGGAAGGAAAAAAATGCATGCTTTACACAATTTTGGTTCAGTTTTTTTTTAAATTCTTTTTTGATTTTTTTCATAAATTTTTAAGAGGAATGCCCGGGTGGAAGACAGAAAAATGCGGGCTTTTGGCAAAGTTTTTTTTTCAACTTTTTTATAAAAATGTTTTCCTTTCGTTGAACGTGCGTGTCCATTTGTTGCAAGAATCGTCCACCCAAACATTTTCCAAACAACTTTTGAACATCGGAAAAGGAATTGAATCGCACTACAAATGACATTTTATTTTCCCAAATTTTTGTCAAATGTAGCAAAATATTCAAGCCACAATTAATCAATGTTATCATGTTCAGTTTCACAATCAAATTAACTGCACTTTGTGTGTATGCCAAAAAATTTGTATATTTGTACACCCAAAACGACCAAAAATATTGCTTATCCGCTAGCATTGAGATAAAATATATAAATAAATTTAATTTCACATTAAATACACATAAGTGTTGTTTTTGGGCGTAGCAACGTGCGCCGGGTACCGCTAGTTAACAATAAAATAAACTTTCAAAAAAAAAAAAAAAAAAAATTCCCGCGTGGCCAAAATCAGTAACACTTCATTTGACGGACCTTGTAGAATGGGTGTATTATTGTATTTGGTGTGGAGTTTATAACCTAGAGAAATAATACCGTTAGGTATAGAAAAGTATATTATATTCTGACTCAGAATCAAAAGCCTAGTCGATTTAGCCATGTCCGTCCGTCCGTCCATATGTATACTCTCTAGAGGTCGAAATTTTTGAGCTAAAAAGCTGAAATTTGGTATAAATGATCATTCATTCAAGAGTAAAGCTAAGAAATTATTTCAAATTGTATTAGCGAGGCTTCGATTTCGAAAAAACCTCATTCTGGGAGTAAATTTGTTGCGGAGTGGTTTGATTGGGAATGTAGGAAACTTCGTAGAAAATCTTTCTCCTATCTGAACCTTTTCAGGAAGACCAGTTCAATATTTTTTAAATCGCTCTATTTAGAATCGAATAAGCTCTATAAAAATGTGTGTATTCAAAAACAGAAAAAATATATTAGTGATGTCGCTGTCACCCTTTCAACCTGTAAGGACTCAAAAGCTTTCTGGTCAAAGGTGAGACTGCTAGGTGGCTGTAACACTTTATCATCTTCAGGTACTGAAGTTGAAAAACTTGCAGACTACTTTGAAGAGCTCCTGAACCCTGTTTCAACTCACTTAACATTCCAGTATGCCTTACCTCTAGTTTTAGTCCCTGAGCTTGACGGGCCAATTACAATAAGAGAGTTACAAGAAACGCTCAAATCAATGAAAAATGATAAGGCCGCAGGAATTGATGGCGTTCCTGTAGAATTTTATAAGAATTCAACACTGAATTTCTTGGAACTAATTAACTCTTTTTTTAACAGTCTTTTAGAAGAGGAAACAATCCCAAAAACATTTTTAAAAGCATGGATTTGCGCAATTTTTAAAAAAGGAGACTTACAGCTTCCAAGCAATTACAGGAGTATATCGGTTCTACCTTGTCTTAGAAAAATATTCACCCATCTTTTATATCATAGGTTGACGAGATGGGTTGAAGAGAACAAACTCCTTAGTATTTTTCAAGTTTGTTTCGCGCGGGACTATCCACGGTGGATCATATTTTTGCTCTCACAAGTGTAGTCAAAATGTTTTTAGACAAGAAAAAAAAATTATATGCTTTTTTTGTCGATTTTAGGGCGGCTTTTGATACGGTGAACAGAGCTTCTTTAATCTATAAACTTTCAACGTTAGGTTTATCGACAAAGTTTCTCAATATATACAAGCTACTTATTACCGATACCTCTGCTGCTGTTTGGAATGGAATATCAATGTCCGAATTTTTTAATAAAAGAGCTGGTGTTCCTTAAGGTTGTGGGTTAAGTCCAATTATGTTTATATTGTTTATTGATGATGTATCCAAAGATTTCCCGGGGGGAGTTAAATGTGGTGAAACTCTTATAAAGATGCTTCTATATGCGGACGATATAGTTATATTGGCAGATAATCCCATAACTTTGCAGATTCAAATAAATACGCTCAAGCGGTTTTGCGACTTATGGGTGCTCTCAATTAATGTCCCAAAATCAAAAATAATGATTTTTGAAAGCACTTAGCGAAGAAGACTTCCGCAAGAAAAATGGTTTTAAGAGCGTGATCCATTAGAAATTGTCAGCGAGTACAAATACCTAGGTTTCCTGATAACATACAACCTTGATCTTCGACCACATGTTAAAGAAAAATGCATTGCAGCAAAAACAGCGATAAATCTAATGTGGAAAAAATTGTTTTCCAACAAATATGTTGATGGATCTGCAAAGTTTAGAGTGATTGATGCAACCATAAGTACATGCCTTTGCTATACAAATCAGGTATTTGGGTATCAAAACATTGATGGTTTTGAAGTAGTTCAACGTTTTTTCTTCAAACGCATTTTTAAACTTGCCAGTTCTACACCCAATTATACTATCCACGTCGAATCCGGTTTACCTCAAATATTCCTAAAGAATTTAAAATCAAATGCTGATTATATAATAAGAGTAGGGAATAGATACGACTCAAAAATTCAAAAACAAATTATGCAATACGCACTGAATGGATATTTAGATTGGAAAATTCTCTGTCTTTATATTAATCATGCCTTAGGTTACCGTAACAGTTTTATAGACTGATTGATCAAATCAAAAATGTAGATTTTGTACAAATTGAAAATAAATTTGATAATTGTAGTTTTTGTGTTTAATTGATTCAAACAAAAATGTAATGTTTTTCTCTAATTTTTCTAAAACTTTGTTTTCTTTAACTTTTTCTATTTTGAAGAAAAAAAAAAACTCGGAATAAGTCAATCCAGGCAGATGGCAAAATTTTCCATGCAATTATTCTTAGTTATATATAAAATTGTAAAATATCGAGAAGTTTAATAATCCCGAATGTGTGCGTCTCTTAGTCGAAACTAAAAATCTTGTGTATGAAAAGAAATTTTTGAATTTTGGGAGTGGTTTACGCCCACTTTTCATAAAAGAACGAAAAACGTAGTTTTAAAAATGTAAGGTAACAATACTCAATTTTAACTAACAATATATCTCTTTAAATTTTTTTCTGTAAATTTTTTCAATACGCCCACTTTTAAGGGGCGTTTTCGTCAAAAGTCGTCATATGCATTAATTTGTAACGTTTCTTAAATATCGTTTGCAGTTTTGAAGCAAGAAGATGAACACTTCGGTCTGTATTCCTTGGTTATGTAGCGGAGTGTGGTTCAAGAATTGTTAAATACACCCATAATTTCTATTTCCATCCAGAACCAAATATTTAAAATTTAATAGTTTTGTCTTGTTTTGTTCAAATCAATCTGCAAGCTTAAAATTGAATGCCACTGAGCTAATACTGATTGCCCTGGCAATAAAAAGTTTTAACATTGGGCGTTGCACACGCCTTTTTTATTTTGCCAGCAGTAGTTGAACATCGGTCACACAAAAGTAATGTTAATGAATTTTTTCCTGTCTGCTAAAGAAGAATTTTGTTTATGAAACTGGAACAGTGGCTGACTGCGGTAGGCGGACGCATACACACACGAAAATATAGGGAATAGAGTATCCAACAGTTTGTTGAAACCGTACTGTATTTCTTGCTCATGTAGGAAATTGATTTTGTTTAAAAAAAAAACTGAAAAATCTTATACTGTTGTACGAAAGGTAGCAGCAGCAGTTCTCAGGAATGGTTTAATACGACATAAATAAGTTAGGGAAAACCCTTTGACTTCTCTTAAAATTGGGACCTATTTTTATAAACCCATTTGAAACGGACAAACAGATGAACCATTTTTCCTAGAAACAGGAAGCATTAAATGCTGGGATATTTAGACTCTATATAGACCTACAAGTTTGTTTGCAATCCATGGCCTCTCATCCAAGGATCTTTATTTTCATTTGTACAATTTGGTTAAGAGAAAATACGCTCGAACCTTAACATTGTAATTCTTTGCTTACAAGACAGAATATGATTCCATTGGCGACTTAGCCAATTAGTTAGGATACATTTTATTCTGTCTTAAGTCTGACTTTATAACGTCAGATAAATTTTTTTTATTAAAAAATACAAATAAGAATTGCATTTCAACATAAGAAAAAAAAAAAAATCATAATTCCCTTCGGAGCAACTATTTTTCAATACCAATTCTCAGGAATTGTCATCTAAACCCACTTCCAGCTATGAACATCGTCTCACACTGCTTTACCGATAAGTTTTCATTCCGTTTGGTAATTCATCTTGTCGTTTTTCCAATAAGAAAGGTCCTGGCTCTTAGTTGCTTTATTACACTTCTGTGTTGTTGTTTTACAGCTCTCCCCACACAGGACCTCTCTAAGCTTTGTCGTGTTTGCTTGTTTGCTTCTTTTAAATTAGTTTTACTCTTTCCAAGTAGTAACATAGCGGTAGCAGTAGAAGAAGTAGCAACAGAAGTAGCAGCATGTTGCCTAGAACTCAAATCAACTCTGGTTCTGACTCCGTTCTCGCCCCACCAACGACCGACCCGACCGACCCCTCAAAAAGCAGCCACACCATCTCATCTTTGGAAAACTAATGCGAAATGGGAAAAGGAATTTTCTTGGGCAAAAAAAAGGAATACCCAAAATTATCGTTTCAGGGGAGATAGAGAGGGAAAAGATAAAACTTGAAACAAAAAACCCGTGTACAAGAAAGAAATTAAAGGATACCCACATCAACCTTTTCCGCCCCCAAACCGTTCGTCCTAGTTCCATCCTTCATCAGCAAGTAGAAGCATACAGTCTTGGCCAGTATACGAGTATAGCTGTGTGCTCTTGCTCCTCGGATGCGAATTTGAGCTTAGTGAGTCTCCAAGGATGGTCGCAGATGGTGTCCTGGATCCCTTATTTGTAATTCGTCTTTCGCACCCTCGAAAATGTCAGTGTTGTAACGGTGTGTTCGTTGTGCTTAGGAAACGGTGGCAGATATATATCATTCGCCGCCACACACACCGCTATCTGTTTGCCAGCCATCTCAATATCTTATACCGGGACCGGAATGGGAACAGGACCAAGATGCTTTATATTCCACCCAACTTCTCGGTCCACATTCTTCTTCTTGTTCTAATTTTTTTTTTTTAGAAGAAGACTTTGAGTTGGCGGCATTTGGGTTTCTATTCTGTTTGTGTGTTATTTTTTTTTTTTTATTCTTCTACCATTTTTCTTGAAAGTGGTTTGGGGATGCCTCAAGCTCATACCATGCTGTATACGTATATATACATGAAGATATATACGTGTTTTTCTTTATCCGTTATTTTCGTCCTTTTTTCCTGCAAGAAAATAAAACATCTTATGTAATCTTAGGACATATATCACACTTAGAGGACTATGGGAGATGTATGGGAGGAAAATGCTTTATTCGTTTTTCGGAAAATTTATATGTGTTTCGCATACACAGGCATACGCTGGATATTTTCAACCCAGATACCATTATATAGATATTATATACATATATAGGTATGCCTATACATATAATTTGTGATGGAGACAACTTTAATGTATATTGCTTCTTATAGAGAGAGGGGGCATATAATAATATAAGAAAAGCAGCAGCAAAAAAAAAAACAACAACAACAACAATAACAAAATAAAGCAAGGACGACACCAAGCAAATGAAAAAAAGCTATATGAAGATTGGAATTGAAAAATTTCTTTGCCGAGCCGAGCCTGGCTCTTGTCATTCTGAAGAAAGAAGAAATATGAGTTTGGTGTTAAGTTCTCCATACAAAAAAATTCTTCTTAAACTTGAAGCCAAGCCCCCCAACCTCACTTTATTCAACTTCCAAACCGGAACGAAAAAAAAATGTGCGTGTGTGAATCTAAATCCTTGGATAATACAAAATAAATAATTTATAACTAGCATCATCTGCTTGGAGGGTTAGCAAGTAATTTAAATGATTTGCGATGATAAAGAATCACTAAAGATTTCTTATTGGGGAGCTCAAAAGTTCGTATAGATAGCTTCTTTAGAAAGTGAAATTGTAAATCCCCAAAAACTAATTGAAACACTTTTTTTAGTCTTCTCTATTATAATATCAGTAAATTGTAAACTTTGATTCGATTGTATTAAAATAAATGTATGTTTAAAAATAATAGTGGACAAAAGTCCCGTAGAGTACCTAATACCTCCATCCTTTGAACACATTATCTAAATAATTATTTTGTTCGCATTCAATCATTTTTTTTAAATTTAGTTCTAAATGTAACGTTCTACTTTCATAGAATAAATTAATAATAAACTTTAACCATATACCTAAAATCTTATTTAAGAAACAAGGATTTACATTATGAAGCAGCGAGAGTTCTTCATAATCTTCCTGGAGAATCGAATGAGGTTGAAAAAAATGCAGAATGAGAGCTAATCGATGGAGAATAAAAACAAGTCCTTTTTTTTACAAATCGTGGGAAAGGCTCATAATGAAGAAATATCAAAAGAAATAAATTGTATCTTTGGATATTTGTATCTGTAATAGATTCAACTATTTTAAATTCAACAATCTGCTTGTAGGTGCAGCGTTTTAAAAAAGACAGCGGACAATCTTCAAATAATAAAATACAACAAAATGACTTAAGATGAAATAAAATAATAAAAAAAAAAACATTAAATTTTTTTAATTAAAATGCTATATATTTAACATAAAAGCATATATTTAACAAACTACGGCAAGATCTGTGAAGAGTACAAACACTGCAGTTTTCATTTAACCTTCTAGTTTTTTTTTTTATAGAATCATAGTCTCATTTTAATATTTTTAATCTGAACCGTTTAAAAGGCTTTCCAATCATCCAAAGAAAACATCATTTTCAACAAGATTTTAACGTCTCTATAATGATTATTGAACTCGGTGTAACAATTTTGAAAGAAAAATACAAATTTTGGTATGAAAACCTAGTTTGATTCAATGCTTTTACTTGTCATCGAAGAACCGTCAACAATTAGATATGATTAAAGTGATCTTGGTTCCTTAGTTTTGGCATGATTTACCATAGTAATAAAGGAAAATAAAGATAAAAAAAAATTTCAACATTGCTCAACAGTGATGAAACTTATGTCATATGCAAGCTTATGAAGAGTACTTTATTTCATTATGGCAGCTAAATTGAAATCGAGCTCGAATATGGGGGTTTGGCTCATTTTATAAAAAGTTTTTTACCTTTACTGAAAGCCAGAAATTCCGCAAAGTCAGCAAACGCAAGCACATAACACAGCGATTTTCTGCCATTGATTCTTATTATTGTATTATCATATTTATTTGTTCTTATATAGGTACACTCATTACTATGTTTACTATACCCTTTTCATTCTCCTTGCCTCAATTATTATAAAATACAATATTTTTTCTGCAGCATGCAACATCCAATAACTTATAACCAAATGTAAAATGAAATGAAAGAATTCACTTCTGGCTTTCAGAAAAGGTAGGTAAAAAAAAGGTTTGCTCGAACACTTATAGTTCGAGAACGGTTGCACCGATTTTCATGGTTTTAAAAACATTAGAAAATTGACAAAACAACATGGTTGTCTGTAAACTCGGTTTACGGGCGATAATTTATTGTGATAACCAGTTCATAAAACAGTTCATGTGAAAGTATCTCTCCAACCACCAACCAACCAACATACCTGCAACCACCCACCATTTAAAAAAAAAAAAAATTTTCACCCCTTAACCCAACCACCAACCCACCACCCCCACATACAACCACCAACCAACAGCCCACCATTTTTGAATTTTTGTTTAACTCCCTCAAACAATAAATCCTCCCTTCCTAACCACCTACAACCAACCACCCACTATTTTTGACAATTCCCCCCATACACCAAATTCAACCGACCACTCCACCTACAATCACCTGCTAAACACCCAACTTTTTTAACAATTTTTTCCTCACTCCCGCCCCAACCACCCACCACAACTATTTTTGACAGTTCTCTCTACTACCCCCCCCCCCCCCCAATCAATCCAGCCAATCCACCTACAACCCCTTGCCACTCACCCACCAACACCAAATCACCCCCCCCCCCCCTCCCAATACCGCCAAACACCCATCCCACTTACAGCCATCAACCAAACACCCAACATTTTTGACACTTTTTTCCTCACCCCCTCTTAACACCAAATCTAACACCCACTACACCTACCACCACCTTACCACTCACCCACCATTTTTGACAGTTTTTTCATAGCCCCCCATCACATCAACCATCCCCACCACCAAAACCGCCAACCACAGAACCCACCTACAAGCGCCAACCAACCACACACAATATTCTACGATTCAGCAACCCCCCCCCCACACACAACCACCATAACAAATCCCCCCAACACCAATTACCCATCGCACCTATACAGCCACCAAGGAACCACCCATTTTTTTTGACAATTTTTGCCTCACCACCCACACCAACTACAACCACCCACCATTTTTGACAATTTTGTCGCCTTCCCGAAACTACCCTTCTCCCCCACAAACACACACACCACCACCACTACTTACAACCACCAACCACCCAGCACCCTCCCCTCCCACTTTATCGACTTGCTATGCCTTCAAAGCAGATATATAACGTGACTGTGACTGTGACTGTGACTGTGACACTTTTTCGTGCGTGCTGCCCATATATTCCTTTTTATTAGACGTTATTACGTCAAAATAAAATAAAATAAAATAAAATAAAAGGGAAATAAATAAAATGCACGACTGGGTCGCACTAACTTGCTCTTATGATAAGCAATTGCTTAGTGGCTGCATATATGGATTTAAAAAAAAAAATTAAATAATTTCGAAAATTCTTTTATTTTTTAAATTAGTTTAAGAGTTTTCTCGGAAAAACAAAGTATACAATAAAATTTCAAAGCTATACGTGAATCTAGGAAAAAAAAATATTGAAAATCGTTCGACCAGTTTTTTTTTAAAAAGGTTATTTTTGAAAAACTTTTCCAAAAAATATTTTGAAATTTATTTGGGTATGCAAATATATGGCAACCTGTAGTTTACATTTGAAAAAATAATTTAAAAAAAAATCAATATACCCGTTTCCAACATATTTCGAAAACCAAAAAATTTTTTGAAAAAATTATAAAAAATCAAAAAAAAAAGTTTTTGAAAAATTTGAAATGCCATATTAATAAAATTATAAATGACTTCCTGTGGCCAAAATTTTATTGAAATCGAATGTATAGTTTACGAGAAAATTTGATTTGAAAATACTGGTTCTATGAGAGGTACCGTTATAAGACAAATTTTGAAAAATATTTTTTAACCAAAAGATAGATTGTCTTACAAAAATAGCATCCTGAAAGTTTTATCAAAATCGTTAGAGCCGTTTTTGAGAAAATCAATTTTTTTCTTCACGATTGTATGGCAGGTGCCGTTATTTTTGGGCCTAGAGCAAAAATAAATAAAATGCACGACTGGGTCGCACGAACTTGCTCTAATGAGTGACAGTGGTTTATGGGCTTGAGATTTTGATAAAAATAAAATTTTCAAAATTCTTAAATAAATACTTAAACTAATTTGAGCTGAAAAAAAAGTACGCTATTTTATTTCTTGGATAAATTTGAATTTATGAGAATAAATTTAGAAAAATCTGTGGAGCGGTTTTTGAGAAAAAAAGTTTTTTTTGAAAAACTTTTTGAAAAAAATGTTCAAAAAAAATTCAAAAACGCCAGTTCATAGGTATTCAGCAAATACATTTATTTAAAATTTTTAAAAAAAAATTTAATAAGCAGTTTTCGAAATATTTTTTTTTTTAATTTTTTTTTAAAAAATGCTTTTAAAAATACAAAAAAATATTTTTCAAAAATATTGGTATGCAATACAAATTGAGCTACCTACAGCTATATGTGTGTGAAATTTCGAAAGAATCGGTTGAGTCGTTTTCGAGATAGTCGAAAGCAAAAAAAACGGTCCTATGGAAAGTACCGTTCTTAGCCATTTTTTAAAACTTTTTTTTCAGCCATATGATTGGTCGTACCTAAAAAGCAACACTGATTTTTTTAATTAAAAATCGTTAGAGCCGTTTTTGAGAAAAATAAGCTTTAACGTAACGGTTGTATGGCAGGTACCGTTATTTTTTGAGCTAAAAAAAAAATTTCAATTTCCTCTCTGTACAATACCTAAAAAAGTCTATATACCAAGTTTGAAGCAATTCGGCCCACCCGTTTGGCTGTAGGTCTACATACAGACAGACAGACAGACAGACATACAGACGGACAGAATTTTTAGACCATCTTTTTTCGTCTTCGCTATCATCGTAATGTCATGTTTGATTGTTATCTCAAAACTTTTTTTTTCGACGAATGCATAACTTGCCTTATAGTACCTATAATCGCAAGTAAAAATACGTTCCGAGGGACGGCCAAATAAATCCTAGATACCAAATTTGAAGCAAATCGGCCCATCCGTTCAGGCTCTAGAAGCGCGAACAGACAGACAGACAGACAGACAGACAGACAGACAGACAGACAGACAGACAGACAGACAGACAGACGGACGGAATTCCCAGACCCACTTTTTTCGACTTCTCCATCATCGTAATGTCATGTGTGATTGTTATTTCGAAATTTTTTTTCTGCACGAATCCATAACTTGCCTTATAGTACCTATAATCGCAAGTAAAAATGCACTAAAAACCAACTTAGCGAAACTGAGAAATCATTTATTTTTAGAAATATTAATCAGTCAGGATTTTATATTAACATTTATTTTGATTTTAGTTTTGAAGTCAAAAACATAAACAAAGTTTTAAAGACAGAGGTGCTCTTGAAGTTTACAATTTTCAAATTTTGCCCACCCCCCCCCCTGCACAAATCTTAGATCCGGTGCTGCATTTCACGCACGTGTATACGCAGACAGTGTTTTAGAAAATTTAGAAAAAGTATCTTTCTATAGACAGAGAACCCATATCAATACCTCCAGAAAAAGCTGACAAAACAACATACATAGTGTACCTATGTACTTACTTGGAAACATCTAATATAAAGTTGGATTGAAAAAATGTTGCAAGCATGTTACAAATTTCAAAGACATCACTACTTACATTACCATATTTGACCCATGATTGAAGGGATCCCTAACGATTTCCTTCGTACATTCGATCGATTCAATGAGCCAAATACATAATGTATGTATGTATATTCTGCTCAAAACAAAATAGGGCCCGAATGCGATTTTAGCTTAAGATGAACGGTTTTTTTATTTTTTTCTGGGAATAAAGTTAAGCTACGAATAAAGAAATTGATTTTACATAATAAAATTTGTGAAAATGTTTATTTTGTTCTATCGACTCACAAAATGCACTTTCAATTTTCCCTCTCTGTGAAAATGGGACCACAGCAGACTGCCGAAATTAAAAATAAATCTTGGATGGGCCCTATTTTGCTTTGAATAGTTTATTAACTGTATACAAATAATATTATTTTGCATTCGTCTGATACTTTTTGTTTAAAAAAAGCTACATATCTCACAACAGTCATGTCAGCTTTGTCTTGATCTGTAAATTTCTGCTAGTTTCTAAAAAAGTCCTCATATTATTTCAGTGCATTACTTAAATATTGTAAAGGCGACAAAAAACACAGATTCTCCCATGCGCAAAGTACCTATAGTAACCATGAATGATGATGAACCCGCACTCATTTCTGCTGAAATCTCCTGCATACGAATTTTTAAAACATTTCGCGCGCCAAGTCCTTAAATAAGTCATAAGAGATATTTCTAAAAATACCTACCTAATATGCCTACCCATATATACCAGGTATAGGTTGTATTGAATAATTATAAACCGCATTGGCATTGAACTCAAAACAATAATCCAGACCACAAAACTCAAACCAAATTCCAAGAGTAAACTTCCCCTTTCTTATGGGCTGTATCAGCTTGCTGCAATAAATTAATCTTATGAACTTCCTTGTCCACAAATGGTGCCCAGGCATATAACAATGGATATTAAAACATTTTTGTCCTTGCCGCTAATTTCCTTACTTCTTACCCATTAATTATTTCCCTCTAAATCGAATTAAATTCGCATTTTTTCAATCCGTAACGTATGCGCCAAGGAAGGGTGGTGCTTCCCTTCTTTTATTCCTGAGGGGTGGTCTCTTGCTGAATTCGATCAGAACCTTTTTTTTCTCAAGTGGGCGCAAAGTAATTACAATTTAGGACATTTGCATTTTCTTTCGATTGTCCTTTTTTTCTTTGTGTGTATCTAGCTGCCATCATCAAGGAGGGTTTTCTTGGGCTGTTGTGTGTCTTTTGCTTAGTTTCTTCTTCATTAGGTACTTAATATGCCTATCTTAACCGTGTGTGTGAGTCTGTAAATATTCTTCCTTTTTGCGAATTACCTAGTTGTTGTTCTTCTTTTGCTCATCTTCTTGTTTTATAAAACGCTTTGAGAATTTTTTTTTGCATGGAATACCGCCATTCATCTATCTTTGCACTGGTTGCCCAATGCTGGTCGAGAAAATAACGGCAAAATCGTAAGGGTTGGTTTGGTTTGGTTTGGCTGCTGCTGCTGTTGCTGGGATTCTTCTCTTTGGTTTTCTTTCATTATTTTTCATGGGAGTAACTACCCTTCATTTTGTTTGCAACCAAACGTACCGCGCGTTGCCATTACTCTCCTCTGGCAATAGTGGTGGCGGCAGCGGCGGCGGGCGTTGGCGAGGCTATGGTATTTTCCATTGCTGATGCTACAGTGCTGCCCGATCTTGCTTCCCTGCGCCCTGCCTTCAGCTAGGATTAAACTCTCTCTCTCTCGACCGCCATCATACCACTTGAAATTTATTTCGCACACCACCAATTCAGGGTCGGTGGCAATAAATCAAGGCTGCAGCAGCACAGAACATCCCGGGCATAAAGTGTAGCAAGTTTTTCGCGCGAGCTGCTGTTTTGTGACTAACTGTGTGTCTACCCTAGGAAGATAGATGGAAATACACTAAAAGAACATACACACGCAATCCTATAGTCGACTACTGTGTTGTATAGTGTTCCAATGTGGTAAGGGTAGTAGATATATCACTGAGAGTCAAACTGCTGCCACACTGGTACCCACGGATGCTGTTGTTATACTACTTCTATACCTACCTATTCTACTGCTACTCCTGCTCCATTGTTAGTGCTTTTAGTTTCTGCGAGGGTGGGAGGTATTTCAATGACCACCCACAACCCATCTCCATCATGTTTCGGAAAATCCACCCTTATCAAAGAACATAGTGAATAGTTGCGGACTATGCACTTTCTAATAGACAAAATGTTTCTCTGGAAGTCTAGAGTAAAAAAAAAATTAGAGCAAATTTTTAATACCTTCACTGCAAGCAGACACGAAGAGCAGTTCAAAATACGTGCTTGAAATTCGTTTAACTGAACTGTGACACGCCGCGCCGCGCCGACGAGGAGCTCGTGATCACAGATTTTTTTAGGTTTTTGTTTTTCATAGATTCTTTCTTTCATAGCGATCTTTCGTTTTCATAAGGTTGCTAGAGGAAGACATTTATTGAAGTTGTTTTGTATAAAAAATATAATTTCAAGTCGTTTAAGATATTATTTTCCGAAAAATGTAGATGTGTGGATCTTCAAAGTGCTTATTGGAAAGGATTATAGTTTAAGTCTAATAAAGTCTTTGATAAAAAGCTGTAGAATTTTTTTAACCCCATAATCTTAAATCAAATAATTTTCGATCAAATCAATTAGAAATAATAATTAATAGCATGTTGTAGTACCATGTGACATAGTTATGTCATGGAAAGTGCTTCTCTGTTACCCGTTCGGATTTGGCGGTAAATTGTAGGTCCCTTCCACTCCTGCAGAATATCAACGCACACACAGAAATGGTTGAGAGTGTAAGTCACAGGCCACGGCCCCACTTGGAGCTGTTCTGTCAACAATTTTTTTTATGTTAAAGGGGAGAGCTACCCTAAAAAAAACCTCTATATATCTCTTTAAATATTCGCCTCACATTGGTCTTGTCAATTTTAGGCCATATTAGTTGCAAATCGTCACATGCATATTTTTTTGAATTTTTATTTAGCATATTAAGACTTCTAGACAAGGTGGAGTCCAACTCTCTCTTCTATGGATGAACCAAATGTTTATGGTATACAACGTTAACCTTTTATCTTTTTTAGTTGTTGCTTTATAGGGCAAGTATTAGTTGGTGGATTTCCTTTAAACTTCATACACAGCATTTTAAGGAAAAACGTACGTAGGTAGAGGTTTTTTATATTTATAGTAAATCCCGGCTCGAGTTGGTAGGTTTATTTTGAGAATTACAGTTTTTACTTGCGATTCTAGGTATAAGTACCTCGGCACATATTATAAGGCAAGTTATGCATCGCAAAAGCAAAGATATAAGGACAATTCTGACTGTCTGTCTGTCTAAAAGGGTCCAGCCGATCTTCTTCAAACTTGGTACATAGTGTTATTAAGACGGAATTAGCATTCTAGCTCTAAAACTATCGGTAGGTATGTACCTGCCTTATGATTTTTGATGAAAAACTCATTTTTTATAAAACTTTTTGAATGTTGTTTTTTGTGTAAGCTTTTGGTTATAGAATAGATTTTCAAGAAAAGTGTTTATAACGGTTCCGCCTATACAGGGTGATTCACAAGCGTTGTGCCAAAAAGCTAGAGCGTGTAGGTTGAGTTGAGACAAGAAAAAAATCGTATTGGAGGGGG
This sequence comes from Platycheirus albimanus, assembly GCA_916050605.2. NCBI lineage: Eukaryota > Metazoa > Arthropoda > Insecta > Diptera > Syrphidae > Platycheirus > Platycheirus albimanus. The sequence continues at coordinate 65,196,283 of OU696696.1, forward strand.
GGGTCTATTCCCCCCCCCCCCCGGTTAAGCCTGAAGGGGCAATTTTCTGAAAAATTGACTTATTTTGTAAAAAAAAATATTAAAAATCAACGGCTTCGTCTACAACACCGTGTTATACCTTTTCGTGTTTTTGTGAAGAAGTAGGTTCGGTAATACTGAGAACAAAAATTATACTTAATTACGTAAAATTTTGAAAAAAATTAGTTTTAAAATTCTTTTTTCAAATTTTTTTTTCAAAATTTTGAGTTTGAAAAATTATATTTTTTAAACTATTCGTTAAAACAATTTAATTTAAAAACAAAATGAAAGAAGAAGTTTTTGGCTTTCCAAAAAAGTATAACACGGTGTTGTAAACGAAGCCGTTGATTTTAAATATTTTTTTTTACAAAATAAGTCAATTTTTCAGAAAATTTCCCCTCCTGGTTAAACGGGGGGAATAGACCCCCCCTCCCATACGATTTTTTTCTGGTCTTAACTCAACCTACACGCTCTAGCTTTTTGGCACAACGCTCGTGAATCACCCTGTATAGGACCATCAAATTAGATTTACTCGTTAGCCAATTTTGAATGTAAACTCTTTTAGAAATAAAATAATATTAATTAAATTTTTTTTTCAAAAAAAAGTTTTTTGAGTTATTTATTAAAAAAAAGTTAAATTTTTTGTCTTTTTTCAAAACGGTCAAATTTTCTTTAGTTTTATTTTCCTGATGAATATTAATAAGTGTTAGAAATTGGCATATCTATATTCAAAACTAAGTTGGAATAATGGTTTTGAAATGATAAAAAAAAACTTTTTTTTGAAACACTCATTGAAAGATTTTGAAATTTTGTTTTCTTTTAATTTAAAACGGTTGAATAAATCAGATGATTTACTTCATTATTAATAAAATTTCATATGATGTTTTTTTTTTAAATCTCAAGCCCCAAGACCGCTGTCACTTTAGAGCAACTTCTACATTTCTTTTTTTATAAAAATAATTATATTAGTATCAATAAAATTTAAGCTTCCATAAATAAAGCATCGTTTTGTCTTTTTTAATAAAATCATAAAATTAAAATACATACATACATGTTAAGTAGCTGTTTTTTCAACTTTGCTGGATGATCTCTTGTGGGTCAACTTGCCCAGGTACCGGGGTAAGTTGACCAACACTATGGGGTAAGGTGACTTTGCCATACTTTTGACCTTTTGGTATATGAAACTGAATAAAAAATTATGAAAACTGATTTGTTAAATTTATATCATACAAGACCTATTTTTATTTACTTTTTATATCGTTAATTATAAATTCTATATTAATCCAAAGTAAAAAGAAAAAAAATAATAAAAAGCCACTTTTGTGGTATTGAAAAACAAAACACTTCGTGTGTTAAACAATTCTAATTTTTGTAAGTTTAATATTAATAATAATAATAGAAAGATAAAAAGCCACTTCTTGTGGTAAATCACAACAACAAAAAACAAAAGTCAAGTTACCCCCCAAAAAATGATTCAACTAACCCCGAAAGCCATTTGGCACTTAATGACAGTAAGTGGCATTTTGGTAACGAGGAATGAAATAAGCAAAAAAAAAAAAAAAAAAAAAAACACATATTGTATGTATCCCAAGAAAGATTTTCGGCTGGATACGTCAAACGCAACGAAAAAATCAAAATAAAAGAGAAAAAAAAATTACTTACGGATGAAAAAAAAGGATTTTTCTTAATATGTATCACCGAAAATACGCATGCTAGTGGCGAAAGACTAAAGAACAAATATGAATACAATTGTGTTGTTTTAAAGGTATTGGCAGTTACTCTACATGTTCCTGGTAGTCAACTAGCCCGGTCTCCCCTATTTTGAAAAAAGAAAAATGTTTTGAAGTTTTGGTAAAACTATTTATGCAATATTTCCTTGCTAAATATTTATCCAGGAAAAAAAATATTGAAAATCGTTTTTTTGCAAAACTTTTGCACAAGCTAATCTGTAGTCTTTATCTGAGAAATTTATTTAAAAAAATTCAAGAAAGATTTTTTTTTAGAAAATTATTGAAAATCGAAATAAGTTTTTCAAATACTTTATAAACTCAATTATAAATGGCTTAATGCATTTAAAAATTATTTGAAATACGAAAAAAAGTTAACGAGAAAACCTAATTTGAAAAAACCGGCTCTGTGAGAAGCTGAGAAGCAACGTTATAAGACAAATTTTGAAAAAAATTAATTTAACAATAGGAGATACTACCTTAAAAATAGTAAAGCTTAAGCTTATAATTTGCTTTCAGAAAGAACAGCAATGTCGTATATAAATATAGGTAATTAATAACATTAGTACTTAAGAGAGCTTTTCGCAATAACCAGTTCAACATATTCAATCATAACTATAGAAGCAATTTGCTGCATCTTAGAATTGTATCTATCTATTACTGGTTTTCCCCCTTATGCTTGCAAATCTGGATATGCCTGATTTAATGAGAAAGTTTCTCATATAAAAACTAAGTAGAAACAAATCGAATGTATATTGTAATTAAATGTTACAGCTTTAGTTACAATCACTCTGCACATTATTCAGCTTACGATTAAGGAAAATGTATATATGAATGTAAGTGATTCTACAAATTGTTCTTAAATAAAGCCATAATAAAAACAGTTTGATGCCTGATGTAGAATTTTAGGAAAATTACACCAAATAACCTTCTAACCATTGATTAGTACTTTTGTTCAAAACAAATGATATGAACTTCAATGCAATGAAAGCTCAACTAAAAACAAGGAAACTTCCCCATTGCATAGAGAAAACTAATTATTGTTTTTATATAAGACTAGTGCAATTGAAGAATTTCATTAATAACTTGACTAGTTTCCGCTATAAAATAAATTATTTTTCCAACACCAAAGTCAGTATATTTTCAAAGCCGTAGCGTTCAGTTGAATAAAAGTTAGTCTTATCTTCTCGACAATGAGTGTAAGAATTTTCTTTCATATAGTGTTCTTAGGATTCACTATACTTGCGGTATCTATTAGTATAAGAAAAAAATAAAAAATAAAACTCGGATATATTTTTTCTAAAATAAATTTAAAATTTTTGTTCAATAGATTTCAAATGCCGCATCATTGAACTCTGACGAAAAGCAAGCCCGGGATTTTGCCCAAAAATCAAGTAATCAATTGTTCGATATTTTAGATGAATTATCAAATTCCCATTATTATGATGATGAATATGCCGACAAAGTAAAGTTTTTTTCTGAATTAAATGAAAACGCGAAGAAATTCGATTACAAAAACTTCAAAGATTTGGAATTAAAACACGCTTTCGAACGCATTGTAAATAAAACTGAAGAAAGAGGAGAACCATTTTTCAAGATACGCAAACTAATCAATTATAACCTTCATGAAGAAGTGTTAAAGAACAAAACGATTGAGGAATATAATAAAACATCGAGCAATTTATTAAACTACAAAGACGTAAAGGATATAATAGAAACTTCAAACAACCCAAAGGAATTGGAATTTTATTGGAATAAATGGAGGGAGGAAATTTCACTGTGGGCAAAGGAAAATTTAAAGTTATTTCTCAATATGTTGAAAGATCTACCAGGTAATTTTTTTTCCTACCTTTAAACACTACCTATATTCAAAATAAAAATCGTTTATTTCAATTATGTAAAATAGTAGCGGATTTATGGATAATGTATTGGATTTAAATTTTTGTATTATTTTTATATTAATATCTCTGTGACAAAAAGGAATGACAGCATAAAATCCAATTACATAGGTCAAAATTGAGTTAGCTAGTACCCTATTTTTTTTTTTTTTTTTTTTTGCTTCGATATCTCCAACGGTTATAAAGTTAAAGCTCGAAAAATAAGACCATGCGTGCCAGATCATACCACTCTTTGAATGGATAAACATTTTTGAAGTGAAACTTCTTTAGGCGAATTATATTTATTCGTCGCGATTAAAAGTTATTTCAAAAAAATATATTTTTAAATATAAACTTTATTTTTCACTTAACAAATTAAATATTTTTAGACAATAGTTCTTACATAGTTTCTTACATACTACTCGGCAACTACTCGAAACTCCTTCTGCGTTGTGTCTATTTATATTCTTGTCCTGATGAGTTAGTTTTCTTGTCTTCAGGGTTTTTGGTTGTATTGGTTAATTACTTTTTGCATCTTACTTTGTATTTATCATCTTGTTTGGTTGATCATAAAATATCTGTTTGTTATCTTTTTACCCGTGGTAATCTTTATTATAGGATGCTTGTTTATTTGGATGCTTGTAGATTAGTACATTAGCGATCTTATTTATTTTATTGTTTCCTCTTATTTCTGTTTGAGGTACAGTTGAGTGTTTATAACTGGCGCATGAGGATAAAATTTTTACTGATGAAGCGGAAATAAGCGTGACTCCCGTCCCAGAAAATAGAGAGAGCGATTGGGACCGATTGACAGAGAGTGAGAAAGGGCGAACGTAGCATGAAGCACATACAAAGAGGATATATACATAGAGTCCAATCTTCTGCCTTGTTTTGATTTTGCCTACAAGCTACAGCTGTCATATTGTTCTTTTTGTTAAACATGTGTGTGTGCTACAGCTGTCATATTGTTTTTTTGTTAAACATGTGTGCGTTCACACCTTACTACTTACCTCATCGTTTCTTGTTGTTGTTTCACACGGACAATGAATACAATAGGAAAGAGACCCCGAAAATTTTAGCAGAGGAGGATGGAACGTAGGAAAGATTGCACTCTATGTATATATCCTCTTTGGCACATAGCCATGCAGCGAGATTTGGGAGCAAGTGAGTGAGAAAGATCGAAAGAGAGTGAGAATGAGAGAGAGTGAGATAGAGCGAACGTCGCGGCTGATGGTTAAAAATAGAACGGTGGGTAGCTGGGACGGTATGCATTATGTGTGTCTTAAGCGGCATATACACTGGTCAAAATCTCATCAAGCATATGAGAGTGTGTGCAATACGTATTCGTTGAATGCTTGAAGAAAAATCAAAATTTTTTGATTTTTCATCAATCATGACTCACACATTCTCACATTTTTGATGAGATTTTGACCAGTGTATATGCCGCTTTAGCAGACAAAAGTATTTCGTATATCCACTGTAGGCAGTCAGGCGGCTTATGGTTTTAAATAGATTGGCGGGTAGCAGGGATGTCATTTGTATGTGATGAGCGCTGGAAGGTTGATATGAAAAATGTGATGTGTATAATATAAAATGTGTTAGGCGGTTAAGCGGCCTTAAGAAGCTGCACTGGTCGCTTGATGCGGTGCAAAAAAAATGAGCTTAATGGTGGGGAATATCAATCGTCCAAATGGGTGAGCAAATAATGCTTCATTAAGTAGCTATCGAGGAAGATTGAGAGAGAGCAAGGGAGACCGAGAAAAAATACACGCTATTGGTTGATGTATTTGTTTAGTATAGTTAAATATTAAAACTTAAGATATTATTTCTGTCGAATAACAGCTTGTGCAGTAAAGGCAGATTGTTTTTATTTATTTAAATTATCATTTGTATACAGTGTGTAAACAGTGAGTTAAATTTAAAAATAAACATTTTGTCATAAATTTGTAAGTCGTAAGTAATTTATATTTATTATCTTTTAGTTAATTTACATTTTTGTATGCAAATTCGTTTGAAATTTAGGAAGTTTTAGTATTTACAAATAACATGTCGCATTTTTATTTGCCACTCGTCATTTAAGCATTTAATATGTTATTTTTCATAAAATATAAAATTAAAATATTTCATAAATTCTCTTTTCTAAAATTTTAATTTCAATAAAAATTTAATTATTAATTTCTTATATTGATAAAAAGTAGTTTTGCCAAAGAAGTTTTACTTCTGACATGTGTTGTGTACTTTGTGCGCACGCACATTTTTTTTATTATAGACTTGGAGACTTACGCCAGGTTTTTTCATAGTTTTATCAGAAAATCGGATTGAGTTTTGAATTCCTGTGTTATGTTTATGAGCTCAACTTACAGAAATCAAATCTTCTATCAACCTCTTTCTATTCCAAGCTTCAAACACCATAATCTAGATTTTAAAGTGTTGTTCTTTAAGTCTCTGGTGTTGCAGTACCTCTGAAACCTGTTAGTTTGGAGTTGAAGACAAAAAGGATTTATCTGAAAGCACTTCAAGTTCATGTCTGAAATACTTGATATTATAGTTTTTTTTTTTTTAACACATAAAGTTAGAAAATCGTCTCTTGAAAAGTAGATAGATAGATAGATAGAATGAAAATGGTATAAGTTCTCTTTTTCACGAGCAATCACCTCCAAATCGGTTTTGTGCGGCATAAAGTTTAGCTTAAGGAGTTCTCCCCTCGTTTTGAAAATAGTACTATTAGATTCCTTGAATGTCCTTGGCCAAAGTAATTGCTATTATTAAGATTGTAGTTTAGCTAAGAGTATATTATTCTCTCACTTGATGATATAGCTTGTTCTATGAATGAATATCTTTCATTCTGATCTATATGTTGTATAACTTCATAAAGAGATATTTTCCATTGAAGTGCACTTGCATCGTCTAAGTTAAGATTCCATCCACAGTTTGTAGCATGATCCAGCCAGCCTTTGTAAAAAAGTGATTTTCGGCGGACAGCATTTATAAGCAGAATCTTCGGGAGTCTTGCGACCTTCATGTTTACCACCTGTACTAGATAATCTGCACTAAGTTTCAGAGTAGTGACAAAAAAAGAAGCTAGTCCAGTTTCCAGGTAATACATGTATTTGGGAGAATTTACTGGCAACAGAAAAATCTTCCTTAAAAAAAAAACGCAATACACTTTCAGCTGTCTCATACTTTTTCACGCCCCAGATTTGCGCACCGTAGAATAAAGTAGCTTTAGCTGTACCGTTAAACACTTCGTATTTAGCATTTGTTGAAATAAGCTTACTGTTGAATATTTTTTTCCAGTTTGCGCAAATTGCAGTTCTGGCAACATCAGCCTTAGCTTGGAGGTGTTTTTCCATATTTAAATTGAATGATATTGTCATTCCCAAGTACGTGTATTCTTTCACTATCTCCAATTCTGTTTGGCCGTATCTCCAGTGTTCTTCTCGTGAAATTCTCCCTGCACCATTTTGAAAAATCATCACTTTCGATTTGGTCGTATTTACTTCCAAGCACCATCTGTTGCAGTAGTCAAATAGTCTGTTTATATTCAGTTGAAGTGAGGTTCGAGATTCTGCCAGAATGACGATGTCATCCACATACATTATTGATTTTATCTTAATGTTTCCATATTGCATTCCACACGGTAGGCATTCGATGATATCATTCAAGAAGAGGGCAAATAATAAGGGACTGAGGTTGCACCCTTGACGAACTCCTCGACTCATATTGATGTTTTTTGAAGTTTCAAGCCCATTGAATACACATCCGCTTGTTTGTTGATACATTTTCTCCAAAGCATTTCCAAACTTATTCGAAATTCCAAGGTTGTATAGTTTGAAAAAATAACGCCCTTCTGTCCACCGTATCAAATGCCGCTTTGAAGTCAACAAAAAAAGCATATAATTTTTTATTTTGATTAAGTTTTGAGCGAGCCAGGCATCCTAAAACAAATAAGTTGTAAATTGTCGAATAGCCTTTCCGAAATCCGGAATGAAATTCGCTTAATTTATTATTGGAGTTTACCCAGTTATTCAGTCTATCATTGAGAAGTGATGTGTATATTTTTAAACTTGAGTTAGGAAACGAAATACTTCTGTAATTCGTGGGATCACTAGGGTCACCCTTCTTATGAATAGGCCAAATAAGCGATTCTTCGAAACAATTAAGATGTACAGCAAAGTTAAAAATCACATTTAGTGCATGAGTAAGCTTTTTTTTTAATAATGGAGATGAATATTTATAAAACTCTGTTGGTATACCGTTTGAGCCTGCCATTTTTCTATCTTTCAATTTTCCCAGTATTGTTTCGACTTCTAATATTGTTATATCTTTGTCCAAAATATCATCCATAATAGCTGGCCTTGCATAACTCCACGATCTCTGTTGATAAGGCGAACCTAGTAAAGAAAAGAAATGTTGTTCTAAAGCGTCAATTGAAGTTTTTGATGTTTTCTGGGAGATATCGGTTCCATTTAATTTTCTTGTAATCTTCCAAAACTCTGCAGAGTCCCTGGCTAAATTTTTTCGTCAAGTCTTCTTGATATTTTATTTTTTTTTCCTTACATAGGCGTTTGTACTCCTTTGTTGTTTCCACATATTCAACTCGTGTTGCATTTAAGTTGTACTTTCTAAGGACTTGGGTAAACCGACGGATTTTTTCCGTAGCTTTTCACAAGTAACAAAAATGGATTAGGTGTGCTGTTTTTTTAATTTTTGTCACAGATCTTGAGATTATAATAATGTATTTTATTTATGTTTTTTTTTTTTTTTTTTGTTGATTTAAGATGTCTCTCCTTTGCTACGAAACTACAATTTTGACGAATTGGAAAAATTAATGGATGAAATGAAACCACTTTATACGGAAATACACGCTTTTATTCGTGATCTGTTGCATACAAAATACGGTGATAGTGTTATCAAACCTGACGGATTGATTCCACACCATCTCTTCGAACAAGTAATGGCTCAAATCTGGTCACCGACAAACGAGAGCGTTTTCGAAAAAAGTTATCCATATAAGACTCTTCCTACAATAAGGACGACATCCTTGTATTATGCACCAATAGCCCTATATAGAGACTATGCAGCTGACGACTTTTATAAAGACATAGGATTCAAACCATTTTCGGAAGAAGTATGGGAAAATCTAATAACAGAGAAGCCTTATTATATAGAAGATGAAGATGCAGATAATTATGATGTTGATTGCAAGGCTAGAATATATAATTCAAGCCCGAAAATTAAGCTGGAGTATTGTAAAGAAATTGATTATACGCGTATGCTTCAAGCTTATGAAGGCTTGGCGAGACTATACTATGCTCAACAGATGGTTGGCCTTCCTGCTTATTTCTTCGATTCGCAAAATTTAGAGTTTGCTATTGGTAAAGCAGTAGTCTTATCTGCGTCAACATATTACAATATACAAAAGATTAGGCTAAAAAGGAGAGACTTTGAAGTTACCCCAGAAGTAGAAATACATCGACTTCTGAGGAAGGTTTGTGTTAATTATATCTGAAACTGTATGAGTTTTTGTCACAAACATTTATTTTAGAGTATCGAGGTTTTGTCGGAAATACGACTGGATTTTGTTCACATTAAATTAATTGCTGATCTATTTTTGGGAAACATTGAACTCAAAGACCTGAACGAGAAGTATTGGCAACTTATGGAGAAGTATGTTGGTGTTGGACCACCATTGAATCATAAAACTGGTCCAGATACTTTTGATATGCCCGTTGCTTTTTACGATTTCATTGAATATATTTTCAGCAATGAAGGTAAAGTTCAGTTATGTTTAAGTAATTTTTTTATATTAACTTAAAATTTATTAAAAAAATTAGATTCCAGGAAAATCGATACAGATATCCTGAGCTATCAGATCTATCAGAAACTATGTGATATTGCTGGAAAATATCCAAGTAAACCCCTACATCTTTGTTATCTAAATGACAGCAAGCTTGTTGGTGATGCCTTAAAGTTAGTTAAAGTTAGAATATTATGTCATAGGTAATAAATTATATTGGAATTTTTTCTATTTTTCTTCTTTTTAGGAAGGTAATGAAACTTGGTTCTTCAAAACCTTTCAATGACGTTCTTGCTGAATTAATACCTAAAAGTCCAAAAGTAAAAACAGATAGTATCTTGGAGTATTACAGCCCAATTAAAAAGTTGTTAGCTGAGAAGAACGAAAAAGCAAATCTAAAGTTAGGCTGGTAATAGTTCAATGCAGTCAGCCCTGGGAAAATATAGTCTTCTATTTTTATTTGATGGGATATTTCTTATAACTTAACTTATGAAAAAGAAATGACGATGATTTAAGATGATGGAATATTAAAAATATGATTTACTCAAAACCACTTTTGGTATTCAAATTTTCTTGGTTTTTTCAGATTACAGCTGAGTTTGACAAGTGTCAAATACCAACGATACCAAATTTTAACCACGAAATGAATTACCATATACTATAAGGCAAGTTATGCTTTCGTCGACAAAAAAGTTTTGATACCTTACAATCAAAAATGACATTACGATGGTACCGAAGACGAAAAAAATTGTTCTAAAAATTTTGTTTGTCTATACGTACATATGTAGCTACATCTCTTACGGATGCGATAGGGCGAATGCTTTTAAATTTGGTTCCTTTTTTTTTTTTTTTTTTTTTTTTTTTTTTTTTTTTTTTTTTTTTTTTGTACAGAGGGGAGATTGTATTTTTGTTAGCTCAAAAAAAAAACAGTCGTTTTACCTGCCATATTACCGTTATTATAAAGCTTATTTTTGATTTTAAATATCGGCGCAGTTTTTACTTAAGATTAAAGGTTGAGTATGTGTCGCAAAAAAGTATGGTTCATGTTGGTAATATGGCCCACTGCAATATTTTATGATTAACACATACTATGCACTGGACTAACCGTTCAAATCAAACGCAGTCAAATCGGCGTTGCATCAATGTGTTTTAGAGATTTTAGTTCATTAGTGTTGGGAGTGAGTGCGCGTTCGTGTTATTTTGGGGTGAGTTTACTTAAGGATTTTTGTATCAATTTTTTTGGAAATTAAATAAGTTTTTGAGTCATGTGCAAAGAGTTATACTCGTATTTTATGTTATCAAATATGAAATTAAAAATTTGATTGCTATTATATTGAGTGTGTTAAAAATTAAAAAAGGGTAATTGTCATAGTGTCGATAATATGGCCCATTACAGGTTTTGATATAAGCCAGTGTGGCAAGTTTGAAACATGGTTTAAGCTGGATTTTTTAATTTTTTTTATTTTGGTTTAAGGAATTACATCATGGCTGCCAATGAAAAGCATTATTTTTGTTTGATGTATGACCAATTACTTAATGTTTCTTTTGATTGTATGTTATCACAGCTTAGTCAGGTACAAAAATTACATATATGTACAAGTACATGTCGTCTGGTTAATTCGAAGTTTTTCTGGTTTTTTGTTTTGTTTTTAATTCGTAATATAATTGTTAATTTATTTTCAATTTGTGTCAGTGCCGTCGTTACAATATTGGGAGTATAAAACAGTAGTTGTTATGTGAATTAATACAAACATTGAATAAATAAATGGGGGCCCCTGAAGAAGTAAGTAATTCTTACGAAACGTTGGGTAAAAAATGGAATAAAGTTTTTTATTCGCATTTAAAAGTTAAAAAGACCAAAAGAGCCTATTTAAAAAAAAAAAAAACAAATGTATAGTTTTATTTAAGAAAATGTTAAGGGCTCCAAATATGGAGCACTTACTCTACTATCAGTCAAGTTATATTTTTTTGAACAATGAAACATAACATTACGATGAAAGAGAAGCCGAAAAAAGTGGGTCCGACAAATATGTCTGTCTGTCTGTCTGTTACCTACAGCCTAAACGGCTGGACCAATTCGCTTCAAACTTGGTACATAGTATTATTATGAAGTCTTCCAGTGGGGTTTTTGGAATTAGCATTCTAGCTCCAAAACTAACGGTACCTGCCATATGATTTTTTATGAAAAACTTTCTGAATGGTGTTTTTTGAGAAAACTTTATCTGATGACTTTCTTCATTTATTCCTGAAAACCTTTTAGTATTGATTTTTAAGTGATTGATACAATTTCATATGATTTTTTTCAATGTTTTTTTTCCCAAAATCTGAAGCCCCAAGACCATTTTAACACATTTAGAGCAAGTTCGTATGACACAGTCGTGCACTTTATTATGTATGACCTAATATATGGCTGAAATAAAAAAATGCCTAACAACGGTAGGTACCTTCCATAGGACCGATTATTCGAAAACGGATTGCCGGATTCTTTCGAAATTGCACACATATATATTTTTAGGAAGCTCAATATATTAAAAGATTTTTTAAAAATATAGTGTTTTGAAAACAGCTCCTTAATTTTTTTTTTCAAAAATGATAAGTACGTAATGTGTAGGTATACTGAATACCTATGAATTGTACTTGAAAATTTTTTTTTCTAAAAAACCAATGCACAGATTACTAAAGAAAGTCATTCGTTTAATGGTTGCAAGTTGGTTACGCTGGCATTTGACACCTGTCAAATTCAGATGTCATCTGAAGTGTCATAGTATTAGTTTAATAATTGCCATTTAGGAGAGAGTACGATAACTGAGGCGCCAAGATTTAATAACGGTTTTGTGTAGGGGCGTCAAATGCAAGTATTTTTTACTATGGGAGGGGGGGGTCTACCTCGCCCCGTTTAGGAGGTAGGGGCGAATTTCGAAAAAAATGTCTTGAATGGAAAAATAAATATTAAAAAACAACGGCAATACTTAAAATACATAACTATAACGGTTTTAAAAGCCAGAAGTCTGTTCTTTAATCTTACATTTAAATTAAATTACACGTTACAACAGTTTTCAAAATATTCGCATTCAAACTCGAAATTTTGATAAAAAAACGTAAAAAAATATCTTTAAACCAATTTTGTTCAAAATTGAAATTGTGAAATGGAAAATAATTTTTTTTTTCTGTGATCGATGCTTCAATAAATATTTAATCGAACGCAAAAAACCAAAAGCTTTTATGTCTTCTAGTTCTTGTGAAAATTGAAAATTACTGAAACTACTTTTTTATGAAATTTTAGATTATTGGCATTTATTGTGATTTCATTAGAGGATTAATGTTGATGAAAGGTTTATCTTTGAAAGTAAAGTACAGCAATTCAGTTAGCGTTACCCAGAATGCATGACGAGGAGTTAGAATTGCGTTGCATTCCACTTTCAAGTCAGTCAGTTTGTGAGTAAGGAGTCAGTTGAAAAAATCAAGTCAATTTACAACTCACATGATATATTTAAAGGGTATGTCAGTCTCGTCAATGAAGTCATCGTCTAGGTTTTCACTTTGGATGGTCGAAGTCTTTTAGTTGCAGACCAACACTTTCTCTCCCATAGACAAGACCTGACTATACTTTTTTGTATGTCCAATGTCCGCGATGCGGGCCACCCAGGTACTGTTGATTAAAAATACTATTGACATAGGCGCCTGCCAGACAGCCAGACCTACCCTAAGCGGAACAACGAAGTTGCGTGAGCGGGTGTGCCCCCGAAAAGGGAGTTAAAATCCCTACATCCCGCGGAGCGGGCCACCCAGGTGCTGTTGATTAAAAATACAATTGACACAGGCGCCTGCCAGGCAACGAAGTTGCGTGAGTGGATGTGCCCCCCAGAAAAGGGGTGACACGCCTTAATATCCGCTGACAAAATAACCGCATACACCCGACCTCGCACCTACCCCAAGTCCTATATTGTGCCCAAGCAGGGGGGTTGCAGGGGGGCAGCATGGCCCCCCTTACATAGGTCATTGTTTATACACCGTAATATTATGCGTCGCGGATATTTTGTCCGCGGACATTTTGTCGCGGATATTTTGACGCGGATATTTTGTCCGCGGATATTGAAGCGTGCAGCCCGAAAAGGGAGTTAAAATCCCTAGATCCCGTGAAATGGTCCACCAAGGTACTGTTGATTAAAAATACAATTGACACAGGCGCCTGCCAGGCAACGAAGTTGCGTGAGTGGATGTGACCCCGAAAAAAGGGGTGACACGCCTCAATATCCGCGGATATTTTGTCCGCGGATATTGAGGCGTGTCACCCCAAAATAACCGCATACACCTGACCTCGCACCTACCCCAAAAGTCCTATAGTGTGCCCAGGCAGGGGGGTTGCAGGGGGGTAGCATGCCCCCCTTACATAGGTCATTGTTTATACACCGTAATATTATGCGTCGCGGATATTTTGTCCGCGGACATTTTGTCGCGGATATTTTGACCCGGATATTTTGTCCGCGGATATTGAGGCGTGCAGCGCGAAAAGGGAGTTAAAATCCCTAGATCCCGCGAAGCGTGACACTCAGGTACTGTTGATTAATCCTTAAAGTTAGATCACCGTAAATACGAAAAAATAAAAATCTCATAAAAAAGTAGTTGAAGTAATTTTCAATTTTCACAAGAACTAGAAGACATAAAAGCTTTTGGTTTTTGCGTTCGATTAAATATTTATTGAAGCATCGATCACAGAAAAAAAAAATTTATTTTCCATTTCACAATTATGAACAAAATTGGTTTAAAGATATTTTTTTACGTTTTTTTATCGAAATTTCGAGTTTGAATGCGAATATTTTGAAAACTATTGTAACGAGTAATTTAATATAGATGTAGGATTAAAGAACAGACTTCTGGCTTTTAAAACCGTTATAGTAATGTATTTTAAGTATTGCCGTTGTTTTTTAATATTTATTTTTCCATTCAAGACATTTTTTTCGAAAATCACCCCTACCTCCTAAACGGGGCGAGGTAGACCCCTCACTCCCATAGTAAAAAATACTTGCATTTGACGCCCCTACATAAAACCGTTATTAAATCTTGGCGCCTCAGTTATCGTACTCGTGCCGCCATTTATAATAATAGATCGCTTTACAATCGACCATCTCGTAACTTACTTCAAAAGTGGTTGTTGGAACAACAGACAATAAACACAGATTTTTGGAACAAAATTTTCTTCAGTGATGAGGCACATTTCTCACTTAGTTTTTTTTTTTTTTTTTTATACAGTAGAATCTCGAAAACATGAACAGATATAAAACAGACCCCGTTCATCTTTTCGAATTGTTCATCTTTCCAAGCATCGAGCATTAGTTTAGGAAAAACATAAAGCTATACATACAAATATTGCATCTATTTGTTAACAAATCATTTTATTTAAAAAAAAAAATTAAAACAACATAAATTCATACAAAAGTCGTTGATGAGAAGTAAAAACTTATTTAAAAAGTTTTTTTTTTAAAACTGCTCTATGGTAGATTGTCACACGGGAAAAGCGTTCATCTTTACGAATTGTTCATGTTTTAGAACCGTTCATGTTTTCGAGATTTTACTGTAATGCACACGCGCTCAAGGGGTTTGTTATAGCCCTTTTACTGACAGCGCGAGCGATAGGAAGTTAGGAAGGAAGGGAAAGGAGGTGTCGATGAACATTGATCTTGAATGTTTGAAGATCAAAATAGCAAGGAAAAATTGTGCCAGGCAATCCATTCCACATTCGTGTTGTACGGTTAAAGAAAGAATCTCTATATTTCACGGTACGTCCGAAATTGGGCTCAAGTGTAAACTGATAAGCGTTCCTAGCAAGACGAGTATTAAGGGGGAAATGTTTAAGGGGTAGAACGCAGCTGGCTACCTCGAGTGAGCATTTTTTGTAAAAGAACCTGTAAAATAAGGAAAGACATGAGACATTTCGACGACGTTCGAGTGACGGAAATGTTTCCGTAATGTTTCTCTCTAGTATCAATTTTAACGCTTTTTTCTGAACTATGTCGATCAGGTGGAGAAAAGTTTGAGAAGCACCTGCCCAGAGATGGGAGTTATACTCGAGTTTAGGGCGTATAAACGCTTTGTAAATTGTAGCCAGATCAGAAGTTGGTGTGTAAACGAACAAAATTGCCACAAATGGGGATCAGAAAAATCCCACAAGTCGTGGAGGAGGTGCATCAAACAACAAAGTGTTTGTTTTTTTGCAGGTGATTGCAAATAATGACTTTTACAATATGTGGTGCCAACAAGACGGGGCAGTAAGCCAAACAACACAGAAAATATGTGGGCTTTATTATGTGAGAAGTTTCCCGGTCGCGTAATTTCACGTTTTGATGACGTTAATTGGCTAAAAACATCAGCGTTAAATTTTTTTCTCTAAAGCTACGCAAAAAGACCATGTTTACGCTAATACCAACCGAACTCTCGACGACCAGCTTTACTCAAGCTATGGACGAGAAATGCTCGAAAAATTGGCTAACAATTATCTCAAAAAAGTCACATTCTGGGAATCTACCCGAGACGGCCATTTGAATGATATTGTTTTTAAAACAACATGGCAAAGTACAAACATTATAATGAATTTACCATATCATTTTTCTGTTTTAAGTGATTTTTTCGATTTTTTTCTTATCTTAGCCCAAACTACTTTCTCTTTGGTGCACCATTTACTGATCACCCTGTATATAATACGTACCTACATCATACACAAATTTTGAATTTTGAATTTTCTAACCGATTTTAAGATTTCAGGCCAAAAATTACAAAAAAAAAAAAATGATTTCAATGCCAATAAATCATTTTTCATCCCTTATTATAAATACCTCAGCCATATACCAAACATCATATAAGTAGGGGACCTATACCTACTGGATACATTTTCACTCATGTTTAGGTGATATAATTTACACCCGAAGTAATAAACTCTTTCCAACAAATCACCCCCTTTTCGTCGGCTTTTTAAATTTAACACGCCCGCCCTTCCATCTCTATTCAAAAAAAAAAAAAAAAAAAAAAAAAAAAAAAAAAAAAACTGAACACATTTTGTTGGCCCTACATTGCCCGCCAATCCCTTCTTTCCAAAAACTCATGACAAGCAACACGACACACTACGATAACAAACGAACGAACAAATACGTAATTGCGTTAAAATATGCACGACTAGCTTTCAGGCTGTAGGATGGCAATACACGGCTTATATGAATGTCTGTTGGCCCGTGTAATATGAACTCCCTGATTCTGGGCCTATCTCTTGTTCACACACATATCCTTCCACCAAACCATATAGTACGACCGAAACCGACCCACCGCCATCACCACCATCAACGACCGACCGACGCGACACCCCAAAATCCCAAACCCAATTCCGAGCGTGCACTCAACCACGCGATGAGTTGCGAGTGTGAAAACCGCAGAAAGATTTATTCACGAAATAATTCACTGCGCATATTTTTCACATTATACAATAATAATAATAATTATTATTAAAATATGATTTCATTTTTACCTCTTGCGCTCTGTCTATGAATGTACATGTATGAATGTCCTTTGAGTGTGTCCTTTTTCATTGTGCAATTCGTTCAAAGTTCAAACGGAACAGTGGTCGCGACTGAGTGAATTTACATGTGAATAGGATGCTCGAATGGTTGGATTCGAAAGTCGGGACGCAGACGGGAGGTCCAATGGTTTTTTTTTTTGTTAGTTGAAAGTTACTACGAGATGCATTGCAGTGAATATTTGGTTCAATAATGTTAAAGAATTCTAGAGCTCTCCTGCTAAATAAAAACATAGGAGGGGTATATGCTCGTATACACACAGTAAGTATCTAGCTATGATTAGATATACTTTTTAGAGTTCACCAGGACTCCCTATGGCTGGGCCTAGCAAATATAATTTTAAGGAAGAAAGGGATTCAATTAAACAACTGACACTGCATCGTGTCATGCTTAATCTGCGTCCTCTCTTTTCTGGGCCATTGTTATACTTTACATTGAGTTTGAGTGTGCGGAATTTTTTAGAACAGGGGCTTCCGCAGTATAGTTTGACTATAGAAATACATATACCTATAGATATACTAACTGTCTGATGAAACAACGCACATGCCGCCATTGTTTTTGAAAGCCAGTTGCGGTACATGTGCGGTTTTAGCTTTAAATGCATTTCGGTGGGCATAGAATCCTTAAATTTCAATTACACGTGAAATGAGGAATGTTAAGCTGAATTACTATTATTATCTAGGCGTGAATGTGCATGCAGCTATGTATACCAAGCTGTTTTATATACATACATACATTCGAACGTTTGTTCCTTTTCTTTTTTAATGTCTAACCACAACAAACCGGAAATCGGTCGTTTTGGTGTGTTTTAGAGCGTAAAAACACACAACGATGTGGTTAACATTGGTCATTGGGAGAAGCCCGCTAACATTTTACTTAGTTTGGTTTTTTGAGCTGTGGTTTCGTTACAGTGCATGATAATATAGAATTACAACAAGAGCAACAGATACAGTTAAAAAATATAGTTAGACAAGTGAAAAGGACATCTCTGGCAAAATGGCTATAATATACGAATTTTTTAACGTCCCTGGTGAATTTTACAAAAATGTGAAGAAAAAGCTAAAATAATTTTAACAAGTAATATTTTCAGGATGCCGATTTCGAGGTGTTTCCTGATTGGATGACAAAGCATAATTTGAAAAATGCTTATGCTTAATAGTCATACGACCCAACCCTTATGTTAAACAATAATTGCTAAAGGTAGTTCCACACTATCCCACAATGTAGTACGACATGTCAAAAAAAGTGTGAAGGAATGTGTGATGGTTTTGCATTCAATCCTAAAAAAATATTTCAGATCTAAACACATTTCAAATCTTATGAGATCTGCGCTGTCATATTTTGTTTTCACACTATTATACACCTGTTTCATCACAAATTTTTGACATGTCAAATTACATTGTGGGATAGTGTGTAACTACCTTAAGGGGCTATGAACCTACATATTCGAAAAATAATTTAGAAAAATCTTCAAATTTTTCAAACAGGTTAAGATACTTTCTTACGTTGGCTCTTCCTCTTCTTTTGACTCAAAAAACGGAATGTCGTATGCATCAGAGCCTCGATCGAATGGCGTTGCTTATCCAACATATTTGTCCATCATCTTAAAATAACGTTTGTTAAGGTAAGAGATGTCGACTTATAGACATCAGCTATTACTTTTGTTGAATATGATTTCGATAGCCAATCAACCCAATTTCGCTCAAATGTTTCAGTGTTGAAGAAGGCAGAGAAGCAGCCTCTCTTACAGGATGCTGCAGCTGATGAGCCTCATCTACCATCTACCATCTACCATCTACCATCTACCATCTACCATCTACCATCTACCATCTACCATCTACCATCTACCATCTACCATCTACCATCTACCATCTACCATCTACCATCTACCATCTACCATCTACCATCTACCATCTACCATCTACCATCTACCATCTACCATCTACCATCTACCATCTACCATCTACCATCTACCATCTACCATCTACCATCTACCATCTACCATCTACCATCTACCATCTACCATCTACCATCTACCATCTACCATCTACCATCTACCATCTACCATCTACCATCTACCATCTACCATCTACCATCTACCATCTACCATCTACCATCTACCATCTACCATCTACCATCTACCATCTACCATCTACCATCTACCATCTACCATCTACCATCTACCATCTACCATCTACCATCTACCATCTACCATCTACCATCTACCATCTACCATCTACCATCTACCATCTACCATCTACCATCTACCATCTACCATCTACCATCTACCATCTACCATCTACCATCTACCATCTACCATCTACCATCTACTATCTACCATCTACCATCTACCATCTACCATCTACCATCTACCATCTACCATCTACCATCTACCATCTACCATCTACCATCTACCATCTACCATCTACCATCTACCATCTACCATCTACCATCTACCATCTACCATCTACCATCTACCATCTACCATCTTTTCAGAGTAAATTAAAATACGATTGAATTTAAATAACTTGTATTTGCATTTTGAAGTAACGTATATTTTTCTAAGCCTTTAAACAGACACACAAAATCTAATTAGCTAGGGACACTCGATAACAGGATTCTTATTCAGTTTAATAGAATTAATAAACATATTTATTCACAAAACAAAAAACCACAAATCAACCTTATCTTTTGATAGCTATTTTTTCAACAACCTACCACTGAGTTATTATTTTCTTTTTCTGGTACTATGATGTTTGGTTTTCGGTCCGAAAAAAACATTTCACTCTCAAAATGTATGTTATGCATGTATTGTATATATCATAGTTATATTATCTACCTTCATTTATTTGGCAACCCAGCCCAGCCTTATCACATATTTCCGTCACGCTACCTAATCTAATGAAGGTATAAATAACCACCCCCTCCACGTCATATCAGCGCCATTGGCATTCTATAAAAATGATAAATTTCTTGGTGTTGGCTATGGCTACCACAAAAATTTGTGCTTCGGCTGATGCGTAATGCACGCATAAGGCGTATGAATCAGGAAAAAAAATTCTAATGGAAAAAAATTGCGAGAGAATAACTTGAAAAGAAAAGAAAAATCAGATTCCGAGCACACGAGCAAGAAAGGCTCCGTAGCCGCTGCCGCCGCCGCCGCCCACCAGCGTCGTAGTTGTCCCGGTTCGTTGTTGTCATCGTCGTTGCTCGAATAAAAGAAGCAGGATCTATAAAAATGTGGGAGAGAAAAATGGTGAAAGTCTTTGTCCTCTTATCTATATGATTTGTGTGATTTTTTGGGGAACAACCCTCATCACAGTTCCGTTTCTTCCAATCGCTTTTCGTTGTAGATACATATATCTGGGTTTTGAGACGTTGGCAATACTTCACCCTATTTTCAATTTTTTTTTCCTTCCGATCTACTCATATGGACGGCAGAAAATAAAAGGAAATCGAACATTTCACACATAAATATCTATCTATCTGCCACCACCCCCGAAAATAACTTGAAGAAGATACACACACAATTTATATGCTGTGTGAAAAAGGACCGAACAATTTATTTATCGAAGTAGTCCTTGGACCATTCTACTTCTCCACTTCTTCTCCACATTGCTTCAATGCGTCTTTTCTCTGGTATAATCAAATATCTAACGGAAGACTCTAACATGCCAATGTATCTACATGTGTTGCAGATTTAAGAAGCGACGAGGAGTTCCGCTGTATTCGAAGGATATAAGATCAAAACATATACGATTTCATTTATATGTATGTATAGCCTAAAAGTCTAATATACGAAGATTTATTGTTCCTCGACATTGAGCAGCATTTTTATATGAGAGCCTATTTTGTATAAAAAAATAAATACATACAGGCACTGTATGTGTATCAGTGAGAAGAATTGAAATCGATTTATCTTGCGGATGTAGATTATTATTTTAATGAAATAGGCAAAATAAATCAAATTTTGAGAATATTTTTAGAACACGACTATTACTTAATACTTACCTTAATGTTCATTCCTGTAACTTTGTCAGATTCGATTCGATCTTTTTGAAAAATAAGTCACAATTTTCAGGAAAGAAAAAAAAAACACTTATATGCATTTTCTTTTTCAAACGTTTTGTAGGTTTTCAAATATTCTACTTATATACACTTGCGTCTCCTGAATAGAAGAAAAGTGCCTTGCAATTTTTAATTTGGAGAAGAATTTTTACAGAAATAATTGTTTTATTACTACTTGTATTAACAATGTCCCAGCCATATTGATTTCACCTCTTAAACGATGTCCTCGTTATACATGCGTCTCTGGGAATGCTCATCAATTTAAACTCGACCCAAATTTAAGACGTACTGTGAAATACGCAGAGACTCATTCTTTAGCCTAACTACGTGAATGTGAAATGTATAGGTAACCTGGCTGGTAACCTGATTTATTACTTTCCCTTTCCGATAAAAATGACATTCAAACTTTCCTTAACTCTCGTATTGTTTTAATGCATAACAAATATTAGGGTAAAATTTTAAAGAAAAGTAATGGGTGCCTATCATATTATTTTGAGGTTGATTTCGATAAACACATAGTAGCAACGTACACATACACTGAGATTGCTAGCCGGGTTTCTTGAAAGGTGCCAATTCCAAACATAATAATTCATAAGCAGCCCTGAAGTTGGTGCGTATCGCTGGGCTGGGTGGCTACTTCCTGCACCTTTCCTGTCGTAATGCTTATGTTTAGTGGATGCTTATCTATTCTGGTCTAAGCCTGATGAGGTCCAATCACTTTATCCTAAACATCCTATAAAAAAGCCAGATATTATGTCTTATAAACAGTCTTAAGGAAAATGATTTTCAAGTATATTACAGTATTTAGTAGCAAATGCCCAACATTGGGACATTACAAACAACGTTGCAAAGCATAATTTTCTTTCAAAGAATTCAAATCCAACGGTTTTCTCACTTAAAAAATTACTTAACTAAATAAAATTTGAAATGCTGAAATTGAAAGAGAGACACCTCTTTTCATCTGATTTTAAATTGTCGAAAAGTTTCACATGTCAAAACGAATTTCTACAATATTCTATTTCTTCAAGGAGATAGTTAATTTAATTTATTAAAATAAGTTACAAAAAATAGTCTGCCTAAGCACAATATAAACTCAAATATATAGTGTCTCACTGTTGGTATTTTACTTATATAGTTTTTTCTTCAATAAATTCTTGTCAAATAACTGGACCTCATGGGAGGAAGGAACTTAAAATAAAAATGTTTCCTTGATACGATTCTCGTTAGATTTTGAAAATAATTAAGCCAACAATTTGAAAGCCCTGTTCAGTTACAAAATCCTCAAAAAAGTTCAACAAAGACTTTTCAGATCAGATATCATGATATATGTAGCATTACCAAAGCCATACAATTTCGTCCCGCCTCCAACCTTAAATTTAATTTTCGTTCAAAATTCGTTTACCTAGTTTGATACAAATCCAACAAAAAAACTACCATGTAAATCGGATGATATTCAGCTGAGTTATGCAATACTCAGTGTGAGTGATTGAGCAACAAAGATCCATCCATCCAACCGAACTTCCGCATTTGTAATATTACTAGCCTTTACCCGCGGCTTCGCTGGCGTTTCAGCTGATCTAAAAGTAGACTTGTAGCCTGAGGAGTCGTCTCCCGTAATCTAGCTACTTTTCTAGCTCGAGCTTCATTATTACATATACATTTTACCGGAATAAAAAGTAGCCTATGTGCTATTCCAGACTATAATCTATCTCTGTGCTAAATTTGATCCAGATCCGTTCAGCCGTTCTGGCGTTATTGAGCAACAAACATCCGAACATCGTAATTTTCACATTTATAAAATTAGTAGGATTGGGATAGTGAAATTTAGCTGGTGCAAACAAAAGAATGCTTTAAGAATTGGTATCACACTTCATGTGCACGTAACCCTTAGTCTTGAGGCCTGGAAAATGCTTCATTGCACCAAGATCAGTATACCTACCTTTCTTTACTTTCCATCACTTCAATTTAAATATAAATCTAAGTATAATTTAAATATACATAAAATTCATAAATAAATACAAGATAATATACTGCATGAAATTAAATAGAAATAATTATTATAAATTAAAATCATCGTATTTATATAGTAATACTTATAATAAATATAATTTCTTTCGTAACTAATGCCCCCCTGCGGTTTGTAAAACCAAACTCGTTTTTGCTATGTGGAAGGTTTTGAAACTTGATCAACAATTTTCTCTTCAGATTTAACTTGTAAATTAAAAGTAGGTACAATATAAAAAGCTTTACTCAAAAGCTTGGTTTGTATACTATTTGATAGTAGAGCATTCACCCCAATCGATTACGTCCACATAACGATATACACCACGCTGGCTGGTATGAACATTGCGAATATTATCAAACGAACGACACTGCTGTATTTTGATTTCTACACCCGGCAAGCTGCAATAGCTTTTTCAATATTCACGGCAAAATAATTATTTTTAATCTCATAACCTTATAGCTATGAGTTAACAACAATTGAGCGGGATTGGGAATCTGATCAACAAATTTCGTACTTCACACATTTTGTATGATTAAACGAGAACGTTCAGTACTAAGACATAAAAAGTCTGTTTCGTTGGCTAACATTCTCGTCGAGGCTTTAATCAAACATGACATTACGATGTTTCTATCATCCATGTTTGATTAATGCCCAAAAAAAGTTTTGCTTTCCATAAGTCTTTCTTATGCACTTTTCACGCCAAGCTACAGCCTAAACGGATTTTCTTCAAATTTCATATACCGAGTACTTTGAATTAAAAGGTTGTCGAAGATATTTTGTTTCGATTGAGACCGGCTCGAACTGGTACCCTATAGTTTCCTATGCGGTTGCATTGGTACAAAGTATTATTATGACGTCCTACAGAGGGGTTTTTGGAATTAGCATTCTAGCTCTAAAATTAACGGTAACCGTACCTGCCATACGATTTTTAGTGAAAAATTAATTTGTCTCAAAAACGGCTCCTACGATTTTTATAAAACTTTCTGAAAAGTGGTTTCTGTGCAAATTTTATGTTTTGGTTGGAATGCATATTTCAGGAAAAGTTTTATAACGGTACTTCCCATAGAACCGGTTTTTTTTAAATCCGGTTTTCTCGTAAGCCACTTGACGAATTTCGATGAAATTTTAAATGTAGAAGCCCTTTTATAAACGAAATAATATAAATTCTTAAATTTTTCAAAAAAAGGTTTTTTTGATTTTTTTAAAAAAAAATTTAATTTTTTTTTGTTTTTTTTCAAAAACTGTTTAATCTATTTTTTTTTTATTTTATTTTTTTGATAAAACTAGTGCTAGAATTTGGCATACTTAAGAAAAAATTTGGAGTACCTACCTATATCTTCGAAAAGTTTTTTGGAAAAACTGGTCGAACGATTTTGAAACAAAATTTCTTAAAATTCTAAACAATAAACGCAATCAGATGGCTTCATTTTTTTCCAAAAAACGTTTTAACTAGTGATTTTTAATTGATCAATAAAATTTCATATAATTTTTTCCCTGCTTTTTTTCCAAAATCTCAAATTTCAAGACTACTGTCACACATTAGAGCAAGTACGTGCAACCCAGTCGGGCATTATATTAACATAACATACCTTACAGCAAATATGTTGTAATTAGATCGTGATTCGTGAATAATAAAATTAATCTTGGGAAACCCCAGAAAAGCACTTCGTTATTGCAAAAAAAAAAAAAAAAAAAAATTAAATGCCTCCATCAGGGTCAGCAAGATTCGATAGATCAGATCGAAACAACTTCATTGCACAGTTGTAGCTAGTTGATTGATTTTATAATAGCCAACCAGTTTTAATATAAAATACAGATTTTTTTCAGACTGCAGTTAGTGCAAGATTATAACTGTACACGGTCAAGTTCAATAAATTTTTTTTTGTTTTGTTGTATTAACGACTCGATGATGAGTGACCGAATATTTATCTGTCCTCTGCAATTGAAGATGTACTTATACCTACGGTATGAATTAAAGTACAAATGGAGATAACAAGAAAAATAAATATTTGTTGAAAGCATCTCAGACTATGAATGATATTTTTAACGATATTCAACTTCGGGAATTTCAAGGATTGGGCTTAAAAATATGCTTTTGAATATATTAAACAAATTGGCGAAGAATTTCTTATCTTATTTCTTATTTCTTATAATTATTCAATTATTGTTGAAATCATCTGGGATTGAAGAGTTTAAAAATGAAAATCATGATTTGATGAAATGTTTGCCTTTTGTCATTCAAAAAATATTAACGTCTAATGATTTAAAAGAATTGAAACATTATTAGAATCAATGGAGAAATGTCGATTGAAATATTTGAAAATAGTTCTGGATTTCAGTTCATGTACATTTTTCAAATAGTACCGAAGAACATCTCTGGCGTCCGAAGTTGTCAAAAATAGTCTTGAAAATTATCGGCGAAGCTCAAATCACTTATACTCTGCAGAAGGGCGTTGCGTTTAGCAGAAATAGGGAAAACGCACAAAACCTTATCATACACGAAGTAGCTTTGGACTTGATACCTTGTTGCGAATGCTCCCTCAGGAGCTGGAAGAAGTGCACCTGCCTCGTGTTACCTGAATACTTGTAGAGCTTCTAAATTCTCAGTACTTCCAGATTCAGATGTGAGATTGAAATTAAGTCTAATAAAATAAGGTGCGCGACTGGGTCTCACGAACTTACTCAAATGTGAAAAATTAAGTAAGCAATTTAATTTAGTTCGACGTTTTGAATTTTAAGGAAAACAAATTCAAAATCTTTTTTTTTTTAACTTTCCGAAAATATATTCCAAATTGTTTTTAAAAATGAATAGTGTTACTTTTATAAAGGGGCTTCCACATCTGAATCTGCCAAATGGATTGGAAAATCGAATTTGAATAAGTCGGTCCTGTGGGAAGTAGCGTTATAGGACTTTTACCAAAAAATCTATTCCAACCAAAACATGCAGTTTACCCAAAAAATACTATTTATAAAGTTTTATCAAAATTGTACAAGCTGTTAAAAACATATTGCAGGTAGGTACTGTAATTTTGGAGCTAGAATGCTCATTCCAAAAACTCTTTTGTAGGACGTCATAATAATGCAACAACCAGCTCTAGGTTACATTATACGATAAAGTCAGACACAATTTTGGGACCCACTTTTTCAAATTCTCTATCAACGTAATGTCATTTTTGATTGTTAGATTTTTTTCACAAATTCAGAACTTTCTTTATTTTTCCAATTTGAATGAAATCAACAAAAAATAAGATTCAATGAAAAACAACACCAAAGTTAATTGTAAATTAAACCCATGAACCCACAACTATGTTAAAATTATAACTTCACTTACGTGCCAAGCGTCTCATTTTTATCTGAAACGAGTATCTTATCAATTTGCGTAGATATCTACACAATTTCCACAGTGTGTAAAAATTGCCTCCATTCGTATTAAAGAATGACTTGATTTTTTGTATCCAATTTTCAGATTTTTGTTTTGCTATTTTCTTCATCTTTGGTCCAAGAGAATCGATTAAGCCATCAGGTAATTCTCTTAACCAGAGCGGACGTACGTCTTTACATGTAAATTTATTGACTTAACGAGCACTTTGCGCACTTACAGGTTTCCACAGAGAAGAAGAGATGCATGACTGTATAATGCAGCAACATCATAGCAGCATAAGTATCCCAGACCTTCGCAGCATACAGAGCACAGGAAAGATTCAAAACCCTAGGATGCCACGACTCCGATTGCTTTCGACTTGGTGCTACAATGTAGGCTGTAGGGTTAACCTGAATGAGTCTTACGATTATGGAACCGATGACGACGACGACCAAGAAGACAACGGCAATGGCAATGGCCAATAACTTGGATTTATAAGCAACCGGCATTTATACGATACCTACGGCTTCTATTAAAAAAGGGGCGAAAAAGACTAAAATCCGAAAATGTATATCACAGATGTACCTTGCTCTTGAGGCTCCGGAAACGGCGTACACACAACATACCTACATATATACGTTTGTTTTGGCAAAGTGGACGCGTATGTGCGACTACACTTAAGCACCTGGCATTGGTCTACTGTATGATCTGGAGGTACATACATGTCTTGCTTTTGTGGGAAAAGTGAAATGATTTTATTATTCTTTTTTAGAATTAAATCAAAGTGTCATGAAACTACTAATATCAGAAAAGACAAATGCAATATTTAACACAAATGTTAAATTTAGAAATGCTTTAACTTCTGAAACCGTTTAACGTTGTCGGATATCAAAATATTCTCATGGTTGCTTAGAGAGCAACTTTAAAAAAATGTGTAATGTACCTCCAATTTTGTACTTGCGATTTAGGTGGGTCAAAAAATTTTGCCTGTCTGTCTGTATTGGATTTCCATCCAACTTGGTACAAAGTATTTAATGGGCATATCCTACAGGAGAGTATTTGAAATGGGCATTCTAGTTCTCAAGCCAAGTAGGCATATTTATAACTTTTTATGAAAAACTTATTTTTCTGAAAAACGGCTCGTACGATTTTTAAAAACTTACTGAACTTCCCGAAAACATAGGCTTACATTTTGTAGTACTTTCTATTGGATATTTATTTTATAATAAGACTTCCAAGTAAGTCACTTGACAGGTTTGCTATTAAAACATTTTTTATATGAAAGAGCAAAATAATGACGTTTTCAAAAACAGATTTTTTTTTTTGAGTTTGTTAAGAGCAAAAGTTAATTTATTTTTTTGAATTTTTGTATTTTTGAAAAACGATGTTATCTATTTTTTTAAATTAAATGAACAAATCATATCAATTTTTACTAAACACTTAAAAATCACTAGCTAGTTAAAACATGTTTTTTTTAAAAAATTTAGTAATAGCCGTCTGATTTATTTTACTCTTTTGAATTTTATAAAAAAAAATCAAATTCGTTCGACCAGTTTTTTTCAAAAACGGTTTTTTTTTGAACATTTTTTGAAATATTCCAAATTTTTTTTGGTTACCTATGCCAATATCTAGTAGTTTGCAGTTCTTGTCAGAAAACAAACATTTAAAAATTTTGAACAAACCGTTTTGGAAAAGTATGTCGAACAATATGTTTTTGACATAGGACGTAAGGAAAAAAATGTATAGAGGGAAAACCGGAGCAACGTCGAAAAATTTGCAGTTTTTCCCCTCCCTCTTTTATCACAGGGCCCTCGAGGTCAAAAACTTAGCAAAATGTTTGTAAACTATCCCTGAACAAAATCCCCAAGTTTCATTAACTTTTGACCTTTTTCCAAGTAAACCCACTTTTTCTGACCTCTCGACTGAGCCATGCATCCAAAAAAGATGCGTCTTTGCATTAAGCCATAAAGGGGTGTACCTACATAGACGATGCCCATGGAATGGCAATGTGGTAATTATATGATGCCCTCTTGCATCTAGGAAGACTATGGATATGGAAGCCTTATTTCAATGATTTGAAGTATCTAAGTCAAGGATGAGGAAAAAAAAAACTATCGAAACCAACAAATTGAACGAGAAATAGACATCCAAAAATATATAGCACAACTATATTGATGACAAAATGGAACTATGGGATGGTTGGAAAATGAATTGGACTCAGCTCGCTCCGTGCAAAACGCCAGCGACCTTATAGTCGTTTGCGAGGGAAATAGTCGAACATTGTGGGCACAGTGCAAATTTCTGGCGAGGATAAATGTCTTCCTCCTTGGCAAGATATAGCCGTTGTATATACCTAGTGCTGAGTGGCAATTATTACCGCTTGGCTAGCACCGTGCTTAGCGTCGTCGTCGGTCGTTGTCCATTCTCTGTTACTCTCTGAATGGATAGATTAGTCAAGTTCCCTGCTTAGTGTGCTCAATGCGTACCACGCGTATGTTCGCGGATGTAAATTATTTGAATAGATATTCTGCCCCACTATGACGAGGGCCTTAGACTCTGCCTTAAAGCTCATCAAGTAGTGCCATGGTGTTGTTTCATTTTCATTTAGGAGCAAAGGCTAGGCAAAGACATTTTTCGTTACCACAAAGTCATACCCATGAACCAGAGCCAGCCAGCACAGCTGCATATAAATACGCTAATTTAGAAATGTAATGGGATTTGAGGGGCATTTTGGAATGTCCGCTTTCGAAAGGAAATTCAACTTTTGGAAATATATTTCAGTTTTATTGTTATTTACAACTTGATGTGCAACGAAGTCTTATGAATTGGCTTATTATGGAAAGTTAGTTTTTTTATGTTATGGTTTTTCCATCATACTCTTTATAGCGTAACGGATACAATTATTGGCACCCCATTATATTGAACCAGCTATTGGCACCCCCTCATTCATTAACGATTTTTTCCAAAAATTATTAATCTAGCAAACCAATTAAATTTTTTTCGTGAACTGTAACTTATTCCTCACAATTGTACATCTTTTTTTTAAAGAGAGGATTCTTCAGTCGCTGTATGGAACTGAAGTTGTGAGAACGTTTCAAGAAAGTGAAAAATTTGCAAAATTTTGCGTGTTACCGCTAAGGACCTAAAATTTGGTAAGCCTTATTTAGTTATTAATATATATTTATTTTATTAAAAAGTATTGTTTTTTGATATCAGAATTTAATAAAGTATTCGTTTTTAATTACTTTTTTGTAAAATTTAATGGTACATTTATAATAATAAGGGTGCCAATAGTTGGTTCCAATAAAGGTCGGGGTCCAATTATCGCCACCCAGGTGCCAATAATTGGTTCTATGAAACTAGAACTATTGGCACTGCCAATAAATATACTTTTAAGACTGCCAATAATTATCTTCTTCTTCTATCTATATATATAAAAATGAGTTTGATTTATGTTTGACCATTTATATCTCGAGTTTGACAACACCGAATTTGATGATTCTTTTTTTGCCCAATAGGTATTTATTTGCACCAGGTTTGTCTGTAAAAAAAAATAATACCATGTATGCTACGTATGTTGCATATGTTGCAAATGCACTTTCCACCATGCAATCAATTTATGGTGGTGGCACTCTGCACTTAAATTGCCTTTAAACATCCAGGTTAACGAAGCGCCTACATGTAATATTTCTAAAACGTCGGCAATGGCCAAAGTCTTGCAACAGTGTATGATTATTGTATGGGATGAGTGTACAATGGCACACAAAAAGTCACTTGAAGCTTTAGATTGAACTCTGCAAGATTTGCGAGGTAGCCAAGTAATATTTGGCGGCGCCATGATATTGGTGGCGGGTGACTTCAGACAAACTTTGCCGGTCATACCCCGACCGACTACTGCGGATGTCAATGCCTTAAATGTTCTCCTTTGTGGATATATTGTTAAAACACTCACTAAAGTGATCCATCTACTGCAGAATTTTCAAAGCAGCTGTTGGATATTGGAAATGGAAAAATATCCGTTGACGTTGATAGTTCAAATGGCCAAATAACACTGCAAATTTCTATTGTATAAGAAATTCAAAGAAAGAATTGGTTCAATGTGTTTCCAAGTATTTCGGAGAACTATAAAAATCGTACTTGGTTAAGTGAAAGAGCTAAAGGCAAAAATAAAGATGTCGCTGAAATTAATGCATCTATTTTAGAAGAAATAGATGGACAATTTGTTGCCAACAAATGAGTTGATGCATTTATAAATGAGGATGACGTAGTGAATTATCAGACGGAACTTTTGCTGAGTAATATTAATCAACCTCAACTTTGCAATGGTACGAGACTAGCTGGAAAAAAGTGAATGAACAATCTAATTGAAGCTAGGATTATTAATGGCAAATATAAAGGGGAAGATGTTTTGATCTCCAGAATTCCAATCATTCCACCTGATTTGCCATTTGATTTTAAACGTCATCAATTTGCTATTCGCCTTGCTTTTGCCATCACTATAAATAAAGCCCGAGGTCAGTTTTTGAAAATTTGCGGTATTGATTTCTCATGGTCAACTGTATGTTGGGTGTTCTAGAGTAGGGAAACCGTTCGCACTTTTTATTTATGTTAAAGATGGTAATACAAAAAATGTTGTTTATAAGAAAGCATTAGAATAAAATGTTAGAAATTTTAAAAACGCATTTTATTCAAATATTTTCTTTCTGCTTCCTTAAGTATTAGCATTTCTCCAGCCTGACGAATTGAAAAATTGTACGACTTTTTTTGATTGTGAAATCTGCTCAGCGAAGTGAGCATGGATTGAGAAAACAAACAGTCAAGTATTGGAATTTGGAATTGAGATTTGTTAATGGTCATGGCGAAGGCAAGATGAATTGGGAACTGAATTCGTTTAAACTCAAAGGGCATATCTGTTGGGATAATTGGAATCCTCGGAATGAGAACAAACTTATCTTTAAATTTTCCGTTGAGTATGGTCGCGGGCATCACATCACTCTTCAGTTTTCTTATGACCAAGCGCGTTCAATCGCATAGTTTTGGTTGTTTTAGATTTCGAAGCTGATGACTACCGAGCCCGCCTTCAGTTGTAAATTGTGTTGTGGTAAGTCAGGTACATCTAAGGAGTTTAAAAACTCAGTTGGATAATCAGTGGCTTCATCTTCGTTTGTTACACAGTCAATAGATTTGAATGAATGCAGAGTACCAACGATTTGATTCTCAATTATAAAGTTTAAGTCATTCAAATCTCTATCCTTAGCCGCCGAAATTGGACAGATCTTTTAAGGTTCGATAAAGAGCTTACAATGCGTTATTGTGCATTCATACCAGATGTGATTTGTGAGGCTACTAAAACTTTTTCTATTGCAGAGTGTTTTGCAATGTTACATGTCGATTGTTCAGTAGTTTGAAGATTTAATGGCAATTTCAACGCTGAATGAGCAATTTATACCGCAATTCCGGATCTCGCACGAATAGTGACCAAAATCAATGACATGAGGAATGTCTTTCCTGTTCCACCAGGGGCATCCATTAAAAATAAGCCACCATTTCCATCATCAATTGTATTAATTAATTTATCATAAACTTTTTTCTATTTTGGGTTCAACAGTTCATTCGTTTGAACTGATTGGTCTAATTCATATCGATCATATTCACGTTCACGTTCCAATTCTCTATTAAATGAGTCTTTCACTCTGCGATCTGGGGCTGGCACTCCTAACCTGACTAACAAACTGCCGCACATATGAGGTAACACATATCTTCGATCAAGAGCAAAGAGTGGTTATGCATCTCCTCATTAGCCTCAAGATCAGGATTTCTTGAACTGACACGAATTGGATGTAAAATGTCTTCTGCCATTTAAAAAAAAACCGCTTCGCAGATTTCGATAATTTTTTTCTTTAAAACTAAAATAAATTCAAGCTATAAAATGGCGTACTTTTTTCATTGAATTAATATTTCTTTGATTTAATCTTATCTCATATAATAAAAAAATATTAAAAATGAGTTTGATATAAATGGTTTATAAGAAAGCATTTGAATAAAATGTAAGATATTTAAAAAATGAATTTTATTCAAAGTTTTCTTTATATACCCTTTAATATTTGCATTTCTCAATTTATTCGCCTCTTGGCTAAACTGAATTTTATTAAGAGGCAACAGCCCATTTCAAAACTGCTCAGCGAAGCGGGCATGGGTTCGCTAGTATCATATAAACGTTACTTTTTTCAGGTATGAAAAAATGCCAAAAACAAATAAAAATTACAAAGAAAAGGATGTTCAAGCAGCTCAATTGGCCATAACTACACCTAGCTATAGTGAATTAATAAAAATCTAAAAAAAATCCAATTTTCTTTAATTTCAAGTGTGTCAATAATTGTACATATTGGGGTGCCGACGATTGTGGTCGGGTGCCAATAATTGTAGTATTTGGTAAGCTTTTTTTAACTTACGGTTTTTACCACCTTTTTAAAGACAAAATACAAAGTAAAAGGAAATTTTATAAACAAAATTTTCCAAATTTCAATTTGGTATATTTAACATATTTTTAACTCTATAAACGCGAAATTTACACGCATTCGGTTTCCAAAATTCCTTAGGGGTGCCAATAATTGTATCCGTTACGCTACTTGAGTTATTGGAATAAAAAAAAGAGAGTGCAATTTGTTGGCACCTTGTTACTCATCAAATAAAAAAAAAAATTGAAATTGTTCCTTTTGAGAAAAATTTGCAACAAGTTTTGTAGTATTCAGGCTCTTTTTGAATCCTATCCTGAAGACGCAAAGAAACATCAACATAAGCAAATGTACAGATTTGATAGCATATTTGTCATATTGGAGCTTAATTTTTTTGAGATTGTTGCCGGATCAAATGGGAAAACATATTTCTTGCATCGACTAAGGAAAACTAAATATTTCGGGAAAATTGTCAAATTCTGTGATGTCATGTGTTGCACAAAATGTTGTTTGTAATACTTACGCAAACGCATACCTAGAATGCAAAACTGTTCGCTTCCCTCGCTGCAAGTGCAATTCATGGATAGTGAAAGTGACATATAGGAGGTAAGTTGTGTTTGTATCTGTGCTTTTTTGTTATAAAACTAAGGCAAAGATATTAAATAGTGTTGTATGAACTTAAGCTTTAAAAAACTGGTTTTGGTTCGAAATAAATTTTTTTAAATCGGCTTATTCGATGTAACGTAAGTTTTAAATATTTTTTGGTCGATGCTAGCTATTATTTTTTTTTAGTTTTTACCAGGATCCTCTTGACTTAAGCCTTAAAAAATAAATATTTTAGTTTTTGTTTTGATTGCTTTGGGGTCGAGATAGACATAAGCCTTTTGGCAAATGAATATTTTGTCCATCTTTAGATCGACGGGACCAAAACTCAAATAAAGGTAAGCAAACGGGAAAGCGTGTGAACTTAAAATAACAATTTTCACTTATGTCGACTTAAGCTCGTTCAACTTATTACCACGACTTTCATGGCAACATTAGGTCTTTGAAGCATTATATTCCACTCAGTTGATAATCCCTCATTGGAAAATGCTGACAAGATCGGAATTTAAAAAGCTTACCATACGCCGGCCGTTGCAGTTCCACATCCGAAGATCAGGGCTGTGAGTCTGGAAATAAATGTTAATGCATAAGTTCACAAGTAGCACAGCATTACTTAAAGAAGGATTTAAGAATTCTAAAGCGCTACTCTCATTCTTCTTTAAGAGGGATTTAAGTACATGTTAAGTACATAAAAGGCGCAAGTGGGCGGTCCGATAGAAGGAATTAAGAAGATAAATTGATTCTTAGAATGTTCTTTAAAAGGAATAACACACTTCTTAACTCAGTCTTTACTCCTTCTTAAATCGGTATTAAATTTAGTTTGCCCTTCAAAGTTTTCCTTACACCTTCTTAAATACGTATTAACTCCTTCTTAACTCCTTCTTAACACCTTCTTAACTCCGTCTTAGAAAAATAATTATTCATAACAACGTTAAAAAGTTTAAAAAATAAATTTATTTTATTTTTTGTCTTTTATCTCTTTTTTTCTGTATTTTTTTGCCCATATCATATTTTTGCTCTATTTTCTCTGTAAAGTAACATTAGTATTTTATAATTTGTAAATTGTAACTGGATACTTACCTGTTTTTTTTCCGCCACCCGGATTCGAACTCGAGTCCTTTCGCATGCCGTCCGTGTACGCTACTCACTCAGCCAATTTCGATCATGTCAATGTCTGTCTCAAAGGCATAATTAAGCAAAAGAACGAACGGACTAGTTTTTCATATATATTATTATTGTAATTTGCTTTCTACTTTAAATACCTATAGGTGTGTAGGTACTTAATGTTTTTTTTTTATAGAAAAAATGTTTGTCGTCGTAAAATATAAATCCGCCATTGAAGCAATTCCAGCTGCTTGGGCTGTCTTTGACCAAGACACCCAAGATGAAACTATATATTGGCCGCGAAAAGGCCTTAAAGCCAAACGAATAGATTCGTCGTCCATACCGGATGTGAAGGACTCAACCGAATGGATGGTGGGAAAAGAAAGAGTCATTAAAAGAAATTTAGAGACGTGGGAAGAAGCAAATGCTGAGGCTGATCGGCTATTGAATACAGATAGTGTAAATTCTGGATCTAAAATGGAACATGAAAAGCGGTTCACCAGAAAAAATCGACACTCTGCGAATTTCGTCAACCAGAAATCTGTGCGATTTGGATTGCTTTTTGTCTAGAATAATGGCCTGATCTCTTTTTCTTTTTCCACAAATTAAATAAATTCGGTTCACTCATTTTTCTTTCACCAAAACCACAATATAAATGAAGCATGTATTATATTTACAACAGACATCGTATAGCTATCGCTTTTTTTTTATAATGCACTAGGGGATATCAATACCCTTATAATGATTTAACATGTGCGAGCAAGGAGAGGAGGAATAGAAAGATAGGAAAGAAAGGTGGCACAGTGGTTTGAGATTTTAGGTGATAATTATCTCAAGGAAATTCCACGGGTGGCATCCAGTTGAAACTTGGAAAATAAATAAAAATTCCTGCCCAGCCTGGGTTTCAACTCGCAGCTCTAAGGTTAAGCAACCAAGCATTACATCCACTGTACCATTGCCACCCGCTGGTGCAATGAATAATATCTAAAGCGTTTAAGAAGAATTTAAGAAGGATTTAAGACAGTTTAAAGAAGTTTCAAAAATGCCGATTAAATTCCATAAAAAAAAACATTTCAAAAAGGGTTAAAGAAGGACTTAAGACGGATGAAAGAAATATCGAAAATGCTGATTAAATTCTATAAAAAAAAAACTTTTCAAGGAGCATTTAAGAAGGATTAAAGAAGTATTTAAGACGGATTAAAGAAGTATCGAAAGTCCCGAATTAATTCCGTAAAAAAAAAAATTTTAAGAACGATTTAAGAAGTATTTAAGACGGATTAAAGAAGTATCAAAAATGCCGATTTAATTCCACCAAAAAAAACTTTTTAAGAAGGATTAAAGAAGGATTTAAGATGGATTAAAGAAGTATTGAAAACGCCGTACATAAATAAAAATTCAGAAGGATTTAAGACAGATTTAAGATGGACTAAAGAAGTGTTAAGCAAACAAACAAAAAAATTGATAAAAGAAACTCCGATTGAAGAAGGATTTAAGAATTCTATAAGTAGAACTAAACATACCATTTAAGTTTTTGGTGGTAATACCTAAAAAAGAAGAAATAAAGAAGGAATAAAGAAGACACAATTTGGCATACCTATTAAAAGAAGGAATAAAGTAGGAATTAAGAAATGACATACCGAAAATATACTGTTTTGTGCTACTTGTGTTAAACGGTCAATGCTAAAATAGTTACTTATGCATGTATTTTTATAAGCCGCAGAAGGTGGAAATAAGTTGAGTCATACAAAAAACTTGTTTGGAAAATTGTGAATACTACAAATAGCTTTATGATGATTCTAAATTTTTATAATAGGAATGTTAATTATGCAGAAAATTCTGCATTTAGATAGATTTGAATATTATTGTATGATTTAATTCACAAAATTGTTTAGTGTGGACGTTTATACTATAATAAATTATATCTTATTCAACGCAGGCTCGAAGTTATCGTCTAGATACCTTCTTCTTTAAGAAAACATAAAGTGCACGACTGAGTCGCACAAACTTGCTCTAATGTGTGACAGTGGCCTTGGGGATGGAAATTTTGGAAAAAAGCAGGGAAATCACTAAGACAAAGAAAAAAGGTGGGGGACAAGATTTACACTGAAAAGCTTAAGAATTCAGCAAAAAAAAGGACTACCATGGATTTAAGAGACGACATTTTTTTCAATGCGCTCGCACTCCAAAGGGATACTAATACCTTTATAATAAATTAACATGTGCGAGCGAGGAGAGAGTAGGAATAGAAAGATAGGAAAGAAAGTATGTGCAGTGGATTGAGATTATAGATGATAAAAATATCTCACGAAAATCACGAACAAATTTAATCTTCAACATTGCCATTCTGTGATATTTATGTATTGTGTTAAGAATTCTATTTTTAAAGTAAATTCTAAATGCTGATAATTTTGTAATAGGTTTTTAATTGATTTAATTTATTTAATCCGTGTTATAAAAAAATTTTAATGTTAAATGTAGGGAAGTTGCAAGTTTATTAATATATTATAAAAATGCATTAAAATTTAAGTAAATTCATCATTATTATAAAACGAAAAAAAAAATGTAAAACCTTAAAATGTATAGGTATGTATCTATAGACAAGACATTATAAACGCTCATGAAGATGCTGAGAAACTCCAGCGAAACGTCAGGATAAAATTTATGTAAGTATGTATATGTTTTCATTTGCATAATCGAACAAAAATTGACAAAAAAAACTCAACTAAACTATAAACAAAAATATTACATTAAAATAATTGGCCACAAAAAAATCTATTGATTAGAAGTACCATCTATTTGCTTTTACTGTTTTAAATTTTAAGGAAAACAAATTCAAAATCGTCGAACCAGTTTTTTCAAAAAACGGTTTTTTTCTTGAAAAACTTTTCGAAAATGCATTCAAAATTTGTTTTGAGTATGATAACTTATAGAGTTTTGAGTATGATAACTTATAGAATTTTGTTGTTTTTATCAGAAAAATAAAATTTAAAAAAATTGATCAAACCGTTTTTGAAGAAACCAAAAATTACAAAAAAAAATTAACTTTTTCTTAGAAAACTCAAAAAAACTTTGTTTGGAAGATTTAAGAATTCATGTTATTTCGTCTATAAAAAAGCCCCTACATTAAAATTTTCATCGAAATCCGTCAAGTCGTTTACGAGAAAATCTGATTTAAAAAAATCGGTCGTAGGTACCGCGTTATAAGACTTTTCCTGAAAAATCTGTTCCATACAAAACATAAAGTTTACACAAAAAATACTACGTAGAAAGTTTTATCAAAATCGTAGAAGCCGTTTTTGAGAAAAAAATTAATTTCGCATTCAAAATCGTATGGCAGGTACCGTTAGTAGTTTTAGAGGTAGAAAGCTAATTCCAAAAACCCCTATGTAGGATGTCATAAAAACACAATGTACCAAGTTTGAAGCAAATCGGTCCTGGCATTTAGGCTGTAGGTAACTATACAGACACAGACAGGCAGTCGATTAGTTTTAAGAGAAAATGTTTTTCTAAATAACTTTCTGAAAATATTAAAAAACATAAGCGAGAGCTACAGTACGTTTGCAACGAACTGTTGGATACCCTATTCCCCATATTTTTGTATGTGCATGCGTCTGCCTCCCGCAAACAGCCGATGTTTCAGAAACAAAATTCTTCTTTAGCAGACAGACAAAATTCAATAACATTAATTTTATGCGGTGTTATGTTCAATTAGTGCTGGCGCAATAAAAAAGGAGTGCGCCACGCCCAAAGTTAAAACGTTTTATTGCCAAGGCAATTGTTATGAGCTCAGTGACATTCAATTTTATTCTTGCAGATCGATTTGAACAAAACAATACAAAACTTAAATTTTTAGAAATTAGATATTGATAGGAAATAGCGATTATGTGTGTTTTAAAGAATTCTTGAACTACACTCTGCTACGTCAACAAGGTATAAAAAATGAAGTGTTTATCTTCTTACTTCAAAACTGCGACCGATAGTTAAAAAACGTTAAAAAAATTAATGCATCATACGACTTTTGACGGAAACGCCCCTTAAAAGTGGGCGTGTCTTAAAAATTTGAAGCACTAACTGCGCTTTGATCAGTATTTAGGTATATGTGTAAGACTACAGCTGAATCGAGTAGTTTTTAAACAATCTTACCTGAACAAAGGTATTTTACCAAATTCACGCCTTTAAAAGTGGGCGTATTGAAAAAATTTACAAAAGAAAATGTAGAGATATATTTCTCAAATAACGAACGGAAGGAAAAAGGTTTAAATTAATCATTGGAAATGCCTTTAATTCTTAAGGCTACGTTTTTCGTTCTTTCATGAAAAGTAGGCGTAAGCCACGCCCAAAATTCAAAAATTTCTTTTCATACACAAACCTTTTCGTTTCTATTAAGAGACGCAAAATTTTGGCTTGCGGATTAATTATAAATATCGTTTATTTACAAAAACAATTTTTTTCTAGTTTCTAATGAAAAGTGGGCGTGAGCCACGGCCAAAATCAATTTTTTTGATTTCATACACAAGATGTTTATGTGCCAGTAAGACCCACAAAATTAAATGTTTTTCCGTCCGTCCGTCCGTATGTATACTCTCTAGAGGTCGCAATTTTTGACCTAGAACGCTGAAATTTGGTACATATAATCTTTGTTTCAAGAGTTAGGCTAAGTTTTTGAACCGGTAAAATCTGCTCACAAACACGGCCACAATCGCCATTTTTGTTGAACAACCTCAATTTTGTAAAATTAAATTATGTTTTTTGTAGTTACGATAAAAGCATAAGGCTAAAATTCTGAACACGTAAGCTTTAGGTAAATTTTCTTCCAATTAAATAAAAATATTTCAGTTTGGGAGTGGCTTACGCCTATTTTTCATACAAAACCATCAATATTGTTTTTATAAAATAACAATTGTTATATTAAAGCGAAAAACATTAAATTTTGTGGGTCTTACTGGCACATAAACATCTTGTGTATGAAATCGAAAAAATTGATTTGGGCGTGGCTGACGCCCACTTTTCATTAGAAACTATAAAAAAATTGTTTTTGTAAATAAACGGTATTTATAATGAATCCGCAAGCCAAAGTTTTGCGTCTCTTAGAAGAAACTTAATCGTTTGTGTATGAAAAGAAATTTTTGAACTTTGGGCGTGGCTTTCGCCCACTTTTCATGAAAGAACGAAAAACGTAGTTTTAAAAATTTAAGGTACTACCAATATTCAATTTAAACCTATTTCCCTTCCGTTCGTTTTATGAAAAATATATATCTACATTTTCTTGTGTAAATTTTTTCAATACGCCCACTTTTGAAGGCGTGATTTCGATAAAATACATTTGTTCAGGTAAGATTGTTTAAAAACTACTCGATTCAGCTGTAGTTTTACACATATGCCTAAATACTGATCAAAGCTCAGTTAGTGCTTCAAATTTTTAAGACACGCCCACTTTTAAGGGGCGTTTCCGTCAAAAATTGTATAAGGCATTAATTTTTTAACGTTTTTTAACTATCGGTCACAGTTTTGAAGTAAAAAGATGAACACTTAGATTTATATTCCTTGGTTACGTAGCAGAGTGTGGTCCAAGAATTGTTAGAAATACCCATAATCGCTATTTCCATTCCAAATCTAATGTTTGAAAATTTAAGTTATATCTTGTTTTGTTCAAATCACTGAGCTCATAACAATTGCCTTGGCAATAAAACGTTTTAACTTTGGGCGTGGCGCACGCCTTTTTTTATTTTGCCAGCACTAATTGAACATCACACCACACGAAATTTATTTATTTACATAGCTAAAGACTAGCTTCATATATAAGTACTTATGTCTATAATAAGAGTACAATTATATAATTGAATACAAATTTGACTGAAATTTAGATGAAAAATTTAACGATTGGTCAAATAAGTTATTACATCTATTATTGAAAAGATTAAATAATTCAAACATTTTGTTTAAGGGAGAAAATCGTTCATAATTAGTACGACAGTTTGGGACATTCCGTAAATTTCTTTGAGGAATATTAAAATTTATTCGAGACAAATTAAAAAAATTAATGTTATTGAATTTTTTTCTGTCTGCTAAAGAAGAATTTTGTTTCTGAAACTGAAACATCGGCTGGCTACGGGAGGCTTACGCATAAACATACAAAAATATAGGGAATAGGGTATCCAACAGTTAGTTGCAAACGTACTGTAGCTCTCACTTATGTTTTTATTGTATTTTCAAATGTCTGTTTAAGAAGAAATATTTCTCGGAGTGGTGGATGCTAATTTTTTTTACAGATATCGAACAAATTGTCAAAAATAAAGGCCACACAGAATAATTTTATAAATTGTGGTTTGCATCTTCTGTGAACTTAATTAAGTTTAATTCTTTAATCTCATTTCTTTAAGAAAAATTTGGTATCAATTAGTTTGTCATAAAAAAACTGTTGGTATAAAGTATTCAATAGTTCGTTGCATATGAATTAGAGGTCTAGCTTATGTTTTTAAAAGTTATTTGGATAAAGCAAAATTATTTTCTTAAGCTTGTATTTCACTCTACGTTATAGCAATATTGTCGTTCATAAATATAATTAATTCTAGAATTTGCTTGTGTTCTTGCAAATCTGCGGATAACCCTGATTTAATGAGAAAGTTTCCCATTTAAAAAAATTAGTGGAACTTTAAATAGGTATACAAAAATGGACAGTAGATAAATGTCTAAATGTTGTGTGGAATAACTTTAATTACATTTTTTACATTGTTGACAATTACAAACAAATAATTAAAAGTCTCATGTATATAATCTGAAATTAAAGCGAAATAGAATATGAACCTCTTACCCACTGATCAGATCAGGTCTTCAACACAATCAAAATTAAAATAAGCACAAGAGGAAACTTCCCCATTGCTTATAAAACATTAGTTATTGTGTGGGGGGTATTGTACCTTATTACAATAATATTTGCATAGCTACTGCAAATAAATAGTTGAATAGTTTTATAAATAATTGTACTATAGTCTGCTATAAAATAAGAAAACCTTCGAATAATAAATTCAGTCAAATAGCAAAGGCGTAGCGTTTAGTTTTAATCTCGACAATGAGTGAAAAAATAATTATTGCCATAGTGTTATTAGGATTCTATAATACTTGAGGTACTAGATTAAAACTACTAGATTAAAACTACAAAAGGCTAAAAATTAACTTTTCTAAAATATAAAATATTCAATAGATTTCAAATGCTGCAGCATTGATCTCCGACGAACATGAAGCTCAGGAATTCGCCCAAGACTCAAATTACGAGACATTTGTGTTTTTTGAAAACTTAGAATATAAGGACGCTTATCATTATGGTTTTGATAATGATGATGATGATGATGACAGGTTTATGTATCTTGCTGATTTAAATGAAAATGCTAAAAAATTTGATTACCAAAACTTCAAAGATTCTAAATTAAAATATACTTTGGGACGCATTGTGAATATGACTGCAGAAAGAGGAGAACCGTTTTTCAAGATAGGCATAATAATCAATAGACTCCGTCAATTATCCAAAGATGCTACAATTGAGGAATATCATGAAAATAAGAATTTAATAAAGTACAATCCGGACATTAAGAATTTGATAGAGACTTCTAACGATCCAGAGGAATTGGAATTCTATTGGAAAAAATGGAGGGAGGAAAGTTCACTGGGCAAAGAAGAATTTGAAATTAATTCTCAATAAGTTGGAAAATTTACCAGGTTAGTTTTTTGTTTCCATCTATAAACCGTATACATTTACTGTTGAAAATCATATGAAATAGTTATAAACAGGAGATGTAGGTATAGATAAATATATTAGATTAAAAATATAGAATTTGACATTCCATAATCTAATAAATATGTTTTTGTTGTTTCTTTAAGATGTATCTCCTTTGCTAAGAAACTACAATTTTAACAAATTGGAAACATTAATTAATGACCTGAATCCTCTTTATATGGAAATACATGCTTTTATTCGTGATCTGTTGCATACAAAATACGGTGATTCTGTTATCAAACCTGACGGATTGATTCCACACCATCTGCTCGAACAAGTAATGGCTCAAATCTGGTCTCCAACAAACGAAAGCATTTTCGAAAACATGTTTCCATATGAAAATCTTCCTAAAATTGAACCAAAGCCAGAGAATTGTATACTCATGCAGCTAACAAATTTTATCGAAACTTAGGATTCAAACCATTTTCGGAAAATATGTGGTTTAATACTGTAGTTGAGAAGACATCTTATATCGAAGAGGATGGTGATTGCAAGGCTAGAATATATAATTCAAGCCCGGTCCTTCGACTTGAGTTTTGTAAAAAAAATGATTACAAGCGTTTGCTTCAAGCCTATGCAGGCTTGGCGAGACTACACTATGCTCAACAGATGGTTGGCCTTCCTTCTTATTTTTTCGATTCGCAAGATTTAGAATTTGCTATTGGAAAAGCAGTTATTTTATCTGCTTCAACATATCACAGCTTACAGGATATAGATGTAATAGATATTGACTTTAACATAACTCCAGATGTAGAAAAAAATCGACTTCTGAGAAAGGTTTGTGTTAATTATATCTGAAACTGTATGAGTTTTTGTCACAAACATTTATTTTAGAGTATCGAGGTTTTGTCGGAAATACGACTAGATTTTGTTCACATTAAATTAATTGCTGATCTATTTCATAAATATAATTAATTCTAGAATTTGCTTGTGTTCTTGCAAATCTGCGGATAACCCTGATTTAATGAGAAAGTTTCCCATTTAAAAAAATTAGTGGAACTTTAAATAGGTATACAAAAATGGACAGTAGATAAATGTCTAAATGTTGTGTGGAATAACTTTAATTACATTTTTTACATTGTTGACAATTACAAACAAATAATTAAAAGTCTCATGTATATAATCTGAAATTAAAGCGAAATAGAATATGAACCTCTTACCCACTGATCAGATCAGGTCTTCAACACAATCAAAATTAAAATAAGCAC
Source organism: Platycheirus albimanus (assembly GCA_916050605.2). Taxonomy (NCBI): domain Eukaryota; kingdom Metazoa; phylum Arthropoda; class Insecta; order Diptera; family Syrphidae; genus Platycheirus; species Platycheirus albimanus. The sequence continues at coordinate 65,239,842 of OU696696.1, forward strand.
AAGAGGAAACTTCCCCATTGCTTATAAAACATTAGTTATTGTGTGGGGGGTATTGTACCTTATTACAATAATATTTGCATAGCTACTGCAAATAAATAGTTGAATAGTTTTATAAATAATTGTACTATAGTCTGCTATAAAATAAGAAAACCTTCGAATAATAAATTCAGTCAAATAGCAAAGGCGTAGCGTTTAGTTTTAATCTCGACAATGAGTGAAAAAATAATTATTGCCATAGTGTTATTAGGATTCTATATACTTGAGGTACTAGATTAAAACTACTAGATTAAAACTACAAAAGGCTAAAAATTAACTTTTCTAAAATATAAAATATTCAATAGATTTCAAATGCTGCAGCATTGATCTCCGACGAACATGAAGCTCAGGAATTCGCCCAAGACTCAAATTACGAGACATTTGTGTTTTTTGAAAACTTAGAATATAAGGACGCTTATCATTATGGTTTTGATAATGATGATGATGATGATGACAGGTTTATGTATCTTGCTGATTTAAATGAAAATGCTAAAAAATTTGATTACCAAAACTTCAAAGATTCTAAATTAAAATATACTTTGGGACGCATTGTGAATATGACTGCAGAAAGAGGAGAACCGTTTTTCAAGATAGGCATAATAATCAATAGACTCCGTCAATTATCCAAAGATGCTACAATTGAGGAATATCATGAAAATAAGAATTTAATAAAGTACAATCCGGACATTAAGAATTTGATAGAGACTTCTAACGATCCAGAGGAATTGGAATTCTATTGGAAAAAATGGAGGGAGGAAAGTTCACTGGGCAAAGAAGAATTTGAAATTAATTCTCAATAAGTTGGAAAATTTACCAGGTTAGTTTTTTGTTTCCATCTATAAACCGTATACATTTACTGTTGAAAATCATATGAAATAGTTATAAACAGGAGATGTAGGTATAGATAAATATATTAGATTAAAAATATAGAATTTGACATTCCATAATCTAATAAATATGTTTTTGTTGTTTCTTTAAGATGTATCTCCTTTGCTAAGAAACTACAATTTTAACAAATTGGAAACATTAATTAATGACCTGAATCCTCTTTATATGGAAATACATGCTTTTATTCGTGATCTGTTGCATACAAAATACGGTGATTCTGTTATCAAACCTGACGGATTGATTCCACACCATCTGCTCGAACAAGTAATGGCTCAAATCTGGTCTCCAACAAACGAAAGCATTTTCGAAAACATGTTTCCATATGAAAATCTTCCTAAAATTGAACCAAAGCCAGAGAATTGTATACTCATGCAGCTAACAAATTTTATCGAAACTTAGGATTCAAACCATTTTCGGAAAATATGTGGTTTAATACTGTAGTTGAGAAGACATCTTATATCGAAGAGGATGGTGATTGCAAGGCTAGAATATATAATTCAAGCCCGGTCCTTCGACTTGAGTTTTGTAAAAAAAATGATTACAAGCGTTTGCTTCAAGCCTATGCAGGCTTGGCGAGACTACACTATGCTCAACAGATGGTTGGCCTTCCTTCTTATTTTTTCGATTCGCAAGATTTAGAATTTGCTATTGGAAAAGCAGTTATTTTATCTGCTTCAACATATCACAGCTTACAGGATATAGATGTAATAGATATTGACTTTAACATAACTCCAGATGTAGAAAAAAATCGACTTCTGAGAAAGGTTTGTGTTAATTATATCTGAAACTGTATGAGTTTTTGTCACAAACATTTATTTTAGAGTATCGAGGTTTTGTCGGAAATACGACTAGATTTTGTTCACATTAAATTAATTGCTGATCTATTTTTGGGAAACATTGAACTCAAAGACCTGAACGAGAAGTATTGGCAACTTATGGAGAAGTATGTTGGTGTTGGACCACCATTAAATCATAAAACTGGTCCACATGCTTTTGATATGCCCATTGCTTTTTACGATTTCAACAAATACATTTTCAGCAATCAAGGTTAAGTTCAGTTATGTTTACAAAAGTTTGTCTGTTGAATTAAGAAGTTAAAAATTTAAGATTCTAGGAAAATTGATTCGGAAATTTTGAGCTATCAAATTTATCAGAAATTATGTGAGATTAGTGGGAAGTATCCAGAAGAACCCCTTCATCTTTGTGAATTTAATAACAGCAAGCCTGCTGGTGAAGCTTTAAGGTATGTTTAAAATAGCAATGGTTGCTTAAATTAGAATTTTTAATTTTTCTTCCGTTTCAGGAAGATGATGAAACTTGGTGCTTCAAAACCTTACAATGATGTGCTTGCTGAATTAATACCTGAAAATCCAAAAGTGAAAACAGATAGTATCTTGGAGTATTACAGCCCAGTTCAAAAGTTGTTAGTTGAGAAGAACAAAGAAGCAAATGTAAAGCCCGGCTGGAAATAGTCGGAAAAACTGTTTTTTTTTTAATTTTATTTCAAACAAAAAGAAGAAGAAAAAATATTATTTGAACACAAAAATTAATATGATTTTAACTTTATGACTTTATGACATTGAAATATAGTATACTCAAAACTTTTTTACCACTTTTGGTTTACAAATTTTTCGATTGGAACCAGATTCGGATTTCGGAAACGGAGGCTGCAAGTAGGGTTGGGCGCTTTGAAATATACAGTATGTGCTACATTCTATAAAGTCTCTAATCTAAAATTTTCGAAATTCGTCAATGAATTTCTTTTTCATGTCAAAAAAACTTTCAAGGCTGATTTTTTTTCAATTCTTTGACTTTGTGTTCGGTGAACATACTTCGCCAGCCAGTCTCAAGTTTCACACACCAAGTTCGCTTAGGCGGTCAGCCTCCACTTCATCGCGTTACATTTATTACGGTCTTCCAGTATAGCGACTATCTAGAGAGTTGGAATTTAATACTTGGCGTCACCCATACGTACCACGTGTCCCAGTCATCTAAGCCGCTGTGTATCGGTTTAGAATTATAGGGTTTTCAATAATAGGGGCCAAACAGTTAATCCTCGCAATGGTTCAGACGTTCACACAGAATGAACGACAAGAGTTTATAAGCGACGTTACCTCTTTCTCTTTTCTTGTTAATAGGGTATCTGTACCAAATTGTACAGTTGAGTCGGTATACTACGCACCAAGAAAACTCCCGCTTCGAAGAGCTCGGCCAATAGGCCAACTGCTACACTAGCCTTGTTGAACTTTAGTTAAAATATCCGCTACCTAAGCTTCTATCTAGTCGGGTGAACAGAAGATTTATACGTCATTATATAAATCGGTTCAAATGGATCAGAAATGGTTGGTTGATTGTCTTCGCCTTTTAACAGTTTGCAGAAGTGTTAATTTTATAATATCTAGTACCGGCTATGCACTGAATACAACATTCCCGCTCTCGGCTCTACATGCTTCTGTTCGGGCTTTGTACCCCTTTTAACGACCGCTTTACCCTTTGATAGAACTTCCGAGGTTTGCTTCTAGCATAGCACCACTCAACTGAATCGACCGTTCCCTTGTCCAGGACTCTATTTCTATAAAGCCTATGTTCCAGAAAAACTGGGATGCAAATCTTAATCTCCAATTTATTATATGAAGAGGCACCCATATTAAATTCAAGTTTAAGAGAAATTCCACAGTGTAGACTGTACTTACGTCAATTCTGATATTGCCGTGTCTACTGTTGCATAATTTTTTGATATGCTGAGTAACCCTTCGAATTTATTTTTGTTAATGTTTTTGAAGGAATCATTTGGTCATGACAGCGGCAGCTTTTTGCAAGCTTGAAAAAACGTGCGATATAAGTTCGCACCCCCTGTCGTCACTTTAAGGAAAAATCTTTGGGGGATTCTGTTTTGACTTTGCCGAAATTGCATCAGCTTAAGCGCATATAAATACCAGATTTCAAATCCTTGAAAATTGGACTTGCATGTTTAGCGTAGAGCGGAGCTTAACTTGGACCACAGTGACAATGACACAGCTTTTACACACTCATTTATCTATCCGTTTAGCTGTTGATTTCATCCAAATCTGTTGAGTCGTTATGTTGTTAGAGCGGAACATACATTTGTATAAACGACTAGCAAACCCGGCGAACTCCGTTTTGCCACCAGATGGCTTCGTTTTTTGTAACATTTCGTTTGGGGATTAAAAGATGAAGAAAAATGATTTTTTTTTTGTTTTATATTTAAAAAGGAAAAGTTTTATTTCATTTCACAACAGTAATGAATTCATTTCAATTACAAAAATGAAGTGTAATTTAGTTGAACTTCTCTAAGTAAAAAATGAAAGTGAATCCAAAGTAAATACTGAATCGAAGCGTTATACGTGTCCGCAAATTATCCGTTTCATTGAAGTGCTCTTTGGTAAACCACATTTTTTGTTTTTTGGTCTGACGTTAACACAAACAAAACCGATGGTTTCCCAACTCGTGAACACGCAACGTATAGCTGCACATGTGAAAAACAATGATTGGCCTTGCGACTTGTTAATTGTCATTGCGAACGCAAGGCGAACCGGAAATTGATCAAAAAGATAAGTCGGAATCATTGGTATTCGAGGAATACATACATTTTCACCTGCGTACTTTCCGTTAATAATGGTTGCCTCAAGCAAATTCGGCATAAGTCTTTTCACCGCAAGTCGAGTACCGTTGCAAAGTCGCGGTGGATTCAAATTACGCAATATCATAATAACTGAACCAACGTTGAGTTGCAAGTTATGTGGTGGTAAACCTGGTAACTCCAGAGAGTTCGAAAACTCCGTTGGATAATTTACTACATCATCGGGATTTGTTATAGAAACAACGGATTTGTATGTCACCAAATCGCCATCGATTTTTGATTGAATGGTAAAATTCAGTGCATTGCATCATTATTCTTTGCGGCGAGAATTGCTCGTTGACTTAACCAAGCATAATTTTGATAATTCTCGCTAATGTTCGGGAAAACATTTTCAATAAGAGCTAAATGAGAGTCTACAAATCAGCAAAAGTCCTTGGTAAGAGTAATTAATCCAGATGTCGCATCAACTGGGACTTTTCCATTTCCAACAGCTAACAATTGTTTGGAAAATTGTACAGCACTTTGATAATTTTGAAGTTGAACTCTCATATTAGTGGTTAGCGATAATGTTTTTACGTTATTCCACAAAGGTGATGCCTTCAGGCAAGCATTCAATTCATCTGCAGGCGTTCCACGGGGAATTATTGGCAACGTCTGCCTGAAATCGCCTGCCAACATTTTTGCTGTTCATTCAGCAATGGCACATTATTTCGAACGAATTCCTGCAATGTATCAACATTGAATGCATCGTGCATCGATCGATTTGGCGCAATCATTCCTACTTCAATCAGTAGCTTGTTTGCAATAGTCAAGCATTGATCCTCAATCAGAATCAATCCTTCATTGTAGATTTCATCGGTTATTTACATGTCGATATTATTCGTTCGAATGCGCAAGCGATGCAAGATATCTTCACATATGTCGTCTTTGTATTTGTTCCATAACTGAATTGGTTGTAAAGGGAAACATGTGGTGATGATTTGTCCAACTCCAACATTAATGTTGCCATTCCCGAATCCCGATATCCAAAAGTTGTTTCGTTGTTCTTGCAGCGAATGAACACGCATGTTCGTCGATACGGTTATTTTATCGACTGAAGTCCAATGGCTCAGAATTTCTTAGATTTGTAAGTAATTTGGCAAAGTAAACTGAAAATTGTTACAACCCGCTTCGCTAATTTTATTTTGTCGGATGGTGTCGCACTGTTTCGCTGACGAATAGTGTCCGATAGTGCGGTTGCGTGTGCTTAAACTTTGCAGTCTACTCGCTGATGATATTTCACATTTGTTAGTTATTTGATAAAGTGCACTTAAAATGCATTTGTTGCAAACCGCAATTTGAGCAATCATCAGATAACAGTTCAAATGAATATATCCAAGATAGGTAAGTAATTTCTTTCATTGTGTTAAGATTTTTTTTTTTTTGTGGTCTTAAACTTTGCCCAACCAAAATCAAACATACTGAATTTTAACCAAGCTTCTCATAAACCTTCGAAGGCGTCCTCAGAGGACCCTACCAAACTTTTCACAATATTATGAATGGCTTGAATCGTATTTTATTGAAGATATGAAAACTTAACAAAAATCGAAAAAAAAATATAAACAAATCTAATTTTAATTAATATTTAGGGAAAATGGCATATATAAATGTCAACAAAATTTTGAAATATTAAAAATCAAATATATTTTTCAGAAATAAATTCCAATAAATACTACGAATAAATATTGCCTTACAGTTGAAAAATCTTATAAATGGGCTACAAAATTTTCTGCTTGACGGAGCCCGAGACCTTTCCAACGAATGCAAAACCGTGGAAATCGGTTCATGCGTTCTGGAGTTATAGCGTCAGGAAGGAAAACCCGACTTATTTTTATATTATAGATAACTACTATACCAGAAAATTTGATTGTGTGTTCCATCAGCTGTATAAGGTTTCCACTAATTGTTCGGCTGTGCGGTGCTTTAAGTCCATAGTTATTGCACGCTCAGGAAGAAATTCGTTGTCTATGTTTCAATCGGGTTATTAGATTTGGTGAACAATTTTGTATTCCTTCGATTCCTCCTAGCAATGTTCTCTTCTTTGAGTCAACGATAAAACGTTCCTCAGCAGATAATCGTGCTGATTTCTTAATTAATTGCATTAAGGGTGGGTCTACCTCAGAACAGAACTTAAACGCCATGTAAATTGTGTTCTATGTGGTAGTGCGATATTCTTTTCTCTTCGTTATATTGTTTTTGGTATACTCATTTACTCTTGTTCTCTTTTCAAAATAATTTTGTGATCTTCCGCAGTCGCAGTGAACAATAATTATTATTCTCAAAGCGGTGCGGTGCGGTGGTGGCGCGCACCGCCGGCTGCAGCCACAGTAGTAGAGGAGGTACAGGCAGTGGAAAGGAAAGCAGAGGGAAAAGATTATTGGCATTGGACGTTTTAGTAGGGGATACTTTTTGTGTGTGTCTTTCTGTGGGTTTCGTTGTTGTCCTTTCGCTTTGATTTAGTAATGCGATATGCGATGACAAGTTTTATTCTCTCTGTATGGAAGGGTGAAGGGATTTTTTTTCAATTTTTTTTCAAAACACAGTAGCTAATAGCTAAATGTGGGTAATTTTTTTCTATTTTCGTTTTGTTGTTGTTTTTTTTTTTTCATATTTTACTTGCTGTTGCTGCCATAACAGTGACAAAAAAAATGTGAACTCGTTTGGGACTCGATCGAAATCTTGATGAAGGTCAGGTCAGGACTCAGGAGTCAGGACACATAAAATGAACATGCATAGGTAGATAGGTAAACGTTACATTATATTTAATGTAGGTATATGTAGGTAGGTATGTACATTGATATCGTTGTTTTTTTTTTTTAAGTTGCGTGTAACAAAAGTGTGAGGTAGGTCAATATAACTATTTGACCTGTTTTAAAATTGCTTATGGGTTTATTGCAAAGGGAAAAGAATAATTTGAGTACCTAGCTATATATCTATTATTATTGAAACATTGTTACTTTTTACTTGCGATTATAGGTACTATAAGGCAAGTTATGCATTCGTCGAAAAAAAAAGTTTTGAGATAACAATCAAACATGACATTACGATGATAGTGAAGACGAAAAAAGATGGTCTAAAAATTCTGTCCGTCTGTATGTCTGTCTGTCTGTCTGTCTGTCTGTATGTATAGAGACCTACAGCCCAAACGGGTGGGCCGAATAGCTTCAAACTTGGTATACAGACTTTTTTAGGTATTGTACAGAGGGGAAATTGAAATTTTTTTTTTAGCTCAAAAATTAACGGTACCTGCCATACAACCGTTACGTTAAAGCTTTTTTTTCTCAAAAACAGCTCTAACGATTTCTATTTAAAAAAATCAGTGTTGCTTTTTAGGTACGACCAATCATATGGCTGAAAAAAAAGTTTTAAAAAATGGCTAAGAACGGTACTTTCCATAGGACCGTTTTTTTTGCTTTCGACTAACTCGAAAACGACTCAACCGATTCTTTCGAAATCTTACACACATAAAGGTGTAGGTAGCTCAATTTGTATTGCATACCAATATTTTTGAAAAATATTTTTTTGTATTTTTAAAAGCATTTAAAAAAAAAATTAAAAAAATTAATATTTTGAAAACTGCTTATTAAATTTTTTTCTAAAAATTTTAAATAAATGTATTTGTTGAATACCTATAAACTGGCGTTTTTTAATTTTTTGCAAATATTCATACAATCTGCAATAGAATGCTTATTCCAAAAACCCTTCTGTAGGACAATAATAATACTATGTACCAAACTTGAAGCGAATCGGTCTAGCCGTTTAGGCTGTAGGTGCCGATACAGACATTATTTTAAAAATAATTTTAAAACTAGTTTTTTTCAAAATTTTACGTCATTAAGTATTATTTTTGTTCTCAGAATTCAATGCTCCCATTCATTTTAAATCCAACACTGAAAACCGTATGGCTCTATGACTTTTTGTTGCCAAGCTATTCAAAAATAACCGAACCTACTTCTTCTACATACGATAAGAAAACACACAATGTGTATTGATATCTATGTATATGTATGTACCACCGCAACGACCAATGCTTCTCCGACCTTAGTACATATCTATTTATCGATATGACAAAGGACCTCTCCTCGCACACGATATTTAGAAAATCACTCGAATACCTATTTATGCGGACGACAATATTTTTTTATAACCACAAATTAAAAATCATCTATCGATTTGTCACCAAAATTGTCCGAATCATTCAAAAATACATGGAACAATGATCTTATAGGAACAGGTACAGCTGATTTTTGTGTTGGTATTCAAATTTCAAAGAAAAGGAAAAACCAAAATCAAACCAACAAAAAATCAAATAAGAAAAAATGAGAAATACTCTCTTACAAAGAGGTTGCAATAAAAGAGAATCTATGTTAACGCCATTAATTGTGGTGACAATTTCGTGAACTACATTTTCATAAGTGTGAAATTTTTGTTCAAAAAAGGTAAAAAAGATACTTTTTTAAAATAAGATAGTAAAGTGACTTCAAATGATATAATTTTTCTTTAAATTGATACAAAAAGAAAAAATTCCAAAAAAAAATAGAAAAATAATAACAAAACGATAAAAGTTTTCCCTACTTACAAAAACGAGTGAGTATGTTAACATATTAAATTGCTATTTTAAGCACATAAAAAAAAAAAAAAAAATTAAATGTTTCTATAGCTTGCTTCCAAATTAAACAAATATTATTATAATTTTTTTTTTTTACCTAAATTGAAATAAATAAGCGGTTTACAAAGCGTCCCATATGAAAAATATGCTATTTTTTGTTTTGGGTCTTCCTAGACCGGTAAATTAAAAAAAAGTAAATATTTATCGATGTTCATGATAACATCTAGTTTCAATGATATTAAAAAAAATTATCTTGGTCGATTTGGTTGAACATTTTACAAACTGCGCTTGTCTAAAGAAAAAAAAGACCCCTTGGTTGACCTCAATTTTATTATATATATATAAAAAAAAAAAAAACTTTGGTTTCTATAACAAATAGAACTTATTTATTCTGATTAAGAAACTGAAGCAAAAGAAAATAAAAAGTTACTTAACAGAGGAAAATTAAGAGGACATAATAATTTGTGTCTAAATTTTACGAAAAATTTAAAGTTTTTATCTTTTGAAAGTATAAATATCATGATAAATAATTATTTGATGATAAGCATATCTGCTCACATTTGTTGACTAATTAATACATTTTATTTCATTAAAATATCTTTTCAAATGTAGGAGATATATTAAGTTTTATGCACGCACTACCCTACATTTACATGGGAGACCCACCCTTAAATATTCTGATTTCTACCCGATTCAACGAATGAGAAAAAAAAAATTATTGATTCATCTAAATTTACATATGTCTAGTCTGATCTTATTTGAAATGAAGCAGAAAAAACTCAATCAACGGAGCAAACAAATTAACCATTTTTTGGTTTTGTTCAAATTTATCACCCGACAAGATAAATGGTTTTCCTTTTTCCTTTTTTTTTATGAAAATGTTTTTACTCCTGTTTGTTGGCTAAGGATACGTGATGTTTCTTATACTCGTTGTCTATAGAAAGAAGAGACCAGTCATGATTCTAACAGCCATACCTGGACAATTAGTTGTCCTTATATTGGGTCTCTCAAACAGGACGACACTTAAAACTCATAAATCATATTTTCAGTTCCGAATTTGTCACTTTGTTTTCATATTTCTTTCCTTCAATGCAAATGCACACGCTCTTGAATTTATGCAGTCACATTTGTCCTGCAAGGACTTCGTTCAAATTTGCTGCTGTTTTTTTTTTTGTGTATGTTTCCAACAAACATGATGTCCTTACACATTGATTTTTTTTTTTGTGCCAAGTGAAAACTTACTATTTATTAAAATTTATTGTAATATTTTTGTCCTTTCTCTTTCACCTATATTTTTTTCTTCTATGCATTCAGTGTGATTTACACACTACATGGTTCCCATTTGGATTTGATTATATTCCCATCTATGAAATGGAAGGTTAAACTACCTCTCTGGGTTGGCAAGGTAATAAAGCCATAATCCCTGGTACACATGTATACCAATACACCCAGCATACAGTCCCAGACCCAGCCTTATAGATCCCAGACAATGCGCCATACATAGTAAAACGAAAGAACAAAAAAACAAGGATATCAACAGGTTCTTTCCTATTATAGATTTTTATGCAATAATCGTAAAAATATAGAACAAAAATAAAAGTCTAGGAAAAAAAAGGAAACACCAAGACCAGTGGATTTGGTTGCGATGATACGCTATGGAACGTGAAGGGAACGTCCTTGCAAGAGGGTCTAGATTTCCGCTTTTTATTTGCTCAAGGTTAACAAAACATAAACAAAGACTATGTAGTAAAGATTTTTATGGACCATAAATGTTTATTTTTGTGATGATTTTTGCCGCAGAGCGCAGCCAATTTGTGCACATCAGCGTACACACCGGCAAGCAAGGTGGTAGGGTTTTTTTTTTTATAAAATAGGAAAAATAAATATATGGGTCCTGCAGGTTGCAATGGGTTTTAGTGAAGGCCACAGTCGGTTATTTGCCCTGAGAGTCATTTAATTTTATGGGTGTTTGACTTGTCGGAGGTTGGCTATATAAAAATGTTAAACGAAAAGAAAAGTGAAAGTTGAGTTTATATACAGATTATGTACTCAGTGTGCTTTTTATGGTTAGGTAAGTAATGGACTTTCAATACTAAAGGTAGATATGTACATACACGAATTGAACAATTCTGGTTTCTATAGCAGAATCCTGCATGAAAAAGAATTTTGTAAGACTTTGTGATACTTTTTGATGTAAACTTATCATAGTTGAATTGAAATACGTAGTACCTTTATACAACTATACACCATAGGTATTATAGACCACTGGTTTTTTTTTAATCTCAAATGTTAGGCTGTATTGCTCAACTTATTTGAAAATCGATGTTTTGTGAAACATTATGCTAAATTTTTGCTTGTGCATTTTTCGAGCTAGAAATTATTTTTCGCAAAGAAGGGCTTTTCATTAATTTTACAATATGTTTAAGTTACTGTTTAAGAAATCTTTTTGGAAGTATTTATATAAAAAACAAATTCAACAAAATATAAAAAAAACTTCATAAACTAACATTGTTTACTTGCGATTAAAGGTTAGTATATGGCATTCGTAAAAAAAAATTCTAACAATCAAACATGACATTACGATGATAAAGAAGTCGAAAAAAGTGGGTCCGACAATTCTCTCTGTCTGTCCGTCTGTCTGTATCGGCACCTACAGCCTAAACGTAGGGAAGCCAGACGTCCCGCCACGCGCGGGACTGTCCCGCAAAATGACTTTTGTCCCGCAAGTGTCTCGCTGGAAAATTATGTCCCGCAATTCGATTTAATGTCCCGCTAAACCCCAAAAAACCAAGGTCAAGATAAACATGTTCTGTTCATCTTGATGAGTACGTTTATGTTTTAATTTTCACTCTTCTGTATAGTGATGTAAGACTCTCTCCCGCTTTACTTTTATTGGAATTTTCAAGATGTTGCAGAACAATATAAATCCACTATTAATCATAAATGTTATATTTTGTTATTTTGTACTTGAAGTACACTATAGTTTTATGTGAATGTTGGTTCCATTTCGGGCGAGCATAGAGACTGATATCTCGCGAATAACACGAGTAATGTTGGCCTCCAAACCGTCAATCATAGCTGGCGTATCCCTGAAGGCCTGAGACTACATATCCCCAGAGAAAATAGCCCACAGGTGTGATATCGATCTAGTCAGCAAATTTACCGGAGCTCACCAAAATGATTTCTCAATAAGGCGTCGGTTATAGCGATCAGTAAAATGCATCAGTAAAAATTTTCATTTGTAGTATGTATATTTAATATGTTTGAATGCGTTTTGAAAGAAAAAGTAATTATATTAAAAAAATAATATTGATTCGGAAATGTATTTTTTGCTGAAAACCAATAATTAGATTTTACTGACAAAACACCATTTTACGTATCAGCTGATTGTCATGTCACTCAAAATGAGACAATAATTCATTCTAGATTCTTACAGGGTTTTCACTACGAGCTGAAAACACGGTTTTCGTTGAAAACCCCTAAAACCTGAACGAAAACACAAGTTTTACCATACATTTTTGCTAACCAAAAGTTTTCGAAAACAACTAGTTTTATACAGGGTGATTCACCAGCGTTGTGCCAAAAAGCTAGAGCGTATAGGTTAAGTTGAGACAAGAAAAAAATCGTATAGGAGGGGGGGTCTATTCCCCTCCGTTTAGCCGGGAGGGGCAATTTTCTGAAAAATTGACTTATTTTGTAAAAAAAAATATTTAAAATCAACGGGTTCGTTTACAACACCGTGTTATACCTTTTTGGAAAGCCAAAAACTTCTCTTTTTATTTTGTTTTTAAATCAAATTGTTTTAACGAATAGTTTAAAAAATATAAATTTTCAAACTCAAAATTTTGAAAAAAAATTTGAAAAAATAATTTTAAAACTAAAAATCTCAGAATTCAACGCTTCCATTAATCTTTAATCTAACACTGAAAACCGTATGGCTCTACGACTTTTTGTTGCCAAGGTATTCAAAAATAACCGAACCTACTTTTTCACAAAAACACGAAAAAATTGGCTAAATGGTCACTTGTGCCATCCCGTAAGGCTAGGTTTTCTTATTTTTTACAAAATAAGTCAATTTTTCAGAAAATTGCCCCTCCCGGCTAAACGGAGGGGAATAGACCGCCCTCCCATACGATTTTTTTCTTGTCTCAACTTAACCTACACGCTCTAGCTTTTTGGCACAACGCTGGTGAATCACCCTGTATAAAACCTGACGAAAACACACCTTAGTTTTTAGTGATTGTTTTCAAACACACCTAAAAAGCGCATAAACGTAAAAAAAAATCAATCATAGGAGCCGAAAATATTTTCATTTCAAAATTTGATAATCTATATATATAAAAATGGATGTGTGTATGTTTGTATGTATGTTGTCTATGGACTCCTAAACCGCCCAATGGATCTTTATGAAATTTTCAGAGTAAATATAGTTTAGTCCAGGGATGGTTCCTGTGAAGGTTTGGTTCCGATCGGGTGGAAGACAAAAATAAACTTTTTTTTTTTTGTCAATTTTTTTTTTTTTTTGGTTTTTTCATAAATTTTTTAGAGGTTTAAAACATCGGCGAAAACTCCGCAATGGCCAATCGGGTGGAAGACAAAAATAAAATGCAGACTTTTAAAATTTTTTTTATCATTTTCTTTTTTTTTGATTTTTGATTTTTTTTCATACATTTTTTATAGCTGTTTGAAATATCAGCGAAAATTCCGGAATGGCCGATCGGGTCGAAGACAAAAAAAAATGCAGGACTTAACCAAAAATATTGTTTATCCGCTAGCTTTGATATGAAATAAAAAATAAATTTAATTTCACATTAAATAAGTGTTTTTTGTTTGTACATTTGCGACCAGAAAGAAGAAGAAACAGACAGGATGCGTTGCTATTACCACTTTTTTTACCGACATAATTTTACTGATCGCTATAAACGGCCATTAGTAAAAAAAATGTCTAATTGATTTGTTTTAAATTTTTAATGGTCGCTATAACTGACGCCTTAGTCCATTGTTTCACGCGCTTTATGGCTCGTATCGTCGACCGTCTTATTGGAACCAGAGCTCACCAAGACCATGGGCTTGAGTTTTTCTGAGCCTATTCACAGAAAATATAGACGTTGTTATGGTGCGATAGTTTTTCCATGATGAATTGTCACACGATACTGAACAAAAATGACAAAGTAGTTTGATTGGAGTCACGCGTGATCTGACAAGAAAAGCCTGTTGAATAACCCATTAGAACCTATGTATGTCCTTAATGTTAAAAGACGTTTAAAAAATAAAAAAAAGTAACTTAATAACAAGAATTTTAAAGGATTTATACTTTGGCTTGATATGTTAAAAAAAATTGTCCCGCAAATAATTTTTTCAAATCTGGCATCCCTACCTAAACGGCTGAACCGATTTGCTTGCAACTTGGTACATACATAGCATTAGTATGACGTCCTACAGAGGGGTTTTTGGAATTAGCATTCTAGCTTTAAAACTAACGTTACCTGCCATACGGTTTTTAGTGAAACATTAATTTTTCTCTTTTTTTGATAAAACTTTCTGAATAGTGTTTTATGTGCAAACTTTGTATTTTGGTTGGAATACATTTTTCAGGAAAAGTCTTATAACGGTAGGTACCTACCATAGGACCGGTTTTTTTGAAATTCGATTTTCTTGACGAATTTCGATAAAATTTTTAATGTGTAAGCCCTTTTATAGAAAAAATAATACAAATTCTTAAACTTTTCAAACAAGACAAAGTTTTTTGAGTTTTTTTTTAAATTTAGATTTAAAAAAATTTTTTTTTTGTTTTTTTCCAAAAATGTTTTAATCTTTTCTTTAAATTTTATTTTTCTTATAAAAACCTCAAAGTGCTAGTAGTTGGCTTACTCAATATAAATTTGGAATATATTTTCGAAAAGTTTTTAAAAAAAAACCGTTTTTTGAAAAAAAACTTCTCCAACGATTTTGAAAAAAGTGATACATAAATCAGTAAAAGAAATCAGATGGCTTACTTCATTTAAATAAAATGCACGACTGGGTCGCACGAACTTGCTTTTATGATAAGCAATTTGGATCTAAAAAAAAAATGTAAATAATTTCGAATATTCTTTTATTTTTTAAATTAGTTTAAGAGTTTTCTCGGGAAAACAAAGTATGAAATAAAATTTCGAAGCTATACGTAAATCTAGAAAAAAAAATATTGAAAATCGTTCGACCAGTTTTTTTTTTAAAAGGTTATTTTTGAAAAACTTTTTCAAAAAATATTTTGAAATTTATTTGAGTATGCAAATATATGGCAATCTGTAGTTTACATTCGAAAAAATAATTTAAAAAAAAAATCAATATACTCGTTTCCAACATATTTCGAAAATCAAAAAATTTTTTGAAAAAATTATAAAACATCAAAAAAAAAAAAGTTTTTGAAAAATTTGAAATGCCATATTAATAAATTTATAAATGACTTCCTGTAGCCAAAATTTCATTGAAATCGAATGTATAGTTTACGAGAAAATTTGATTTGAAAATATTGGTTCTATGAGAGGTACCGTTATAAGACAAATTTTGAAAAATATTTTCCAACCAAAAGATAGATCGTTTTACAAAAATAGCATCCTGAAAGTTTTATCAAAATCGTTAGAGCCGTTTTTGAGAAAATCAATTTTTTTCTTCACGATTGTATCGCAGGTGCCGTTATTTTTGGGCCTAGAGCAAAAATAAATAAAATGCACGACTGGGTCGCACGAACTTGCTCTAATGAGTGACAGTGGTTTAGGGGCTTGAGATTTTGATAAAAATAAAATTTTCAAAATTCTTAAATAAATACTTAAACTAATTTGAGCTGAAAAAAAAGTACACCATTTTATTTCTTGGAAAAATATGAATTTATGAGAACAAATTTATAAAAATCTGTGGAGCGGTTTTTGAGAAAAAAAGTTTTTTTTGAAAAACTTTTTGAAAAAAAAATTCAAAAAAAATTTAAAAACGCCAGTTCATAGGTATTCAGCAAATACATTTATTTAAAATTTTTAGAAAAAAATTTAATAAACCGTTTTCAAAATATTAATTTTTTAAATTTTTTTTTAAAAAATGCTTTTAAAAATACAAAAAAATATTTTTCAAAAATATTGGTATGCAATATAAATTGCGCTATCTACAGCTATATGTGTGTGAAATTTCGAAAGAATCGGTTGAGTCGTTTTCGAGATAGTCGAAAGCAAAAAAAAACGGTCCTATGGAAAGTACCGTTCTTAGTCATTTTTTAAAACTTTTTTTTCAGTCATATTATTGGTCGTACCTAAAAAGCAACACTGATTTTTTACTTGCGATTATAGGTACTATAAGGCAAGTTATGCATTCCTCGAAAAAAAAAGTTTTGAGATAACAATCAAACATGACATTACGATGATAGCGAAGACGAAAAAAGATGGTCTAAAAATTCTGTCCGTCTGTATGTCTTTCTGTCTGTCTGTCTGTCTGTCTGTCTGTCTGTCTGTCTGTCTGTCTGTCTGTATGTATAGACACCTACAGCCCAAACGGGTGGGCCGAATTGCTTCAAACTTGGTATATAGACTTTTTTAGGTATTGTACAGAGGGGAAATTGAAATTTTTTTTTTAGCTCAAAAAATAACGGTACCTGCCATACAACCGTTACGTTAAAGCTTATTTTTCTCAAAAACGGCTCTAACGATTTCAATTTAAAAAAAATCAGTGTTGCTTTTTAGGTACGACCAATAATATGACTGAAAAAAAAGTTTTAAAAAATGGCTAAGAACGGTACTTTCCATAGGACCGTTTTTTTGCTTTCGACTATCTCGAAATTTGTATTGCATACCAATATTTTTGAAAAATATTTTTTTGTATTTTTAAAAGCATTTTTAAAAAAAAAATTTAAAAAATTAATATTTTGAAAACGGCTCATTAAATTTTTTTCTAAAAATTTTAAATAAATGTATTTGCTGAATACCTATGAACTGGCGTTTTTAAATTTTTTTTGAAATTTTTTTTCAAAAAGTTTTTCAAAAAAAACTTTTTTCCTCAAAAACCGCTTCACAGATTTTTTTAAATTTTTTCTCATAAATTCATAGTTTTCCAAGAAATAAAATGGCGTACTTTTTTTTCAGCTCAAATTAGTTTAAGTATTTATTTAAGAATTTTGAAATTTTTATTTTTATCAAAATCTCAAGCCCCTAAACCACTGTCACTCATTAGAGCAAGTTCGTGCGACCCAGTCGTGCATTTTATTTAAATCGAAATCGTTAGAGCCGTTTTTGAGAAAAATAAGCTTTAACGTAACGGTTGTATGGCAGGTACCGTTATTTTTTGAGCTAAAAAAAAAATTTCAATTTCCCCTCTGTACAATACCTAAAAAAGTCTGTATACCAAGTTTGAAGCAATTCGGCCCACCCGTTTGGGCTGTAGGTCTCTATACATACAGACAGACAGACAGACAGACAGACAGACAGACAGACAGACAGACGGACGGAATTCCCAGACCCACTTTTTTCGACTTCTCCATCATCGTAATGTCATGTGTGATTGTTATCTCGAAATTTTTTTTCTGCACGAATCCATAACTTGCCTTATAGTACCTATAATCGCAAGTAAAAATAAAATGCACGACTGGGTCGCACGAACTTGCTCTAATTAGTGACAGTGGTTTAAGGGCTTGAGATTTTGATAAAAATAAAATTTTCAAAATTCTTAAATAAATACTTAAACTAATTTGAGCTGAAAAAAAAGTACGCCATTTTATTTCTTGGATAAATTTGAATTTATGAGAATAAATTTATAAAAATCTGTGGAGCGGTTTTTGAGAAAAAAAGTTTTTTTTGAAAAACTTTTTAAAAAAAATTTTCAAAAAAAATTCAAAAACGTCAGTTTATAGGTATTCAGCAAATACATTTATTTAAAATGTTTAGAAAAAAAAATTAATAAGCAGTTTTCAAAATATTAATTTTTTAAATTTTTTTTAAAAAAATGCTTTTAAAAATACAAAAAAATATTTTTCAAAAATATTGGTATGCAATACAAATTGAACTACCTACTGCTATATGTGTGTGAAATTTCGAAAGAATGGGTTGAGTCGTTTTCGAGTTAGTCGAAAGCAAAAAAAAACGGTCCTATGGAAAGTACCGTTCTTAGCCATTTTAAAAAATTTTTTTTTCAGCCATATGATTGGTCGTACCTAAAAACCAACACTGATTTTTTTAAATCGAAATCGTTAGAGCCGTTTTTGAGAAAAATAAGCTTTAACGTAACGGTTGTATGGCAGGTACCGTTATTTTTTGAGCTAAAAAAAAAATTTCAATTTAACCTCTGTACAAAACCTAAAAAAGTCTATATACCAAGTTTGAAGCAATTCGGCCCACCCGTTTGGGCTGTAGGTCTCTATACATACAGATAGACAGACAGACAGACAGACATACAGACGGACAGAATTTTTAGACCATCTTTTTTCGTCTTCGCTATCATCGTAATGTCATGTTTGATTGTTATCTCAAAACTTTTTTTTTCGAGGAATGCATAACTTGCCTTATAGTACCTATAATCGCAAGTAAAAAACGTTTTAACTAGTGATTTTTAACTGTTTTATAAAATGTCATAATTTTTTTCCAAAATCTAAAGCCCCAAGACCACTGCCACACTTAAGAGCAGTTCGTGCGACCCAGTCGGGCACTTTATTAGGCATTATTTTTTTCCCTTAGAGTTCTCGTTCCTTTGAAAGAGGGTATTGCCTGCGCGAACTTCAATCAAAGCTTTAATTCGACGGGTCATACCTTGGATTAGGCTTCTTACCACTATGTCGTCCAACTTCTAATCCTTTTTCCAAGCATGTCCCAAACATGTTCAATGGCATTCATGTCCGGGCTCATTGCATACCAATCCATAACCACGATTTCCATTCCTTCACCAATAAATTATGAGAATGGAACTTTTTATTCTTTGAGTACATTGGTGACACATTACCGATCCTTCCACGTTGAACAGCTTGGTTTTTCAACTCAGGGAAATTTCTGCCCAAACCATGACCAAACTTCCCCAGAAGTTTTCACTTTTGGGCAATTTTCGCAAAAGAGTATCTCTCAACTGGTCGTTTCCAAATTATGCTACGTACATATATTTAGAGATCTCAGTAAAAATCTGCACTCAATAATAAAGAGAACTCTGCTCCACTTAAAGCAAGTAATCGGCATCTCAGACGACCACCTTCCACTAATCGTCGCCAAACAGTTTAAACATTCACAGTTGTTCCCCTTCCCGTTTTGAACCTGTGTGACTGTTCAACCGCTTTTTGATTCCCATTTCGATTACCGACATTGGTCATCTCTCGCAGAACTTGCTCTCGGTCGACCTTTATTTTGAATCTGAGTGAATGTTTTTCTGAAACTTTGGATGGCTTTTCTATCGGTTATATTTAAATTTGATGATTGATGTTGGGACCTACCACCAGATCCTTGCATTGTTTCTATTCTATAGCTAAGTAGATGTTGTTGCTGAATTTCACTATCAGCAAGTAAAGCAATATTGAGAATATTTTTGTAAGGAAAACAAATAATGCTTTAAATCTTTATTTTTTCCTCTTCAAACTGTAAGATACATTATAGGTACATAATATATTTTTGAAATTGAATTCAAAAGCCTCGATTCTTAATGCTTGCATGCATCATGCCTTACTCATCATATTCTTCGTCAGAATACACTGAAATTTTATTCACTTCTGAAAATAGAAAGAATATAAAAACATATAGTTTGGTCAAAGTTTTTGTGCAAATAGACGTATGTAGGTACTTTTGTCAGAATGGGTCCACCCAAGCTTAACATTTTCTTCATTATTTTTCTCAGTCAACCAATTCTTCATTGGACTGTAATATTCCAATAACCCGTCAGAGCTCATGTTTGGATTTTCAGGAAACACTGTCTTCAGCACTTCTTTCAAGGGTTTTGAGGTACCAAGCTTCATCATTTTTCTAAAAAAAAAAAGATCAAGCATTTCCAAATGATTGTGAAGAAACTTTGTCAAAAACACTTACTTTAGAGAATCACCTACAGCCTTGTTACCGAAGAAGTCACAGTTATACAAAGGCTGATTGGGGAATTTTCCACTCATCTCGCAAAATTTCTTATAAAACTGGTAGCCAAATAACTCCGTGTGGAACTTTCTAATTGTACAAACAAATTGAAGAATAAGATATTGAATTCTAATTATTTTGACGTAGGTACCTTCCTTCCCTGTTTTCATTTAGCTCGAGGTAGAACCTATGTGGAAAGTCAAAAGTATCGCTAACGCGATTTATTGGTGGCCCGACACCAACATACTGATCCATCAGGCTCCAATAGTGAATGTTGAGATGAGACAATTTAACTTTACCTGCTGCAAAGTCAGCCATTACTTTTGTATGAACAAAATGTTGAGGAATATTGAGCAATGTGTGAAAACCCTAAAAAATTGGTGAACCTAAGTAAACGAATAATAAATATTGCCATTAAACTTACCATCCTTAGAAGACGATTAAATTCAACATCTTGAGTAACCTCGAAGTTATCCAGCAGACCAATTGTTTTCAAATGGCCTAAGGTCGAAGCAGAAAGAATTGCTGATTCTCCCACAGCATATTCCAAATTGTGTGCCGAAAAGAAGTATGTTGGAAGATCATTCATTTCCCGTGCATAATACAACTGACCCATGTAACCATGGGCTTGAAGGAACGTTTTGAAGTCCATTTTGTGACAGTACAACATTAAGACGTTTTTTGTTAGAACGGAAATGGTTGGCGTGCAATCAACATCATCTTTCTTCGAGCTTATCTTAATCTGTGAGCCCCAATAATCGTCAGGCAAGGAGTTGAATCCTAAAGATTTATAAAATCTATCTGCGGTTTTGAAAAGCTCATCAGCGTTAAAGTTGTTTTGTTTAAGAATTTCGTTATAGGCGGGAAGTTTTTCAAGTGGAAAAGTGTCTTCTATGATGCTTGAGTTCGTCCAGGTCTGAGTGAGGATTTGTCGGAATAGGTGATCAGGAATAATTCCGTCAGGCTTTATTACTTCATCACCATATTTCTTGTGTAATTGGCTTCGAATGAAGGCATGGAGTTGTAAATACATTGGGCGAGTTTCATCCATTATGCGTTCCATTTCGGTTATATTCAATCCTCTCATCCAGAACTCGGAAGCAGGTATTTCTGTCATTTAAAATGATAATTTTTTGTATTGATTTGTAAATTTCTCGAGAAATTGTTGAAAATTATATGATCTTTTAAAAGCATTTGTGTAATTGAAAATAAACCATTTTGGTAATAAAAAAAAAATTACCAGTAGCATTCGCTGCATCCAGAAGTCCTGTAGTCAAAGTAATCAAGCTTCTTATTACCAAATCGGAGTTATATTCCCTCCATTGCTTCCAGTAATGCTTCAATTCCCTGGTGTTATTCGTGCGAGCAATAATTCCCTCAATATCCGGGATGTAGGCCAACTTAATTTTCTTATTACGAAATTTGGCTATATTTCTGCGAAATGGCATACCTTCAACAGAATTTATTGCTTTCAAAATTCCCTCGTACCTCCATCTTCCGAGAATTCCCTCTTCGCTCATTTTGCTTATTATTTCAAAAATATATTTCAGTTCTTCATCATTAAATTGAGAGCTATCAAATTTTTTTGATTCACGGACGATTTCAGTGATATTATCAGATATGCCCATGATTTTATCAAGTACACCTTGCAATTCATAATTTTCTCGAGTTTCCAGTTCAAAATTGGCAAGGCCAACATCTGTGGAGTAGGTGTGCAGTTTTTCACCTACAGTTTCAACAAATTTCCACGCTTCCAATTCATTTGTGTTTAATGAAGCAGCATTGCTATTCTTTAACGAGATGTATTATATTTAATACATTAGAAAATTTTGGACTTCCTCCCGGTTTAATATATAATAAATAATTTCGACTTCATAATTGGAAATATCTTTCCACAATTTTAAGTAAATTAATTTATTTCATCAACATTTATTCACTTTTTTTCAATAAAATTCAGAATACAAATTTTCAGAAGTTTTTTTTTCCACGATTTTATTGAACAAATAAAAATTTAAATTTAATTTGATTTATTAAATAATTTTGTATAAAAAGTCCTTACACCAAAAATTAAAGCTCCAAAAAGAACGAAGTAGAGGATCCCACTTTTCATTATGAAAAGATTTGAAAAGACGTCTCACTTCCGAAAAAGTTAAAATGGAAATAAAGTATATTCAAGCTTTCATATTTATTTCAATGTCAATTTAGGTCTCAAAAATAATTGTTATCAGATAGAAATGAACTTAAGAGGCCTGGGATGAAAGCTTATGATAATTCTATTGACAGATTTTTTGTTATCACGAAAGACCTTAAACTTGTAAGTCAATATTTTTACTTTCCATCTGGCGCAAGTATACTGGTTTCGAGCAGAAAAACAAATCGAGGTTTCAATCAAAGAAGAATTCATTTTCGCCATGCGGCCCGTCGTCGGTCTATCTGTGCGTAAACGCAATATAAGTTGAATGATCGAAACTTCCTTTGAATTAAAAGCTGTTGCGCAGACTACGAGAACATTTTATTTGAAATGAAGTGCACGACTGAGGCTTGAGATTTTGGGAAAAAAGCATTGAACAAATCAAATGAAATTTAATTAATCACTTAAAAATCAATAATTAAAACGTTTTTGGAGAAAATGAAGTAAATCATCAGATTTTTTTTTTTTTAATTTCAAAAACTGTTTTATGATAAACTTTTCGAAAGCACATTTCAATTTTTTTTTTTTTTTTTGAGTATGCCAACATCTAGCCCTTCGAAATTCTTATCAGAAAACAAAAAAATTAAAATTTTTGAAAAAACCAAAAATTTAAAAAAAAATTAAGTTTTTTTAAAAGCTCAAAAAAGTTTTTTTTTTTGAAAAATTTAAGAACGAATATTATTTTGTTTATAAAAGAGCTTTCACATTAAAATTTTCATCGAAATCCGTGAAGAAGTTTACGAGCTGTAATGAAAAAAATGGCCCTATGGGAGGTACACCTTTACAAGACTTTTCCTGAAAAATCAATTCCATCCAAAACATTAAGTTTACTCAAAAAACACCCATCAGAAAGATTTATCAAAATCGTATTAGCCGTTTTTGAGATAAATGAGTTTTTCATAAAAAAAATTTATGTCAGCTACCGTTAGTTTTGGAGCTGGAAGGCATATTTAAAAAATCCCTCTGTAGGACATCATACCAATACTATGTACCAAGTTTAAAGCGAATCGGTCCAGCCCTTTAGGCTGTAGGTGCCGATACAGACAGATGAACAGACAGACAGACAGAATTTTAGGACTCACTTTTTTCGGCTTGTCTTTCATCGTTATGTCATGTTTGATTCCCTTTTTTTTTACACGAATGCATAACATGCTTTATCGCATCCGCATGTAAAAAAAACGGTTCTATGAGAAGTACCATTATGAGAGAAACCTCGGAAAAAACATTTAACCCAAGGAGAGATTGGTCTGACAAAACAGCACTCAAAATGTTTTGTCAAAATCGTTGGAGCCGTTAACGAAATAATAAAACTTTTTTTCACGATTGTAAACCAGGTATATATCTACCTACCTAAAAAAGTATACAAAAATCTTAGTTTTCGAAATATTTTGAAAGTATTGAATTTTTTAACATTATTTTTCCAGAAGCAAACCACAAATTGACATTTATTCACATACTCGAATAAATCTCAAAATATTTTTGAGACAAGTTTTCCAAAAATAACTTTTTACTTGCGACTATAGGTACTATGAGGCAAGTTATGTACTCGTATTCGTAAAAAAAAAAACTCTTACAATCAAACATGTCCATCTGTCTGTATCGGCACCTACATCCTAAGCGGCTGAACCGATTTGCTTCAAACTTGGTATTGGTAGATAGTATTATTATGACGTCCTATAGAGGGGTTTTTGGAATTAGCATTCTTGCTTTTAAACCAATGGTACCTGCCACACGGTTTTTAGTGAAACATTAATTTTTCTCAAAAACGGCTACTACGATTTTGATAAAACTTTCTGAATAGTGTTTTATGTGAAAACTTTATATTTTTGTTGGAATACATTTTTCAGGAAAAGTCTTATAACGGTACCTTCCATAGGACCGGATTTTTTGAAATTCTATTTTCCTGTAAGCCACTTGACGATTTTCGATGAAATTTTTAATGTAGAACCCCTTTTATAAAAGAAACAATATTATGAATTCTAAAATTTTTCAGAAAAAGTTTTTTTGAGTTTTTTAAAAAAGTTTAAAACTTTTTTGTTATTTTTTGTTCCTTCCGAAAACGGTTAAATCTATTTTTAAAATTTTTATTTTTCTGATAAAAACTACAATGTGCTAAAGGTTGGCATACTCAAAAAAAAAAAAATTGGAATATATGTATTTTCGAAAAGTTTTTCAAAAAAAATGTTTTTTGAAAAATCTGGTCGAACGATTTTGGAAAAAATTTCAAATTTCAAAAAAGTAAAAAAAAACCTGATGGCTTACTTCGTTTTCTCCAAAAAACTTTTTGCCTATTGATTTTTAAGTGATTAATAAAACTTCATATGATTTTTCAAAGCTTTTTTCCGAAAATCTCAAGCCCCAAGACCATTTTAACATATCAGAGCAAGCTCGTACGACCCAGTCGTGCACTTTATTTTGTATGAATCCGTTACTTGCCTTATAGAAGGTACTTTTAAAAACACGTTATAATCAATAGCTTAAAAATGCGGAGCCACTTTAAATATTTTAAATTTTAGTTCGCTGAGAAGACTTAAAACATTATAACAATCTAATTGATGTTTTTTGTATGTTTTGATTTATTATTTTCAAAAAACAATCCACTTTAGCAGGTAAAAATAATATTTTTAAATTACTCTTTCTTATGATGTTTCCAACCAATCTTCGCATTTAATTCTGTATTCTTCTCAACTAATAATTTCTTGACAGGACTGTAATACTCCAAAATACCCTCAGATGTTGTTGTTGGATTGTCAGGGAACATTGTTGCCAACACTTCATTATAGGGCTTTGAAGATCCAAGACGCATCATTTTCCTAATGAAATTATTGATATTCATTGAAAGATTATAAATGCCATAATATTTAAATCCATAAAATAGTTTTGAACTTACTTCAAAATATCACCGACAGGCTTGCTTCCATGCATATCACAAAGATGTAAGGGTTCTTTGGGATATTTTCCACTAAGCTCACACCACTTTTTATACATTTGATAGCTCAAGATTTCCGAGTCAAAATTTCTAAAATATTTTTGATTTAATTGAGTTTACATAACTTTGAGCTTGGGTTTTACCTTGACTGTTCATTTTCGTATACGGCTTCGTAAAAGGAGCTAGGCATATCTAAGATACCAAGATCAGTTTGGCGATCCTTTGGTGGTCCAACGCCAACATATTTGTCCATAAGTTTCCAATAGTGATTATTAAGATCTTTAATTTCGACATTTCCTGACAAAATGTCAGCCATCAATTTGATGTGAACAAATTCAACTGGAATTTTCAATAAGCTTTGGATGCTCTGTATTATAGAAATTAAACTAAGAATCAAGGATGCTAATGCTCATATAGTTTCTACAAACCTTTCTTAGAAGACGATTCATTTCGACTTCGTTGGTTATTTTGAAATCAAGAATCATGCCAATAGCCTTCAAATTGTGATGTGTAGAAGTTGATAAAATGGCAGCTTTTCCAACCGCATACTCCAAGTCGTGTGAATTGAAAAAATACGCTGGAAGACCAGTCATCTCTTTAGCATAGTATAGTTTTCCCATATCAGAATAAACTTCCAAAAACTTCATTAAGTTCAAATCATCTTCACAATACCTTAGATATATTTTTGGACTATAGGTATATAGTGTAGGAATGCATTCATTATCGCCATCATAGTCTTCTTCATTATCTTCATTTTCAATTATCCCGTTCTTAAACGGAACGATATCTTCTTTCCAAACTTTTAAAGGAAATTCTGTAAGGCCCAACTTTTCATAA
Organism: Platycheirus albimanus; assembly: GCA_916050605.2. Taxonomy (NCBI): domain Eukaryota; kingdom Metazoa; phylum Arthropoda; class Insecta; order Diptera; family Syrphidae; genus Platycheirus; species Platycheirus albimanus. The sequence goes on from OU696696.1 coordinate 65,266,026, forward strand.
AATCTGCCAGCGATCTCATACAATTCCTGTGCTTTGAATCTTTTTTTCATGACTGCCTCTACATCAGGAAGATTCTCATATGGATAAATGCTTTCGATAACACTGTCGTTTTTCCAGGCTTGTGCCATGACCTGTTCAAAAAGATGATGTGGAATCAATCCATCAGATTCGACAATAGAATCACCATATTTTATTTGCAAAAGTTTTCGAATGAACGCGTGCAGTTCCATGTAGAGTGGTTGGATTTCGGTCATTAAATTTTCGATTTCGGTAAGGTTGTACTCATGCAACCAGAAATCCAAAGGAGAGACATCTTAAAATATTGAAAAATGTATTTCATCAGATAAAACCAAATTAATAATATATCTGATCTTTATTGATTTTAAAAGTTTTTTTCATAGAATTGCAGCACATTTTTAAATTAAAACAACTTTATAACTTCACACACAAATACACTTACCCGATAAATTAGCAGCTTCTCTCAACCCATCCAGAACTAGATTTAAATAGTCCTTCGCCAATTGATCTCCACTAACATTTCTCCATTGATCCCAATAGTGTTCCAATTCCTTTGAATCATTGGACGTTGATATTTTTTGCATGACAAATGGCGAATACTTCACCAAATCATGATCTTCATTTTCAAACTTTTCAATTAAAGATGATTTCTCCAGTGATTGAAGATCACCCAATGTATCGAAAATTTGTATAAACTTCTCTCCTCCAATAAGAAATTCATCACCAATTTTTTTTATTTCTTCAAAAGCGTATTTAAGCTCTTTGTCCTTGAAGTTCTTGAAGTCAAATTTTTTAGCATCGTTATTAATATCTATCACAGTCTGAGATGCATTCAACAAATATTCGTGCAAACTATCTTCCACATATTCGTCATTGGCAAATACTAAATCTCTACCCTCGTCGAATACTTTGAACAGTTTGTCACTGGTTTTTTGTGTGAATGCGCGGGCTTCTGCTTCGTTGGAATTTAATTCTATCCCATTGCAAATCTGTTTTGAAAATGTATATCAATTGTCAATTTGAAAAATTATTTTTTAATTCATTATAACTACCGCAGGTATAAAAATAACTCCTAATACTGCCAAGTACAGATATAATATTCGGTCACACATCGTCGAGCCGTTAATAAAACAAAACAAAGTAAAATGTATTGAACTTGACAGTGCACATGTACAGTTAAGTGCTTGTACTAACTGATATCTGAAAAGAATCTGTTATTTTATATTAGAACGGGTTGGCTATTTCAATCAATCTATTCGTATAAAATGATGTTGTTTTGCTTTCGACCAATCTTGCTGACCCTGATATATTTTTTATTCTTTTTTTATAACAACTAAGTCACTGTCAGACAGGGGTTTCCCGAGATACATTTTACACATTCTGCCTCATTGTGGATTTGCACGCTCGGTCGCACGTTCTTGCTTGGAAAGAATTAAGAGAAATGATATACATAGATAACTTGTTATTCTGAAGGTAAAATAGTGTTTTGCGAAAGATGAACAAGAATATTTATGACATTTCTATACACACATAAAAGGTGTTTTTTTTTTTAAACGTGTGGTTTGCAAGATGAAATAAAACGCATATATTTTAATTTAGCTTGCTTTATTAGAAAGATAGGGGTTCGCCATTAAACATGTCTTAAAAATGATATCGGGCAAGTGGCTGCCGCGGCTGGCTCGAATAAATTCCAGCCCATAGGCTCAATCTGCGACCACTTTTTGCAGCAATTTTGGCAGTATGTCAGCATAAACGCACCGAATGTTTTCTTCCAAGGCGTCAATCGTCACATAACCCCTCATCAATATCCTCCAATTCAGGCACGAAAAAGTCATTAATCATATGGCTCTATAGCGTTCCCCAATGACTGCAACATTATATGGCCGGCTTCATTTTTGAATACCTAAATATGGACCAATGATTCCCTCTGCCCATCGAGCACACTAAACAATGACTTTTTGAGGATGTAACGGCGCGGCGCGCGTCTCAACAATAACTTGTGGATTATGATCACTCCAAATGCGGCAGTTTTGCTGAACAAAATTTTCTTGTAAAAATCGCATCAACAGCATTTTCTGTTCGAGTCCTATCTGGACAATTTGGAAGCGTTATTCAGACGTTAGTCTATTCATTATGAAATGGCAAACCAAACTGAGCATAAAATCAAGTGACAGCTATCAAAAAGACCAACTCTGATTGAAAAGCACAAGCCAAAAAAAACATCCTTTATAAAATTAAAGTGTCTGTTTGCAATATAAAAATAACAGCTTTTTTCAAGATGCATATAGATGGCATAGCTACTTATAAAATAAAATGCACGACTGCGCACGAACTTGAAATGGCATATTAATAAAATTATTAATGACTTCCTGTGCGCAAAATTTTATTGAAATCAGATGCATAGTTTACGAGAAAATTTGATTTGAAAACACTGGTTCTATGAGAGATACCGTTATAAGACAAATTTTGAAAAATCTTTTCGAACCAAAAGATAGACTGTCTTAAAAAAATAGCATTCTGAAAGTTTTATCAAAATCGTTGGAGCCGTTTTTGAGAAAAACAATTTATTTCTTCACGATTGTATGGCAGGTGCCGTTATTTTTGGGCCTAGACCAAAAATTAAAAATATGTTCCGAGGGACTGTCAAATAAATCTTAAATACCAAATTTGAAGCAAATCGTCCCATCCGTTCAGGCTCTAGAGGCGCGAACAGACATACAGACAGACAGACGGACGGAATTTCCAGACCGTCGTGATGTCATGTGTGAGTGTTATCTCAAAACATTTTTTTTGCACGAATCCATAACCTGCCTTATATTAGATACCTATAATCGCAAGTAAAAAGTTAAAATTTGTTGTCTCTCGGTTTGTTCTGGATAATCTCGGAATCGGCTGAACTAATTATGACGGGACGGGACTTTCACTGGGCTTAAAAATTCTAAAATTCTTATTTATGGACTGATTTTGACAGGACTTTCACAGACAGGTAGCTGATATTTTAAAGCGTGGCTAATGCTATTTTAACTATTAATATAAGTGAAAATTTGGTCACTTTTTTATAATATTTTGTCCATTGAATGATTTCACACAAGATCACTCTAAATAATTGGTAATTTGATTGAAAGATATTGACGCCAGTATAATTCATTTCATTATTACTGAAAATAAAATTTAAAAAAATGACCAAAAATCAATTATTTTGTTTTGGGTTTGATGGATTTTTTCATATATATGTTAGTTCTTCATAAATCACCAATTGCAGATCACTCTCAAATTTTAATGCCTCCGCTATAAGAGCTTAATAATAAGATTGATGCAATTTGAAATATTTATTTCGTTACTTATGTTCGTAGTGTTAACATTATCGTGGTGTATTTTGTAAAATGTGAATCGTTCGGGGTGAATACTCTTTGAGCATAATTGGGATTTTTTTTTCGAAACGTGTCGTTTGAACCTATCTTCACTTTCAGTGCTGTGTTATGGTCTGATGCACATGCACAGCACATGTTACTTGTTTAAAATACTATATTTTCATAATACGCAGGTGGAAATTAGTTGAGTCAGAGAAAAAACTAGTTTGGAAAATTGTGAATACTTAATAACTATTCGATGATTTTAATATTTGTAATGTTCTGCGGGTAGGAAATTGCGCATTTTAATTAATTGCAATTTATTATTGTTAGATTTGTCTAACAAAATTGTTGAGTATGGACATAATACAGTGGACGCTGGGTATTGTGAACCTCTATACAATAAGCTATCTAATATAGTGAACCACTTAACTCTTAGGCAGACTATGTACTCTAAATAGTGAACTACGTAAATTTCAATATAGTGAACTTAATGTGCTTGTGTTGGCCGAAATTCAACGACAAATTTTATCTGTTGCAATGCGAATGTGAATGTCAACTTTTTTTCTGAACAAGTTGACATTCGCACTTTATAACTAAAGTCTTTTTTATAGCTGCGAGCTGCCCTTTTAAACTTAATTGTATGGAAAGATAAATATTAAGGACATCTGGACTTCCAGAGGTGTACACTAAGCCGTACAAATGGTTTTTGGTAGTTTGAACTACAAAGCAAAAAATTTTGCCTGTTTGATGTGGGTTGATTTTAATTTTTTTATATAGAAAGCAATTTCAATTTGGGAAAAAATTCATGGAAGCTGGTACAGCCTTAGAACATAAATGTTGGTAAACATTTAACAACTCACCCTCGAAAAAGTGAACAATTTCGATAAAGTGAACAGGATTGGTTTTATTATAACAACATATGTATACTAATAATTTTAACTATGTATATGTATATGCCTGTAAGACCCAAGGTCTTTTGAATGCAAATTGCACGGCAATAGTTAGAAGGAGTAGAAAGAAAGGAAAGTATTTTTGCTGGTACAATGGACTGAAAATAAGGTGATATTTATTTGACGAAATTACCGAAATTCCAACCAACTACCCACCATTTTTGAAATTTTTTTTCCACAAAACCCCTCACCAACCATCCAGCCCACCTAAAACCACCAACCGTCAATCCACAATTTTTGAACATTTTCAACCCCCAATCCATATCCCCAAACCCCTTCCATTACTACCACACACCCCCACCAACGACCACCAAACCACCCAACACGCTCCTGTAATTTCTGGTAAAAAAAATTTTGTTTCCAATTTATGAAGATTTTTTTGAAAATGAGTTTTTTGTTAAGACTTGCTATAAACATTATTGAAACAATTTAATTACGTTACAAAATATTCATTAAAAATGTTGGTAAACATAAAGCATATTCAAAACAAATGATATGAACTTTAAAACTATGAAAGTCCAACTAAAACCAAAGAAAAGTAATTGCTCAAATCTGGACCCCCAAAAACGAAAGCATTTTCGAAAACATGTTTCTAATGACAATCTATATGACACACAAACACATAGGATTCACAATATTTTCGAACGAAGTATGGGAAGATCAAATAAAAGAGAAACCTTATTTTCAAGCTATTGGTAAAGCAGTTGTCTTATCTGCGTCAACGCTTTACAATATACAAAAGATTCACCTAAAAAGTAGACACTTTGAAATTACCCCAGACGTGGAAATACATCGACTTCTGAGAAAGGTTTTTGTTAATTATATCTGAAACTGTATGAGTTTTTGTCACAAATATTTATTTTAGTGTCGAGGTTTTGTTGAAAATACGACTGGAATTTGTTCACATTAAATTGATTGCTGATTTATTTTTGGGAAACATTGAATTAAAAGATCTGAACGAGAAGTATTGGCAACTTATGGAGAAGTATGTTGGTGTTGGACCACCATTGAATCATAAAACTGGTCCAGATACTTTTGATATGCCCGTTGATCGTAGCTTTTTACGATTTCATTGAATATATTTTCAGCAATGAAGGTAAAGTACAATTATAGGGTTAAGTAATATTTTATATTAACTTAAAATTTATTAAAAAAATTAGATTCTAGAAAAATCGAAACAGATATCCTGAGCTATCAGATCTATCAGAATTCAGAAACTATGTGATATTGCTGGACAGTATCCAAGCAAGCCCCTTCATCTTTGTTATTTAAATTATAGCAAGCTTGCTGGTGATGCCTTAAAGTAAGCTAAGGTTATAATATTATGTCATAGGTAATAAATTATATTGGAATTTTCACTATTTTTCTTCTTTTTAGGAAAGTGATGAAACTTGGTGCTTCAAAACCTTACAATGATGTGCTTGCTGAATTAATACCTGAAAATCCAAAAGTAAAAGCAGATAGTATTTTGGAGTATTACAGTCCAGTTCAAGAGTTGATAGTTGAGAAAAACAAAGAAGCAAATGTAAAGTATGGCTGGAAATAGTCTGTTTCGTAGAAGGTGGCCTGTAAAAACCGTCGAAATTAGAATATTAAGAAATAAAGAAAACACACATTGTAAGTGGAAAAAATAATACAAAAAACCACTATGCACATTTATTCCTTCTCAGTCCTGCCTATTTCTTATGACTACCTTAATAATGGAAGTAAAACTTGGAACAAGTCTATAGCTTCATCCAATTTTCCTTTGTTGAGATTATTTTGTATGAGTATTTGTATGACATCGAATGCAGAGAAACTACAAGACTCATGCAATTCGATACATATTCCAAAGCAGGCAACTCTGTTAAAATGTATTTTTTTTTTATTTTAAATTTGATCGCAGACAAAAGGTTATAGCCTACAATTGTTTATTTTTTATTTTTTTTTTTATTTTTATTTTTTATACCTAACTTGACCTTCAGAACACAAAAAGTGATGATATAAGGAATAAATGATTTATTTACTCAAAATATTTTTTCTCAAATTAATGCTATTCCCTGGATTAAACATTTTAAGCTTTTAGATTTCCACGACCTCTTATGAATTTTTTTTTTTGAGTGTACTTAGTAATTTACGTTACAGTTTTAAATTGGTATTTTTCTGGTTTTGCTTGAAATGTTTAGCTAAAAGGGTTGCGAGTATTTTTTATATATTTTTTTATATTCGCTATCTTTACTAATCTATACATATAATAAAATTGAAACGGGTCGATGTCTGTACATTAAAGATATAGATGCAAAACTAATATAGGGAGTCTCTATTAGACCCACAGAAGCCAAAACAACCGTTTTTAGAATTTTTGTCTGTCTGTCTGTCTGTATGTTTGTACGCGCATCACGCAAAAAATAATGCATGGAATTGAATGCGGTTTTCGCAAGTTGATTGGTAGTACGCCAACTTAAAATATAGGCTATATTTTATCACAGGAAAATATCTAATTCTGGTTGTTTTTTAATATTTCTGCAATCGTACGTTATTCAATGAACTTAACGAAAAATTAAAATATTTTAAGGAAGTTAGCTTCTCACTAACATAATGGCGCTGGAAATCATAAAAATAGCGCCCTACTTACCTACATACATGAATAGAAATAAATTAGTCGTTCTGATTAGAATTTACATCAAAAACATCATAGATGGCGCTATTTACCGCCATATAGACAATGTCTCATTCAGGAAAGCAGCAATCGAAAAATACTGTAACCATAAAGAACGGTGAACGAGCAATACTTACGCCCAAAATTGATGAAGCGGAGCTGCCATAAGTAGCAGTATCGGCGCGTAACATCGTTGTGAAAGTGGGCATTCCAATTAGGTATATTGCTTCAGAACTTAACCCTCCAACTTTGCAATTATTATACAGAAGCCAAAAATCTTACGGCTGTAGAGCTGGTAAAGTTTATAGCTTTCATACCACGTATACCCCCCATTTTGAACCGGTTGTGCAAAAACAAAAATGCACTGAGATACCTACTTTATTCTAAAATCCACGCGTACGAAGTAGCGGGCAAAAGCTAGTATTAAAATAAAAGTATTTTTGAGAACTGAAAGAAAATGTGATAAGGTGAAACTAGTTAAGGTGAATAAAATTTACGGGGTAAGTTGGCAACCTACAAAAAAGAACAAAAGTAATCAACATCAACAGTATTTTATTCCAAGTTTTTTTTAATTTAAAAATTATCAAGAAATACATATATGTATATGTATGTATGTACATGCAATTTCAAAACCAACCTGAAATTCTTACTATCACTTCTAAGGTAGGACCTTTAGAAAAATAATCGAAAAGAAAAGGTCAAATTCAAATTTTTTCATAAGTTCTAAATAAGAAAATATGTGCAAGCGCGTGTTTGAGGAATGCTGTGCACTCACGTGGGTGAATTTATAATATTCGAATCAAGGGATTTCCAATTAAAAAATGTTCGAGCACACCCGATTTTCCTGTACGACTTTGAAAACCAACTTGATGCGCGCAACTGTGCGCAACTGGAGGGACAAGCCTAGCGAGGATTGTTGGTTGAGGCCGTAGTCCACAATGGACTGACTGCACCACCTTGAGTACGTATAAGAACTTTGAAAATCAAATTTCAAGAATTTTTACCACATATTTTTGAAACAGTTGTCAAGTTTTATTCAAGTCTTATGGAACATAATCTTTTTGTAATATAGATCAGTTATTTGATATTTCGAACAAGATCATACGACCCTTTCGTGAACATTATTTTTGCATTAAATATCTTATGCTTTTGATAGTGTCAACATTATTTAAATGAATTGCTTTATCAGGGAGGGCCAAAAAGATCACACTATCAGAAGTAATTTTTTTTTGCAATTTTCGCAAATTTATTTTAAAACTCAACAATATAAAGCAGACGATTTCGTTTATTGACTTTAGTCCGTTCTTTAGCAGCCTCCCAGAAATGAAGGCTAGAATATATTCTGTTGTGTTCCTAGGAGCTATAATCCTCGGGGTAAGATTTAGATTCTTAGAGTCATACAAAATTTGTGCAATTAAATTTTAATTTAGGTCTGCAATTCTGCACCGTTAAACTCCAATGAGGAAGAAGCTAGAAAATTTGCGAAAGATGCTAGTGAAAAAATGTTTTCTATTTACGATAAGCTAGTTGATAGTTTTATGCAACTCGAAGGCAAGGAATTAGAAGATTTAATAAGTGCATTGGCAACATTTGTAGAAAAATCAGACAAAATGGTTGAAATTGTTCATAGTGCGAAGCAATTCGATCACAAGCAATTCAAGGATGAAGAACTTAGGAATATTTTTAAAAAAATTAGAACTTCTGCCGATGAATTGATACTGGGAGGAGATCGACTTTTAACAATGTTGATGGCAGTGGGTAATTTGGAAGACTTGGCATCTGATAAGGATATTGAAAATTATAAAAATAATACGACTATGATGGCTTATTTTCCGGATGTTCAAAATATTTTTGCAATAAGTAATGACACAGAAGAGCTTAAATACTATTGGAGCGCTTGGAGGGAGAAAAATGCCAAATTCGCGATGACCAATTTTTTGATTTTGGTCAAGGGTCTTAAGGATGCTGCCGAGTTAAATGGTTAGTTGGATTTCATTCGTTTCTTAACTAAATTTATTATTTTTATTAAAAAAAAATTAAATAACAACTTTTAATACTTTTTATAATAATTTGTACTTCAAGAAATATCTGCTAACGATCTCTGGATGAAAGAATACAATATGACAGAAATGGAGAAAGTCATGATCCAGATTGAACCCTTCTACCGCCAGTTACACGCTTTCCTTCGCAATCAATTAAACAAAAAGTATGGAGATTCTGTCATCGAAAAAGACGGGTTAATACCTGAACATCTTTTCCAACAAATCTTAGCTCAAGCTTGGACGAATGGAAGTTTACTTGATGAAAACTTCCCTCACAAGGACCTCCCGCCATATGATGCAATCCTCGAAAAAAACAACTTCGATACCATGAAATTGTTCAAGACAGCTGATAAGTTTTATGAATCAATGGGTTTTGAACCTGTTCCTGACAGTTATTGGGGCTCAAGATTGAAAATGAATTCCGATGAAGATGATGGTGATTGCAGGGCAACAATAATGGCAGCTTCGAAAAATGTCTTTATGGTGTATTGTCAGAAGATGGACTTCCGAAAATTTCTGCAGGCTCATGGCTACATGGCTGAGATTCACTTTGCGCTTGAGAAATCTCATCTTCCGGCATATTACTTTGATTCATATAACTTGGAGTATGCCGTTGGTGAGGCAATGATTTTATCAGCATCCTCTCCGAAACACTTGAATGATGTTGGCATAGTTAATGATTTTGAATTCACGGAAGAAGTACTTATGAATCGACTAATGAGACTGGTGTGTTTTTGTTTTATGTTTTTATGTGAAGTTCAAAAATTTAATTTATTTTTTTTTTTTTCCTATTTCTAGAGTATTCACACCATGCTTAATATTCCCGTTTATTATGTCCATACCAAAGTAATGGGTGATTTACTTGCGGGAAAAATTGAAATGACCGAGCTTAATAAATATTATTGGGAACTTATGGACAAATATGTTGGCGTTGGGCCACCAAATGATCGTGTTTCAAATACTTTTGATTTCCCTTTCAAGTTTTACTTAGATTTGGATGAAAACGATCAAGCTAGGTACGATACATGAATACAACCAAATACCGGCTGTACATTTTAACAATCATTTATTTTACTATTTTGTATTTGCAGGAGGTTCAATTCAGAAGTCCTAAGTTACCAGTTGTACATGAAATTATGTTCCATTACTGGGCAGTATCCCAAGGGACACCTTCAAAATTGTGATCTTTATGGACATAAGGATGCTGGTGATGCTTTAAAGTGAGTATTAAAAAACCGAGTCTGATCTTACCTTTCAAAAACGATTTACCCAACATTTTATTCAGAAAAATGATGAAACTGGGTTCTTCGAAATCTTTCCATGAAGTGTTGGCTGAAGTGTTACCAGAAGATCCAAAGTTGAATGCAGATAGCTTGTTGGAGTACTATTTTCCTGCCTTTTCTTGGTTAACTGTAGCCAACCAACAGAATAATGTTCAAACTGGTTGGAAGCATTCTGATAAAAGTACGACACTTATTTTTGCCAATGGAGAAAATTGTTAATTTTGAATTTCTTAATTTTTTTATTTTCAGAGATAGACAGCGTTAAACTGCCTGAAGAAGATGATGATTGAATTTTTCCTTTCTTTTTCTTTACTTTTGTAGAAACAACTCAATAAAATGTTTTTTTTTAGTGTTTTGAAACATTCAAGCGTTTAATATTTATTTTTATGACTGATCTACATCATCATTTCCGAGTTTAAATAAATACATTTTCTCTTGAAATAAAAACGAAATACACCACTGGCATAAGGATTAATGTTATGCCAACAATCTGTAAGACACTGCGTAGCTAAGTTAAAAACTCATTTAAGTTTATAATGGACGAAAATTTAAGAATGCAAATAATGAATTAAGTTTATAATTATATTATGTTCAATATAAAAGAATAAAAAGAAAAATACCCCATTCCCATATTTCGAGTACACATATCTAAGAAATTATATTGGCGCGCGAGATTTTGGTTTGTGGGATTAATAATTTGGGGATTTTTGTTTGGAGATTATGATTTTGGAACTCGGATACCAAACCCTTTCGAAATTGCCCCAAGGGCTTCGGTCGAAAGCGCCCAATAACTACTACTTATTTTTACAAATATTTTTACAGCACTTATAAAAATAATTGAAATAATTATTATGAACATTTTAAATATATGTAGGTAATGTATAGCACAATCATTTAACAAAAGGGTCAACACAAAATATCGAACAAATCACTTACCTCGCTTTACAAAAAAAAAAAACACAGCGGATATAACGCTTAGCGCAAAAGTTGAAAAAGAATTGTCACTATTCGCGTTCGGGTGTGAAGTATACATGCAGTGTTATCGTATTTATCATCAAAATATTTATTTTCGAAGTCAAACCGTTATTCTGGAATTAAGGAAGTCAAAAGTGCCCTATTGGCAAAAGTGCCCACCCCACCCTACGTAAAAATATTTCATTTCTAATAGGGAATTCGAAAGTTTTGAAGATTTTTCGAAAAATAAAAGTAAAAAGAGTGAAATAAAGATAATTTAATATAAATTTCTGTCATAGTTCAAATCATGGTTTATATCACAGAAATATTCACACAACTTTAACCTTTTCCTCTTGTGCCATTAACGTATGAAGAGGAAAACCAATGATTCGAAATAAATAAAGTAAGCGACTGGTTCGCAAGAACTTTTTCTAATGTGTGACAGTGTTTTGGGGCTTGAGATTTTGAAAATAATACATTTTTCGAAATGCTTGAATAAATACTTAAACTGATTTGATCTGAAAAAAGTACACCATTTTTTTTCTTTTATAAAATTAAATTTATGAGAATAAAATAAATTATAAAAATCTTTGGAGTGGTTTTTGAGAACAAAAGTTTTTTTTTGGAAAATATTGGCAAAGCAGGTACCTTCGAAAAATGTATTATGCCAGCAAATACGAGTACATATACTTAAAAAAAATTAAAAACCTATTGAGCCGTTTTCAAAATATTAAATTTTTAAAAAAAGTTTAAAGATGTGCTTTCCTAAATACAAAAAAAAAATATTTATTCCAAATTGTGATATGTATTATAAATTGAGCTACCTAAACATGTATATGTGTGAAATTTCAAAAGAGTCTTTTCAACCGTTTTCGAGATAGTCGAAAGCAAAATATCGGTATTATGAAAGGTACCGTTCTTAGCCATTATTTTTAATATTTTTTTTCCATCCATATATTAGGTCATTCTTAAAAACCTGCACTTGATTTAGAGTAGTTTCCGAGAGAGATTTTTTGAGCTGATAAAAAATTTCAATTTCTCCCCTGTACATACATAAAAAAAACTCTAGCGAAGCAATGCGTTTGTGCTGTATGTGTTTATACATACATACGGATAGACAGACATACCTACAGACGGAGAAAATTTTTAGACTAACTTTTTTACCCGTTCGTCTTAACATCGTAATGTCATGATTGTTTTTTTTTTTTTTTTTTATCTGCTATTTTATTTCGAGCCCCACTTTCCCCTGCTTTTGCGAAAAAATGTTTGAAGTTTGAGTCCAAATTTAGTTTTTAAATCTTAATTAAAAGCCGCTGCTATCAATTGCCAGTAGCGTATCAAGGCTTAGGCCCGTAAGGCCTGGACAAATTTTTAGGGGCGCCAAAAATTTTCAGACGAATAAGAAAAAAACGATTTTGTTTTCAGTAAACAGTAAAGGACTATTCAAGTGAAAGCTACCAACGAACAACGAATGAACGATTATTCGCCTATTTTGACGTTTCATTCACATGAAATTTCTTTTATTCGTTGCAAGCAACGATCGTCATGTCCGTATATCACAATTGAACAGTAAGATTTTGAGGTTAGTCGTGAGCGAATAATATATTCGTTGCGGTGTGGAGCGCGAATAGACTTTGACAGTTCGTTACAGCATTTTGCAGTTCGCGTTGAACAGTTTATTTAAAGCAATTTTTCTTATTTAAACAATTAAAATTACCTATTTTATTGTGCCAACATATTTTAAAATTCAATCTCTCGATTGGTGTAGTTTAAGCTAAGAAATAAGCTTTATAAATGCTTAAAATATAATTTTTGCGCAGATTCGTCCATTCGTTGGTCGCTGTCATGTGAAAACTCCTTAAGGCAGGTGACTCATAAAATAGTTTTTTTTTTCAGTTTACAGAATGAATTTGAAAATTTATAAAAATACAAATACAAAACACGAACAAAATTAAACTTAATTTTAAAAAAAATGCTCTGAATCAAATACATTTTTATCGTTATAGGGGGAAGGAGGAGCATAAAGCTGTCCTTAAAGAAATACTTAGTTTTTGAAGACTCAAATACGCCAAATCTTTTTTTCTGCGAAAGAAAAAGGGCACCATATCGGCTTGAGCCTAGGGCGCCGTCAAACCTAAATCCGCTACAGTCAATTGCCCAATGTTCTTGGTAGTAAACATTACAAACATAACATAAACACTTTTTAGTTTCATTAAACACTTTAAAAAGATTTTATTATCTCCTACGATTGTGAGAGGGCTAGTGAGGTCTCGCTATCGCCAGATTGGTGGTTTCAAATTACCTCGAAACCTTCTCGTTATAAAGCAAGAGATTTTGAACACACATCTTCCAGTCTTTTATTATTTTTTAGTCACTGCATAGAAATGGAAGCAAGATTGCTGTATGTGTCTTTTCTGGCATTATTTATTATCGGGGTAAATACAAAAAATGTATTTTTTTAGTAAAATAAATGTTTTCATTAATATTCTCAATCTCATAGGTATGCAACGCTGCTCCAGTAAATTCTAGTGAAGAAGAAGCCAAACAGTTTGCCCAAGATGCTAGTAAGAAATATTTTGCCTACTACGATAAGTTAGTAGAAGATACAATGAACTTGGATACCGAAGATTTGGTGACTTTCTTCAATGCATTGGAAACACTCGTAGATAAATCCAATGTTACCGCTGAAGTTGTTGCAAAGGCAATGCAATTCGATCTTACACAATTCAAAGATAAAGAACTTCGGTATATTTTACAAAAATTAAGAAAATCAGACGAATCTGTGTTGGGACCAGATCGATTCATAGAGATTATATTTGCAATGGGTAATCTGGAAGACTTGGCATCTGATATGGATATTGAAAAATATAAAGACAATATGACTTTACTGGCATATTTTCCTGATGTTCAAAATATCTATGCAACCAGTAATGATGCAGCAGAGCTGGAATACTACTGGAATAAGTGGAGAAGTATTAATTCAAAATGGGCAATGACAAAGTTTTTGACATTGGTTAAGGGTGTTAAGGATGCTGCTGAATTAACGGGTAAGTCTGAAAACATTTTTGCAATACATTACAGATCATTTTTGGGTCTAACATCCTGATTCCTGACATCGTTTTTTCGGAGAATATCTTCACTAAGATTTTTTTTTTTTTTTTAAAGAAATATCAGCCTATGAGTTCTGGATGAAATATTATAATTTGACTGAAATGGACAAAGTTATGAGTCAAATTGAGCCTTTCTACCACCAGCTTCAAGCTTTTCTTCGAAATGAGTTAAACAAAAAATATGGAGATTCTGTCATCGAGAAAGACGGTCTGATTCCACACCATCTTTTCCAGCAAATTTTGGCTCAGACATGGACTAATGGAAGTATACTTGACCAACAATTTCCGCACAAGGACCTCCCGCCATACGATGCAATTCTCGAACAAAACAACTACGATACTATGAAACTCTTCAAAACTGCTGATAAGTTTTATGAGTCAATGGGTTTCGAACCAGTTCCTGATAGTTATTGGGGCACAAGATTGAAAATGAAATCTAAAGAAGACGAGGGTGATTGCAAGGCAACAGTGTTGGCAGATTCGAAAAATGTTTTTATGCAATATTGTCATAAAATGGACTTTAGAAAATTCCTACAGGCTCATGGCTACATGGCTGAAATTCATTATGCCCTTGAAAAATCTGAGCTTCCCGCTTATTACTTCGATTCATATGATTTGGAGCATGCCGTAGGTGAAGCAGTGGTTTTGTCAGCATCGTCTACAAAGCATTTGCATTCCATTGGGATTGTTTCGGACTTTAAATTGACCGATGAAGTTCTTATGAATCGGCTAATGAGACTGGTAACTTCAAACTTTGAAGCCAACCCTTGTTTATGTAATTTAATTTGAAAAATTATTTTCTTAGAGTTTCCACACTATGCTCAATATTCCCGTTTATTATGTTCATACAAAAGTAATGGCTGATCTCTTTGAGGGTAAAGTTGAAATGACTGAACTCAATAAACACTATTGGGAACTTATGGACAAATACGTTGGTGTTGGCCCACCAAGTGATCGTGTTTATAATACGTTTGATTTCCCTTTTAAGTTTTACTTGGAATTGAATAAAAATGACCAAGCTAAGTAAGGAATTTTAAAATCGAATTTGCCAAATTAAAATACATTATGTTTCTTATTTTTTATTTCCATATTTAGAAAGTTCAACTCGGAGGTTCTGAGTTATCAGTTGTATATGAAGTTGTGTTCGATAACCGGGCAATTTCCTAAGGAACATCTCCAGAATTGCGACTTCTATGGCAGTAAAGATGCTGGTGATGCTTTAAAGTGAGTTTAAAAAAAAAAAATATTGGGGATAATTGAAACCAGGCTTTACATATATATATTTTTTTAGAAAAATGATGAAGCTTGGGTCATCAAAACCGTTCCATGAAGTCTTGGCAGCAGTGTTACCTGAAGATCCAAAATTAAATGCAGAAAGTCTCCTGGAGTACTATTCACCTGTCTTTTCTTGGATAAATGTATCCAATCAACAGAATGGTGTTGAAAGTGGTTGGAAACATTCTGATAAGAGTACGGATGATAATATTTAAAGTATTGAACAAAAGCTAACTATTTTTTATTTTTGTTTTAGAGATTGACAGCGTTAAACTGCCTGTTGAAGATGATGATTAAATTTAGTATCCTCTCCATCACTGCAGATCTGAATTAAATGTCATATAAAGAGCGATGTGTGACAAATTGCGGAAAGACCTAAATAAAATCTTTTTTTAGAAATGTCAATTTCATAACATATTATTTAATTCAAAAGATAAGCGAACCATGTTATTAAAAATTTAAGTTTTTATTTGATAATCTTATGACTGACCTACGACGCCATCTGGTTGTAGTATTGGTTCTTTGTTGATAAAAAAAATTTCATTGTTCAATTGTTTTGATGATAATAAAATTATTTTTATTATTTGAAAAGACTGTGCCTACCGCAAATAGGTGCCAGTTGAGCAATTTCACTTAAATACATTATATATAGCTATACAATACAACAATACAATGAAACCTGAAATATTGTAATGAATATATCAAGCTTAAACCTCATTCTCATCAATAGGTATTTAATTTGTATTTTAATAGAATGAGTTTCGAATGAACTACCCAAGCACTCAATAGCGGGGGTGATTGTTCATAAGAGAAAGTGCACGACAGGGTCAAACGAGCTTGCTCACAGTTGGGTTGGGGACTTATATTTTTTAAATGAACAATAAAAAATAAAAAAAAAATCATTTGTCAGAGTTTGTGAATTATAAAAGTTTGAAAAAATTCAAATTTTTTGTTAACGATTGTATAGCAGGTCCCGTTATACAAGAGCAAAAATAAAATAACATCCCACGAGGGACTACTAAATAATTACCGTTATTTTTGAAAACTTTCCAAAAAATATTTTGAAATTTCAGTTCATGTGTAGGTTGTTTTTTTCCAACCACCAACAACCCACTCCACCTACAACAACCTGCTACTCACCCACCATTTTTGACAATATTTTCCTCCCCCTCCCCCACACCAAATCACCCCCCCCCCCATTAACCACCTTCACCAACAACCACTGCCAATCACCCACCCCAATTATTTTTGATAATTCCTCCACCACGCCAAATCATCCCAAATCCAACCACCCACTCCACCTACAACCACAAACCACTCACCAACCATTTTTTGCACTTTTGGCCTCCCCCCAACACCAAATCACCCCCTCCCTCCCACACCATCACCGCCAACTACCCATCCCACTTACAGCAACCAACCAACACTTACATTTTTGACAATATTTTCCTCCCCCCCCCACACCAAATCACCCCCCCCCCCCTCAACCACCTTCAACAACAACCACTGCCAACCACGCACCACAACTATTTTTGACAATTCCCCCACCACACCAAACCCTCCCAATTCCAACCAACCACCCCACCTACAACCACCTTTCACTCACCCACTATTTTTGACAATTTTTTCAATGCCCCCAATCAAATCAACCATCCATACCACCTAAGGCGCAACCACCCAACCCACCTACAACTGCCAACTGGTGGCGTCCAGTTGAAGCTGGGGGAATATTGAAAAATTGCTGCCCAGACTGGGGCTCGAACCCACAACTCTTAGGTTAGCAACCAAGCACTTCATCCACTGTACCATTGCCTTCCACAATTCCCCCCCCCAACCATACCAAATCCCCCCAACACCAAACACCCATCCCACCTACAGCCACCAACGAGCCACCCATTATTTTTGACAATGTTTGCCTCACCACCCACACGCCACACCAACTATAATCACCAACCATCACCCACCATTTTTGACAATTTTTCCTGTGCCGGGCACTATAGTTGTATAGTTATATTACGAGAAAATTTGATTTGAAAATACTGATTCTATGAGAGGTACGACCGTTATAAGACACATTTTTAAAAATCTTTTCTAACCAAAAAATAGACCATCTGAAAAAAAAGCATTCTAAAAGTTTTATCAAAATCGTTAGAGCCGTTTTTGAGAAAATCAATTTTTTTCTTCACGATTAAATACACTTTTTTCGACTTCTCTATCATCGTTGTCATGTGTGATTGATATCTAAATTTTTTTTTTTTCACGAATCCATATATAAATTTCACCCACTATAAAAAATTTTTACTTGCTCTATAGGGCAAGTATTGGTTTCGTGCAGAAAAAAAAAATCGAGGTTTTAATCAAACATGACATTACGATTATAGAGAAGCCCAAAAAAGTGGTTTTCGCCATACCGTCCGTCGGTCTGTCTGTGCGTCTGTGCGTCTGTGCGGATGTGCGGATGTGCGGATGTGCGGATGTGCGCTTTTTCACGTCATGCTACAGCCTAAACGGCTTGACGGATTTTCTTCAAACTTGGTATATAGCAGTTTGAAGAAAAACGGTTGTCGAGGTTTTTTTTATTTTGTTTTAGCCCGGCTCAAACTGGTACCTTTCAAGTAACGGTTTTTTTCAATTTGGATTTTCTCGAAAACGGCTCTAACGATTTTGATTAAATTTAAAATTTAGCTAACTTTAAGCATTTCTAACAAAACTGCGTTTTTTGTTTTTGCCTTAAATGGTCGTAACGAAAATCAGGTTTTAACGGCTTTTTTCAAATAGCCATAAGTTCTCAACGGCTTGATTGAATCAACTAAAACTTTGTTTGACATAGTTTTTCATAGTGTTCTATAGGATGGTTTAGTAAATTTTTCACTGAAGCCTTTCTAAACGGTGGCTTCCATACAACGAGCCGTTGAGTTTTAGCCAACTTTTTTTGGTTTTTTCTAATTTTCTCGAAAATGGCTCTAACGATTTTGATTAAACTTTGTGTGTTATATTCTTTTAGTGTTTTAAAGAGAACTGCGTTTTTAGTTTTTGGCTAAAAATGCAAATAACGGAGATCTGCTCTTAACGGCTTTTTTGCAAATGGCCATAAGTTGTCAACGGTTGCATCGAATTCACTCAAACTTTGTTTGGTATAGTTCCTTACAGCTTCCTATCAGATGGCATTGATTTTTTTTAATTTTCTCTTTTTTAAATGGTGGCTCCAATACAAAGAGCCACTAGATTTTGGCCAATTTTTTCATTTTTTCTAATTTACTCAAAAAAGGCTCCCCCAATTTTTATATAACTTTTTATGTAACATACATAGAATACTTCAAACAAAACTGCATTTCTAGTTTTTGGCTATACATGATAATAGCGGAAATTGCTTTTAACAGTATTATTAATTTGGCCATAAGTGAACATTTGTATCATTTATAACACCCAAAAGATAACGTCTTATTTTAAATATTAAAGGTTTCTTAACGTTACTTCCCGTATATCGACTTTTCCAGTTTAAGCCAAATTTTTTTGGTTTTTACCAAATTTTTCAAAAATGAATTGTTCTTATTGATCTAAAAGTTTGTTTTCATCGTACTATTGCACCAACAGAGCAAGTACGTGCGACCCAGTCGTGCATTTTATTTATCAAAGAGTTAGACGTACCACCTTGCAGCACATTTTATCATTAAAAAAAAAACATTGTTGAGCTAACTTCACACATTCATACTATCTTAAGGATACAATGCAGATAGGTAACTGGTACCAAAAGATGGTAGCCAAATGTCCGCAACAATCATTAATTCTTATATTAGCTAGTAATGTTAAATATTTCCCAGAAAATGTTTTATATTGTTTAATACATTTTTATATTTTCTGAAATGAAATTCTATTGCATCATTCAAATGTGACGAATAATTTATTATATAATGTTAACTGACATAGTATGTAGTAACCAAAATGTTATATTGAAAAAAAAAAAAACATAAAGTCAGTCGACCTCAAAAAACAATTTTTAAAAATTTTACTAGCTCTCCGAGATTGCTGTCTTATTTGAGTTTATAAAATAATCATTTTATATTTTTAGATTTTTTAGGGAGAATTTAAATTCTAAATAAAAATAATAAGAATTGGTAAGTTATATTTTATGATTTCGATTCTGAGCCAATGTTGCAATCAATTTATATTTTTGTAAACATACTTTTCTCTTACATCCAGAAGAGGTCCACCCAATTATGAGTAATAACCTGAATGAAATATCTGTCACTTCCTCACCATCAATAAAAGATGAAGAAATCGTTGTATCCAAAGATGATAATCTTTCGGCAAAAAGTCCATCGCCAAATAAATTGGCAGAGAGAAAACTTGATGGTGATAGCTCAACAACAACTACACACAAGCCAATCAACAGGTCAGAGGATTCAGGAATCGATTTAACATCTATCTCTTCGTCCTTACAGAAGTTCACTAGTTCAACAAGTGCAATGAATAGTCAAACTTCACGCAATTTAATCACAGGATCAGGTCTTGGTGCTGATGAGGTAAAGTTCCGTCGAAATGGCACTCGTAGAGATGGCAACCCCCTGACTGGAGAAGGATATGAAGTAGCTGGAGCAGATATCAAAACGAAAACACCAAGTTTAAATGGAGTCAACGAAGTCATCAACAAGAATCGTGTTCCACCTGGTGGCTTCTCTTCCGGATTGTGGTAGATAATTTTCCCCGATCATAAGAAATCTCGCCACAATAAATAAATTGCGCCACAATAAAAAAAAAATTGCAATTCTTATTTTTGCAGTAGTATTGTTTTACATAGTGTAAGTACTTTCAACAGCATAGTGGAATGTTCTAAGAGGAAAACATTATTTGTGTAGAACAAGCTAGAGAATTATCAGTCAGAAAATACGAAGTCCTTGAAAAAATACGCCTTTAAAAAAATTAGCTAAGCTAAAGAATGATCATGCGGAAATGTTGTGGGGTCAAGTTGCTACTACTTGTCAGAATATGAATAGTTCGAAACATTACCCCCCCTATGATGGTAACCGATGGGAGAGAAAGTTCCTCCGATTCGGACGAAATGTACGAATTTTGTATCATGATAGCCGTTCCGATTGATTAAACGGACATTCTTCCGAAAACAAATTTAAGCATGCGTTTAAATGTCAAAATACACACATTGAATTCATTTTTTTCTTAGGCTCTCTGCTTGCATTATGTATTTCATCCCCTAAGAATACTGATCTGCTGTGAAAATTTATTCGACCACAAAAGCGGTTAATACTTAATTTATTTTTTGTTTGCCTTTATGCCCGTCTGTACGCATTTATTTTATTTCTCTTCCGATTCAGATACCAGGAACACAATAAATGCTACATACGATCTGAACTTTTCTCCAATTGGAGGATTCTCCGAACGGATACCATGATAGGGGGGAGTATTGATTCCCGAAAATAGGATAGTGTTCGATTTTCCCAAATCTGAACATAAGTTTTTGATTCGTTTCCTGGCCAGGGTATTGATTTATTAATATTGTAGGAAAATATAGCACTTTCCATTGATGAAATAGAAGCTTCCAGAAGCAGAAGCATATGGAAACCGTTCCCTTGGTACAAAAACGAAACCTAACGATTCTGAGAGGAGAATTTCGCTTCTTGATTTGAAGTCAGAATCAGAGAGAACATTAAGTAGAGAGAAATCTTTCGTACTAACTTATCCCCCCCCCCCTCTCCTCAAAAACCCATTTCCTTTTTTTAATTTTTTTTTTTATTATTTGACATTTTGAAATAAATGTGTCAAACACTTAACTTTACACTATGTTTACGCAAACTTTCGCTGAAAGACACGAAAAGACCCTAAAGTGGATCAAAAACAAAAGAATCCCACAACAAATTTAGTACGTCAACGGAAAAAGAGATTTTGTTTCTGTTTAATAAAATATTAAATAGTTTTTTTTCTTATACTGTTAGGTTTTACTAATGGAATGTTGGTTCTTCGGGATTATGGTTTTTTCGAAATTTTACGTTTTCGGGATCTTAGGTTTGCAAGATTTTAGGTTTTCTAGATAAACGATATTGGGATTGTTTCCGATTTCCCAGAAAACGCACGACATTTGTTAACAAAATCTGTAAAATTGTTTCCAAAATCATTTTTATAGTTTGAAGGAATGATGTTTATTTAAAAAAAAATTCGGTACAAAAATATTTTAAAGTTTTATTTAATTGTATTTGTCTAAGAACAACAAAAAAAAAAAACCTTGAACATTTTAAAATATTATAATGATCATTGGGCCATAATAGGCTACTCATATAAGAATGCTTCATCAAAATTACTTATGAAAGGTTTTTTTTCTCTTTTTTGCAGGAATCAATGGTTTGCATTTAAAACCTGAAATTCCAAGTGTAAAATGTAAACGCACTAGTGACTTTAAGTTTGATAACATTCGTGATTCCAACATCGGCGCTAACGTAAGCAATTACAAGTGATCAATTGAGGTTAATGCTCTTCAGTGCTTGATGCAATTCTATCTAAGCGTGAGTTTGCTGAAAGCTTTTCCTTTGCGAGTATCTTAACGTGTGTATGTAGCTATATGGAACAATTAGCAAGAATATTAGAAAAAAAAGCTCAATACCAGCATGATATAATTCCCAAGAAGTTTAGCGTAGAAACTATTTATTAATTTATTTCGAATTGGTTATGAATTAAATTTATCATCTGAGGAATGAACATCATCAATAATTTAATGTAAAAAGTAGAATTAATTTTAAAGAGGGTTTTCCTGTTCTGTTTTTAATAATCCAGTTGGTTGTGTTTTTATTTTATTTTTGTATAATCAGTATAATTTATTCGGTTAATTATTTTTTACATTGAAAAATATACAATACATAAATATGTACCTACATGTTTGATTAACTTGTGGGATTGTTTATGTATGAAATTATACATAATCTCTTGGAAATTTTGTGTTCAATTTGAGATGGACTATAAGTCAACTGGAACACTGTTACTTTATCAGGGAAAATTGCCTGACTTTGTCTAAGTGGCTTAGTAAGGTAAAAATATTTTTGAGGGATTTCCTGGTTTCATGAGAGGTAAGAAAAGTTCCACATCATTAAAACTTGAGATGTAATAATATGAACTTGTTTCTCAGCATTTATCCTATATCACAATACTAATAAGTAAACATAGAAAAATACATATATTTTGTATAAAAACTAGGTAATGTAAATGTACATATACTCGAAAAAATATTGTGAAGCTGTCGCACATAATTCTTTAATACATGTACTAATAAGGCAACTTATGTCAAGTTCACATTTTTACTCTACTTCCTTCGAGTTCGTCTTCATACATTTCGTCTTTCAGTGATACGTTCATTGTGCATCCGGATGATTGCGATGAGAAGATGACATGGACCTTTCCGTTTAATGCCCTACCTTAACATCATGTTCTTAATACAAAAAAAACTTATGATTTTTCAACTGACAGTTCTTTAAAAATACTTTCAATTTTCCCTTGTTTGGGTATAAGGTTGTCGAAGCATGGACAGATTCCGATGAGGAAACACAGTTTAGACATTTTTTTTATTGGAATTCCAGACTAGAGACAAGAAACCGATTGCAAAGCAGCCATTTTTAGTCCTGTTATCACCAATCATTGAATGGATAATTCGTTTTAACCCTCTAATATTATTTTTGGGGGTTTGAAGATCATTATTACAATAAATACAGAGTTTATCTTCATTGTGGAGGTCAATATCTCTTTATGTTAATCCTTTCATCTGTGCGCCTTATCGTATCCAATAAATTATTAAAAAACTTGAGCATACGGTACAGAGATCTCAGACTAATAGGAAAAAGGGATGAACTTTCAGACACATAATAACTTGTCTCATATAGTACCTTTTTTTTTTTTGTAAATATTTAAGATGACACACACAGCCCAATTATATAGTGTCCTTTGAACTTTCATGTTTAAAAACTCTTTCCAAACACACGCAAATAAGAAATAGTACGCAGAGAAAAATTTTTAATATCCACACCTTTCCAACAATTTCAGTAACAAACTTAATTTAATTTTTTTTTATTTTATTGTTTTGTTCAATATTTTCTTTCTGTTTTAAGTTTTCTTAGCTTATTTTTAACTTATTTTGTAAAAGCAAGACCAAGTCTAAGTCTGCAATAAAAATTGGTGTAAATATGTATATACATATATAATGTAATCAAATGTTAAAAAAAAAAAGTCTCAATAAATAAATTGTTCAATATTTTCTGACAATTGTACTGACATAATGATTATTGCCCTCAGGTTTGCTCATTGATGTTTGAAAACAAACATTTTTCTCTAGTCTAAGCTTTTCCAACCGATCTTCACTTTAGAGTCTTTGTTCTTCTCAACCAACAATTTTTTCAGTGGACTGTAGTACTCCAGCAAACCTTCAGCACTCACTGCTGGGTTTTTAGGAAACATGGATGCCAACACTTCATGAAATGGTTTTGAAGATCCAAGTCGCATCATTTTTCTAAATAAATAAAAATATTATTTTAATTTCGGTAATATTCTACTTTTTTGATAACCGAACTCACTTTAAAGCATTGCCAGCATCTTTGCTTCCATTTATATCACATAAATGAAGAGGTTGTTTGGGGTATTGTCCACTAAGTTCACATAATTTTTTGTAGATTTGATAGCTTAAAATTTCCTCTTCAAAATCTCTGAAATATAATTAACGTAGGTATTCACAGAAATCACTCATTTAAAAAAAAATCCTTACCTTGACATTCCATTGTCTTTCATTTCGAAGTAAAAGTTTAAAGGAAGGTCACTACTAGTGTCGTTGTATTCATGACCCATTGGTGGCCCAAGACCAGCATGCTTGTCCATGAGATTCCAGTAATGTTTATTGAGTCCCTCTAAGTCAACCTTATCTGACAGCAAGTCAGCCATCACTTTTGCGTGAACAAAATCCTTGGGAATATACAATAGGCTTTCAATACCCTAAAAAAAGTAAAAAGAATAAATTAAGCTCAAAAAAATTGTTGAATGACTTTAACAAACCATTCTTAAAAGTCGATTCATTTCAACTTGTTGAGTAAGATCGAAATCAGCAGATATCATTCCAATTGAATTTAAATTGTGATATGTAGAGGCTGATAACATAACAGCTTTTCCAATAGCATCCTCCAAATCATATGTGTTGAAATAATAAGAAGGAAGACCAGTCATCTCCTTGGCATAATATATATGCCCCATTTGGGCATAAGCTTGAAGAAAATCATTGTAATCCATTTTCTCACAAAATTCAAGTCGGATTTTTGGGATCCAATAATAATATCCAACGCTACACTCATCGTCATCTTTTTCAGTTTTCTTCATTTTTATAGTATCTCCCCAAACACTATCGGGATACTTTTCAAATCTAAGTTCTTCATAAAATCTTTCAGCAATTTTATACAATTCTTTTGCTTTGAAGCTTTTCTGCATCACTGACGTAACATCAGGAAGACTCTCATATGGGAAGATTTCTTCAACGACACTTCCGTTTAGCCAAACTTGATGAAGAACTTGTTCAAAAAGATGATCAGGGATCAATCCGTCGGGTTCGATAGCAGTTTCGTCGTATTTCTCGTGTAACAGGTTACGCAGAAATGCATGAAGCTCCACATAAAGAGACTTGATTTCAGCAACCAAGTTTTCCATTTCAGTCAGGTTTCTGTGGTCCATATAAAACTGCAAGGGCGACTTGTCTGAAAAAATGATGATTAAGTTTTGAACACCAATACGCATTATCATAAATGCGAAGATCTTACCGTTCAAATTAGCAGCGTCTTTTATACCCTTGAGTACAGTGTTAAGGTTATCAGATGCCCATTCAGAGGTAATATCCCTCCACGCCTTCCAGTAATATTCCAATTCATCTGGGTCATCCGATGTTTTAATTGCTTGTGTGACATTAGGATTATAAGCCAACTTATCGGTGCTATGATAGTCTTCAACATAATCGCCCTTAGACCAGGCTTCTAGGGTATCTAAGACGTCGTATATTTCCCAGTATCGCTCTCCACCGATAATGTAAATACCAGGTTCTTCTATAATCGATTCGAAGGCATGTCTCAATTCTCCGTCTTTGAAATTTTTGAAATCGAATTTTTTAGTTTCCTGAACTATATCGATATAAAATTTCGATGTGTTTTGTGTTGATTCCTGATGATCATAATTAGGATCTACTTCTTCATTGAATGATTCATTTACTAATTTTTCGTAATGTTTGAATAATTGTTCACTAGTTTGTCTTGCAAATGTCCTAGCTTCTTCTTCGTTTGAATTGAGTTCTGTAGCATAGCAAATCTTTAAAAAGAAATTATAAGTATCTAAAAAATACAAAAAAAAATTATGTTCCATACCCCGAGTACAATGACTCCCAGTACTGCAGCTGTGTTAAGAATGTTTCTACCGTTCATCGTTCAAATGAAAACTTGTTTTGTATCTATTTACTCTTCAGATACTTTCTCTTAAAAGATTTATCTCGTACTGAGCTGAGTTTCCATTTGATCTGTTGTTTTATATTGAAATCTAATTGTATTCACATTGCATATTAGGTAACAGAGCTTTAAGTAAATATTTCGGCCCTGAATTATTTATAAATGTATTAAAATAACTAGTTGAAGGGGGTTTTTTTTGAAATTTAATAGAGTGTATTTCCAATTTTAAGAAAAATAAATATAAACCAAAACATACTCTGTTGGGATTACCAGATAAAGTCGAGCTATATTCAATGGAGATTCATTTAAATGAGATGATTCTACATTGCAGTGGTATTTTGTAAAAGTAAACTTTTCTTTTAAATCCATAAAAGGATTCAGAAAATACATTAAATGATGCAATATTAAGATTAAAAAGAGTAAGAATACAGAGAAATTGTTTTTAAGAAGTAAACAAGGTAACATTTTGTACAAAACTAAAAACGCTATCATGTTGAAAATATGAGTTGTTCCTATTGCTTATAATAATTGTATTATTCCCGCCACTCTTGACGTGAATAATGGGCCCATATTATCAACATAGAAACCCGGTCTAACAGACACTGGGTCACCACAATGGGTCAAAACACTGGCGGCCTAAATTCAATAATCAAATTTAAGATTTAACTGTTGACGACCAAGGAAATGAAAATTGTATAAAGAATTTGTTCTGCTAGTGGAATTTCTGGACCTTAAGCAGCCCTTGTGCACAGTCGCATAGTAATAAGGGGAAATTTTTAGATTGCATCCATTCCGACATAACAGCTATCCAAGAAGTGTGTAGGAAGTGATGAAGTACTGTGATATCTAATACTACAAGTGTTACTGGATAAGAAATCAGGGGTTATTTGGATGCGATTTGGGATAATGGGAACACCTATACGAGAAAAAAGCATTGTTCTTAGCAGCCTTAACGTACCTTGAAGTCTTTGGGGCTATATAGTGGGACAAAATCAGAGCTGCAAAAACTTTTTTTGAGTTTTTTAAAAAAAGTTAAATTTTTTTTTTAATTTTTGGTTTTTTCAAAAACTGTTTTTTTCAAAACTTGTAAAATTTTTGTTTTCTGATAAAAACTTTAAATTGCTAGATGTTGGCATTCTCAAAAAAAAATTAGAATATATGTTTTCGAAAAGTTTTTCAAAAAAAAACTGTTTTTTGAAAAAATTGGTCAAACAATTTTGAAAAAAAAATTCGTTAAAATTCAAAAAAGCAGAAGAAATTTGATGCCTTACTTCATTTTTTCCAAAAAAACGTTTTAACTTGTAATATCTTCCAAAAAGTTGGACCAAGCAAAAGATTTATTATTTGATTAGATATTTTATATTTTTATTATTTAGAAAAACAGCTTTTTTATGTGGCTGCTCGAATAATAATAATAATAATCTTATTTCTAAATTAATATTAAAGTGCTTACAAAAGTAGGTATAATATAAATATTTATCAAGTAAAGTATAGTTTATTACAGTTCGGCCATCTTGATAATACAATCGACCTCGATTGTCTTTTAGTTTTAATAAAAATAAGGAATATTAAAGGGTTAAGTGCTACCTTCAGAATCCAAACTATTTTCATCTATATCGTTACCAAACTCAACCCACTTTTTAAATCTGCTTGAATCTAAAATACCGTGATATGGTATTTGTGTCACTTGAAAACCATCAATATCTTCAATAAGATAGCGATCATTTTCTAACTTCTTTTTTATAACATATGGACCACGGTATTTAGGTTTTAATTTTTTGTTAGTTCCAACGAAAGTATCTACATTTTTAATAACTACAAAATCACCAACATCAAATTGCTTAGGAAGGGAATGATGCTCGTTGAAATAGTGCAAATTGTACAGCTGGGACTTCTTAATTGCTTCGGAAGCTTCATTACGTATTTTGACTAGATCTGCCCTCTCACCATCTGTGTATTTCTCATCTAAGTACTCGGTTAACTCATCAATGATACTACCTCTTTGTTCAACGCCGAACAATAATTTACTTGGAGAAAACCTGGTACTTGTGTGAGTGGTGTTGTTGATTGCATACTCAACTGCATTAAGTTTCTTGCGCCAGTCGGACTGTTCAGGAGACTCAGTAATTTTCGCCAACATTGCCTTTATATCACGATTAGTAAGCTCAACTTGGCCATTAGACTGTGGTGAAGCTACAGCTACTTTCACATGCTCAATATTTTGTTCCCTAATAAAATTACTAAATTCTTGAGAAGTAAAACAAGTACCACGGTCACTTATAACTCTACGCGGACGACTGTAATTATCAAAATATCTCTGAAGGGCATTAATTGCCTCTTTTGTTCCAGGTGTATTTACTGGATATAACTTGACAAACTTTGTGAACCCGTCTATAACACCAAAAATATATTTGCTTCGTGAACTTATCGATGGAAGCGGACCAAAATGGTCGATATGTATTGTATCGAAAGGCTCTGCCTTCTTCGTTATGTTATACAAACTTCGTTCGGTTTTTCGGTGGGGTGCTGAATTATAAATACATTTCAGGCAGTTTCTTATAAATTGATTCAATTTTTCTTTCACATTAGGAATCCAGTAATGCTTCAAAATTTGATTTGCACATTTGTCAATACCTAAATGACCGCACTTTTCATGAGTTAATCTCATAACATTCTCTTCAAGCTCCTTAGGTACATAAAGTTGACGACTGTTCTGCAATCCAACACGGAAAACTAAACCATCTTCTAATAGATATCCAGGCAAATCTCCCTCTTCTAACTTGTTTCGGATAAACTGAATATTTTTATCACGTGCCTGAGTGATTTGAATATTTTTATTCAATTCTTCAGTTGTTACTACGGCAACTATAGGTACACGACTAAGTGCATCAACATGTGCCATTCGTTCTTAAATGATGTTCACTAACAACTTTTTTAATGACAATTGAATGAGGGCGATCCAAATGTTCGTATATGTTTATTTCAAAATTTTGTTCCATACTCGAAGTATCAACTGCATTTACTAATTGACCTAAATCAACGAAGTTCATCATATCCTTATCATTATCATCTTTAAGATTTATTAATTCTAATGTATGTAGATACTTCATAGATGTTTGAAACATCCCCGGTGAGAACTTCACAATTTTTCCTTTTATTATCATTAACTTTACTTTTACTACCTATATTATCTGAGTCGGTATTTTGCATAACATCTGTTTTGTTTGGATTTTTTAAAAGATCAAAAAACATAAGTGCACTGATAACTGTTTTCGATAAATTAATTTTATTATTTTGTAATTCATTATATTTAAATTTTAACAACAGATCACGATTATAAATTTTTTTTAGACGGCATAAGTAAATGTTTAATTTGTATAAAGCGTCGCGTCCAAATAAAAATGGTATAATAGATTCTTCATCTGGAATTACAATAAATTTTTGTATTACTATCATTCACGAAATTTTGCAATTTATTGTACCATAAGCACACAAAGATTTATTTCCCATCCCTCGAAATGGTGTGGGCTTCTTACCATGAAACGCGAAAGGAACTAGGGACCTTCTTACAAAACTATTTGGGCTACCGGTATCAAAAAAAGAAAGGAACGACTTAGTTTCAGTGCACTTATTTCTATGGTCAATGAAGGCAACACTTACCATATCTATTGCTTTTATCTTCTGAGCTACTTCATCGAATCCATTGTAGACATTTGATTCACACTCCTCTTGTTTGTCAAAACATTCTTCCACGGCAGCAGTAACATTTTTTTTCTTCGGGCAATTTTGGGTGGAAATGCCCAACCTCATGGCAAATAAAACAAGAGTTTAATGGGCGCTTCGGTTTTGGACACTGACTCTGGTAATGTCCAAACTGAGAGCAGTTGAAACATCGGATCGTTTCAACATTAGCACTTGTTAATTTTGTGGATGAAATGGAGACGTTAGGCTTTTTTGAACTGGTAGCGGTTACGGCGACATTGACAGCAGGGATAGAAGTTCTCATTGGGGCACTTGGATGAACACGTCTCTTCTCATAGCGGTCTAATAGCAACTTTAACTGTCTAATAGAAGTAGCACTCAATAATGTGGCTAAGTTGCTGCTGCGATCATTTAAGCCATCTATTATACATTCAATTAAGTCACTCTCAGGAATATTGGCATGTGAAGCGATCTCTTGCATCTCAATTACGTATCTTTTAACGGATTCTGTGGATCTTAGAGTACGTGATTTCAATTGTTGAAATACCTCGTTCATCGTATACTTTCGACCAAATTCATCCATTAGGGCTTTCTTTAAATCTTCATATGTGTGTGCAATAGTGGTTCTTAAAAATATTTTTGCTGTACCACTAAGAACACGTCGTACACTAACGAATTTGTCACGATTGTTGCAGCTTAGTACTCGAAAAGTATCTTCAACATCGTTAAACCATTTTCGAATATCGTAACTATCATCACCATTAAAAGGGTGCACCATGGCTTCAAAAGCTAAAAAATTGAATTTGGAAGTTTCGATTCCGCCCAATTCCTCGCTCAACTTTTGCAACTCTTTTCGTTTACGGAGCAACTCAATCTGCTTTTCAACTCGAACAAGCTCTGCATCTACATCTTGGACCTCAGGTGTTCTCTGCAAAACTGCGTCTGCATCTTGTTCATCATTTGGGCTGCGGTCATCGGTGCGCTGAATATCATTTAGGCGTCTGTTATCCTCTGGACAAAGGTTGGATTCTCTATTGGTCAATAATAATTGATCATATAGGGGCCGCAATTCGGTCACGGTTGCTGCTTCCTCAAATTGTATGTTGGCTGCAGTTAAAGCATCAACCAATACATGGCGCTGTATATAAGCCATTTGTAGTTTTTTTTCTTTTTTTTTTTTTAAACGGCTATTTAATCCGTATCCCACTTCTGAAATTGTAATATCTTCCAAAAAGTTGGACCAAGCAAAAGATTTATTATTTGATTAGATATTTTATATATTTATTATTTAGAAAAACAGCTTTCTATATGGCTGCTCGAATAATAATAATAATAATCTTATTTCTAAATTAATATTAAAGTGCTTACAAAAGTAGGTATAATATAAATATTTATCAAGTAAAGTATAGTTTATTACAAACTATTGATTTTTAAGTGATTAATAAAATTTCATAAGATTTTTTCAATGGTTTTTTCCGAAAATCTCAAGCCCCAAGACATTAGAGCAAGTTTGTACGACCCAGTCGTGGACTTTATTTTTAAATCCGTTCAATTACTTGGCTATATTGACATTATTGGAAGAACAAAGTTCGCTGTCAGTGGGGCATTCGCAAGTATTGAAGTAGAGGTGGCGAAAATGGGTCTGGCTGTAAATGAAGATAAAACAAAGTAGATGCTGTCGGGTGCAGAACATCATCAACGTAGATGGACGATGGACAGACATAACTTTGAAGTTGTCAAGGACTTTGTCTATATTTGGGTTCCACTATAACCTCTCAGAACAACATCAGTGAAGAGATCAGACGAAGAATCAGCCAATCCCTGTTTCTTCGGGCTTAGAAGGCATTTTAGTAGCAAAGATCTCTCTCAAAGGACCAAGGAGACACTATACAAAACCCTTATCATCCCAGTCTTGCTGTATGGGGCAGAAGAGCGGACACTGACATAATCGAATGAATGCAGGCTGGGGTGCTTTGAGAGAAAGATTCTTCGGGTGATATTCGGTCCTATATGTATCAATGGAGTATGGAGGAGAATATTCAATGGCGAACTATACGCGTTATACAGCGACATTGAATTGGTTCAGAAGCTGAAAATACAGCGGCTTCGATGGCTGGGTCGTGTGAAGCGAAGCGATTGTATGAAAACGCACCAGCCAGAGAGTCTTCAATTCCAATCCGGAAGGCCGGGGCAACTTGGTGTGCACAACTGGAAGCCTCTGGCTTTACTGTGCACTCTACGAGCAAAAAAGAAAGGAGGAAGACCTAAAAAATTTTATCGTAGAAAAAGAGTGAATTCGAAAAGTTTAATCTATTGAGTATTGCTTAAGTTTATGGATAACTTTCGAAAGTCCTACACCATAGGGTCAAAAATTCGTCCTGGATGTACAAAGTTCACTTGTGCATACGAACAACTTGATTACATGTCATAAATGGATTAGTACAGTATGGATAGCGTAGTCACTTCTGCGAATTACACTTCAATATATCGTGTGCTTTTCAACCAGAAAGGAAATTATCTGAGCTGCCTAAATAAGAGAGGATTAAGTCCTCTTGATGACACTAAAGGAAGCTTGTAGAATATTCTGTGCCTGACACTTTTGCTCAGTTCCAGCGTCTCTATTGTTGTTCAGGTCATGCGGGTAAATTTTCGACGAAATTCCAACAATAGAAGCCGCTGTCCAAGCCAAAAACCTGCAATTCTGAAGTCGGTTGTTAGATGAGAACTGAACTTATAACAATAATTTATTTAAACTATCTTAATGGAATATGCATGCAATACAAAATGTTTCCAAAATTGAATTTTCTCAGGATTTCGATAATTGCATTAAAAAATGTGTTTCAAATTTATCAAAGGGTATGTTGCATAAAGCGGAAAAGGAATGTGTTTTACAGTGTATGCTTAACAGCGTGAGATACAATTATAAATTATTCTATTGCATCATTAAAAAAGTTGCGATTTTGTAAAGTTATGAAAAATAGCTAACGTGCTAGTAATACAAACCCTATAGCCTTCGCAACCTCTTTCAAAATCTATTGTAAAAATCTATATTGTAATAATAATTATAATAACTATAAAGACGAATTAATGCGAACATTTCAAGTTCCGTATTTCTCTAATCCATCAATATTTCTGAAGCTTTAACCTTATCAAGAAGTTCTGAAAGTGATTGTTTATAGTATCAATTTATAATTATTATTATTTTTAAAAATATTCATACATATGAACATACATAAATGTACCGGGAAATACTTAAAAGCTAATAGCTACCAGGGCTATAGCTTAGTGTCAATTTTGATTATAGTCTTCAAAGAGATTGCATTATCATCTTAGGTTGCAAATTGGAATACAAGGGGTCACACTATCGCAAAATTGTCACTTTTAACTTTCTCATATATTTTTTTTTCAATATAAAGAAGAATATTTTCAAAATAAGTTTCAGTTTGAAAATGGAATCAAGATTGCTTTGCCTTGTTCTCCTAGGACTTTCTGTTCTTGAAGTAAGTCTTAATGTTTATCTTGCTTATCGTTTGAATAATTTTTAATAAAATTTTTTCTTAGATCTGTTATGCCGGGCCAATAAATTCCAACGAAGATGAAGCTAGACAGTTCGCGCAAGATGCTAGTAAAAAGATTTTTACGTTTTACGATAGGATTGTTGAAGCTACAATGACATTAGATGTTAAAGATGAAACAAGTTTATCAGATGCTCTAGAAACACTTAAAAGTTATTCAGATGCAATGGCTGATGTCGTCCTTAAAGCAAAGCAATACGATACCAGGGAATTCAAAAACGAAGAACTCCGGTACATTTTTGATAAATTACAAAAGCCAAAGAATATAGCTGTAATTGGAAGGGATGTATATCAGGCTATCATATTTTCCATGGGTTTTCTAAAATTGCTAGCTGCTGATAAGGACATCAAATCATATGAAAATAGTAACATTACTTTGGCATATTTTCCTGATGTTCAGAATATATTTGCAACAAGCGATGATACAAAAGTCCTTGAATACTATTGGAAAGCGTTTAGAGAAGTCAATGAGAAATGGTTAATGGAGAAATTTTTAATAATGGTAGATGGTATTAAAGATGCTGCCAACGTAACCGGTGAGTAACAAATATTTTAAAGGTTATCTCTCTTTGTTAATGTTTCTACGGTTTTTTCAGAAACATCGAATGAAGAATTCTGGATGAAACATTACAACATGACTGAAATGGATACAATAATGAATCAGATTGAACCATTTTACCGCCAGTTGCACGCTTTTCTTCGCAATCAGTTAAACAAAAAATATGGAGAGTCTATTATCAAAACAGACGAGTTAATACCTGAACATCTTTTCCAACAACTTTTGGCTCAGGTTTGGACTGATGGAAGTGTCATTGAAGAGTATTTTCCACACAAAAATCTTCCCCCTTTCAATGAAATTCTGGAACAAAATAATTTCGACACAATGCAGCTCTTCAAGACAGCTGAAAAATTTTATGAATCAATGGGTTTCGATCCAGTTCCTGAAAGCTATTGGGGCAAGAGGTTGAAATTAAAATCGAAAGACAGGGCTGATTGCAAGGCTGCAATACTTGCTGACTCCCCAAACGTTTTCTTGGAATACTGTCACAAGATGGACTTCCGAAAGTTTCTCCAGGCCCATGGCTACATGGCTGAAATTCACTACGCTCTTGAAAAATCAGAGCTGCCAGCTTATTACTTTGATTCGTATGGTTTGGAGTATGCTTTAGGGGAAGCAGTCATTTTATCAGCTTCTTCTCCAAAACATTTGAGTGTTATTGGATTAACTCCAGAATTGGAA
This sequence comes from Platycheirus albimanus, assembly GCA_916050605.2. Taxonomy (NCBI): domain Eukaryota; kingdom Metazoa; phylum Arthropoda; class Insecta; order Diptera; family Syrphidae; genus Platycheirus; species Platycheirus albimanus. Next base: position 65,300,626 of record OU696696.1, read on the forward strand.
TTCTCTGAAGAAGTTTCAATGAATCGACTCATGAGACTGGTAAATTGAGGCATGTTTTTCTTTTGAATCCATGAAATTTAATTTTATTTTCTTAGAGTATCCACACCATGCTTAATATTCCGGTGTATTATGTTCACACAAAAGTAATGGCTGAACTATTTGCGGGGAAATTTGAACTAACCGAAATAAATAAACGGTATTGGGAACTAATGGACAAATATGTTGGTGTTGGACCCCCAGTTGATCGTGTGTCTAATACATTGGATTTCCCTTTCAAATTTTATACAAGGATGGATGAAAATGAACAGGCCAGGTTTGTGTCAATTTCAACTTGAAATACCCGAAAAATACACCTTTTTTTCTTTGTAGAAAGTTTATTTCAGAAGTTCTGGGCTATCAATTCTACTCCAAATTGTGTTCAATTTCGGGGAAATATCCAAAGGACCAACTGCATAAATGTGACTTTTATGGCAGCAAGGAAGCTGGTGATGTTGTTAAGTAAGTTTCAACAAAAATAAATTTGGATTATATAGTATTTCAGTCCACAATTTCTATAGAAAAATGATGAAGCTTGGCTCTTCAAAACCTTTCCATGAAGTGTTGGCAACAGTGCTACCTGAAGATCCAAAAGTGAATGCAGGAAGCTTATTGGAATACTACTCTCCAATTATTGCTTGGATCAATGCAGCCAATCATCGAAATGATGTTAACGTTGGTTGGATTCATTCTGATAAAAGTAAGACTGTCAAACAAAATTGGAATTTTTTGAGATGAAAATGATTTTGTTTCAGAGATTGGAAGCATTCAACTGCCTGTTAAAGATGAGGAATACTCGTAAGTTATTCCCTTCTCGAAAATCTGAGGATCTGACAAAATATCTAAGCCACACAATACAACTACATATTAAGCTAAATAAAATGCGTTTATTTATTTTTTAATAAAATGCTCGAATTTACGAAACATTGCGCTTAATTTGATTAATTTTCGACGACATCTTTGGAATCTTGTATGGCATAATGTATTGAATGAATCAGTTTATTCAAATATAATATGATGAAGGTTTGACCTTAAGTTGCTGCTATAGGCTTGTAAGGGAAAATGACATCTTTTGCTAAGCAAAAGTTTACCAAAAGGATTAGTGACTAGGTCGCACGAACTTCCCCTAATGTGTGACAGTGGTCTTGGGGCTTGAGAAAACTGATATGAGTTAAAAAAAGCACGCCATTTTATTTCTTACATAAATTTCAATTTATGAGAGTAAAATTATAAAAAATTGTGGAGCGGCTTTTTAGAAAAAAAGTTTTATTTGAAAATTTTTTGAAAACATTTTACAAAAAAAATTTCAAATGCGATAATTGCGAATTAATAAATTGTTTTCCAAATATTAAATTTTTAAAATAAAATTAAAAAAAGCTCTAAAACACGTTGTATACCACTGAAGAAGTCTTATACCTTTCAGGGTTCCATTTCCATCTGTGAGGTATACAGTTCTACATGATTTTTGGATCCTGACTTCATGGCAATCAGTATTTGCTTAGCCAGTAGGTACATATTATTTACCTCAAATTAATGGCCAATTGAACTTACGGTCGTCTTACCAAATCCAAGGGACAGGAACTTTTAAATGACCGGTGTTTCGCTTTTCGCAGCAATTAGTCCAGTGGGGCGTGTGGCAATTGGTTTCCAACCTATGGTGTTGTACCGAAGTGTCACATCTCTTATCGGACTTAGTCACATGATCCACACATTCCAATGCCAACATCAAAAGCAGAAACCACAACAACAACAAAGCGTATTTGCTGTAACCTGTAAGAGAAGCGCCTACCATTAAAGTGCGATATTCATTAGTACGGAAAATTGACTTTGTCCATTATAATTCGCACGATGTTTCTGCCGATAAACACAACAAGAAGGCAGAGAAAAAACACCGAAAAGCATGGAGAAATTCATCATTTATTTTAGATTTATTCTTATTTAGTATTTCGCCTCTTTCACTTCCCCCCTCCAGTGGTAATGGGTATTAGTGGATTTTAAGTTTATTATTTTGTCACTAAGGATATAAATAAAATAATAATAATTGTGAATTTTCAAATAACGGACCCTGGCAATCCGACGAGCAAAACCCTGGCTGGAAAGAAAAAAGCACCCATCACAGTGTTGTGGGTTCAATCCCCAGCCTGAGTAGCAATTTGTCTACCAATATACTTCCAGCTTCAACAGTATGCTATCCGTGGGACTTTCGTGAAACAATCTGAATTCACTCTACCAACAAAAATTCTTTCCAATATTCCTGTTCTTTCCATATAGTGCCGGGGAATTTGCGAAGGTCCACTGGTGATATAAAACCGCGTCACAAATCTTGACAACGTTTTGGAAAAATTATTGGGTATTGAGCCTCGATTAAAGCTTGCATTTGATGTAAAAGAAAACTGTCTTATAAATAATTTTCTGATAGTTCTGATTATTCATTTTGATATTCATGCAATGAATCCTGGGTTAACCAAAGGATCTGTCCTGTCTCCATCTCTCTGCGTAATCTGTATCACTTGTCTAAGACGTCTCATATTCTTTATTGTATCTTCAGCTTTTTTATGACCGTTCTTGATATGGGAATTCAATTCAACTATAAGTGGGATTTCAAAGTAAGAAAATTCAATGCGGTGGTATTAAATCAATGCCCCATTCCCATCATATTCGCCTTATTAAGTATGCACTGTTATGCACATAGAGACTCCCTCCTAAGCCGCACTACACAAATGCTGAATTCTTTTACACTGCTCAGTATTTCCAACACATTTCTTTATAATTATATTTAAACTCATAATATGCTTGCATCTCCTACAGCACTTTGTTAAACGCTCCGATTGGCAATAAAAAAGTATACAATATTTACAATAATATATGATTATTTCCTAAAAGATGAGCAGCTATATGGAACACATTCATACGTGAAAAACATTTAGATTCTTAAATTTTTTATTAAAAAATACTTATTGCAGCTTAACCTTAATGAACTGATAACATTATCAGCCTAATTCTTGACCGGTCACTCTGTATCACAATTCTTATATTGCAAATATCAATATCCTCTCAATATAAAGCCAACAGTTTTTGAAATTGCTTCCAGTCTTATTTCTAAATCAAGATCAGATACTTTAAAGAAATGAAAACTAGACTGTTGTGCTTACTGTCCTTAGGATGTATCATCCTCGGGGTAAGGTTAAAAGATACCAATTCACAAAATCACATTTTTACTTGCAGATAGCCAATGCCGTTGCTTTGAATTCTGACGAAGCAGAAGCTATAAAGTTTCTTCAAGATTCTAGTGAGAAATTTGTCCTATTATATAATGGGGTATTTTCTGACATAATGCAATTGTATTCTGGAGAAATGGGGGGCTTATACGATAAACTGGATATGATTGGTAGAAAAATCAATGAAATGTATGATATTGTCAAAAATGCAAAGCAATTTGATCATACAAAATTTAAAGATAAAGAGCTTCGGTAGTTTCGAAAAAATCAAACATTCTGCAGATGAGGCTATCGCTGCAAATTTTCGAATATTCTATATGATATTTACGAGGGGTGGTATTGAACAATTATCTACTGATAAGAATATAGAAGGATACAAAAACAAAAATATAAAGTTGGCTCATACTCCTGAAATTGAAAATATTTTTACTACAAGTAATGACCCCGAAGAGCTGAAATACTATTGGAATGCGTGGAGGGAGAAAAATTCTAAGCGGAAAATATCTAGATTTTTTGAAATAGTCAAGGTTAATGTAAATCATTCATCCCCATTCAATGGTAAGAATGTCTAATCACCTCTGCGATTTTTATTTTCATAAGTCCATGTCTATGAATTCTCTTTGCAGAAACATCAATTGAAGATTTTTGGATGAATCAATACAATATGACTGAAATGGATGCAGTAATGAACCAGATAAAACCGTTCTACCGCCAGTTACACGTTTTCCTCCGCAATCAAATAAACAAAAAATACGTAGATTCTGTCATTCAAAATGATGGATTGATACCTGAGCATCTATTTCAACAAGTCTTGGCTCAGACTTGGGCTGGTGGAAGCATACTTAATGAATATTTTCAGCATAACGGTCTTCTTCAATTTGATGCAATAGTCAAACAAAGTAACAATGATGCTGTGAAGCTCTATACAAGACGGCTGATAAGTTCTATGAATCAATGGGCCTACCTTCTGTTCCAGACAATTATTGATTGAGACACAAAGTTAAGAAAGCAAGAATATGAGGCCGAAACTGAATGTAAAGCAAAAATATTTACAGCTCCGAAAAATGTTTTCATTGTCAAAATATTGATTTCAAAAAGTTTCTTCAGGCTCATGGCTACATGGCTGAAATCCATTACACCATTGAGAAATCCTATCTTCCAGCTAATTACTTTGATTCTTATGGATTGGAGTATGCAGTTGGTGAAGCAGTTATTTTATCAGCATCATCTCTAAAACAATTGAGTGTTGTTGGAATTGTGAATGACATTCAAATCAATGAAGATGTTTTAATGAATCGACTTGTGAGACAGGTAAGCTTAAGTTTACTTTAAAATTTTGAACTTTTATTTTTTGTGCAAGTTTTTGAATTAGGGTATTGATACCATGCTAAGTATTCCTGTTTATTACGTCCAAACGAAACTAATGGTTGACATTTTGGCTAGAAAAGTTGAACTACCCGATGTTAATAAATACTATTGGAAACTCATGGACGAATATGTTGATCACCAGTTGATCGCGTTTCCAATACTTTTGATTTTCCATTTAAGTTTTATTTGGATTTAAATGAAAATGAAGTGACTAAGTAAAGGATCAATAGGGATTTTTATTTTATCAATATTTGCTGTATATTTCTATATTTTATTCCAGACAGTTCAATTCAAAAATTTTAGGCTATCAATTGTATATAAAGTTGTGTACGATTGCTGGACAATATCCAAAAGAACAACTGCAAAATTGTGATTTTTCTGGTAGCAAGGATGCTGGTGATGCTTTAAAGTAAGTTTTGAATTTATTTGAACCCAGGCCTAATGTGGGTTTGTAAACATAATGTGTATACTTATAATTTTTATTTAGAAAAATGATGAAACTAGGCTCTTCCAAGCCTTTATCTGAAGTGCTGGAAGTCATTTCACCTGAGGATCCGAAAATGAACGCAGATAGCTTTTTGGAGTACTACTTTTCTGTCCTTTCTTGGTTATCTTAAAGCAATCAGAAGAACGCCGGCCGTCGAAATTGGTTGGAGACATTCTTATAAAAGTACGATATTTTAATGTATACCTAAAAACATATTAAATTTATACGTGATTTATTTTTAATTATAGAAGTCGGAAGCATTCAGTCGGATATTTTTAATAATCTATATTAAATATTTATGGGTTAAATAAAAAATAATAATTCTTAATCGGTTTATTGATTTATTTTCATGTGGAGCTTACTCTTTATAAATTATTAATGGAGATGAAAGTGAGTTATTACAGAGAGAGAAGTGTGAAATCTTAACTTAGGGTGACATTTTATTAGGAAAGCGCAAACAAAAACTTATGAAACAGATTTCATTTACACAGAACAACGACCGAAGGACTGGGGTCTCTGTTTTTATAAAATTGGAACAGTTGAATACTAGGTTCGCATGAACCTAATGTGTGACAGTGGTTTTGATGCTTGAGATTTTGGAAAAAAGCGGGAGAAAAAGCATACTATGAAATATTATTAATCACTTAAACAACGTTTTTTTTGAATAAAAATTAAGTAATCCAATTGAATTTATTTACTATTTTAAATTTTAAGAAAAAAAAAATTCAAAATTCTTCAACCATTTTTTCAAAAACCGGTTTTTTTTCTTGAAAAACTTTTCGAAATTATTGGTTTTCGAATTTTTTTTTAATAATGCCAAATTCTATATCTATTTGTGAAAAAACCAAACATCAAAAACAAAATTTAACTGTTTTAAAAAAAAACTCAAAGAAAAACTTTTTTTCAAAAATTTAGGAATCAATATTATCTCGTTATAAAAGGGCTCCCACATTAAGAATGTCTTCGAAAGCCGTTGAATGGCTTACGAGAAAATCTGAGCTTAAAAATATGGTCCTATGGGAGGTAAACCTTGTCCTGAAAATTCTATTTTAACCAAAACATAAAGTTTGAAGTTTAAACAAAAACCGCAACTCAGAAAATGCTTTTTAAAAAAAATAATACTGTGTACCAAGTTTGAAGTATAAATCCGTTCAGCCGTTTAGCCACATACAGACAAGGATGAGAATAAGCTTAACGTGATCACCTGACAATTAAGTCTTAATTTCACGGTGAGCTCACTCGCATGCAGAGTCAAATTGTGCTTAGACCAGAGCCCTAAGATCTACCCCGCGGTAGAATCATAGTACCAATTTTATGAAACATGTTGAGGCATGTCCACACTCCTTGGTGAGGGGCGAGGTCTATCTAAAAGCTCTTGCATCCAATAATAAAATCCGTAGATAATATTACCCAATGCCATATGTTTACTCCCACAAGGGGGCCTACCTCATAGATAGTCTCCCAGGTGACTCGGCCACTTGGGTGGGCACTATCTCCCGTGGTACCAGAATAAAGCTTCCGGTGGAGCCTCGCAACCGTGAGGTCACTTCCAGATAAGCACCATCAATATTTAAGGCCTGGCAGCCTTAGATATGCTCACTCAACCATTTGCCAAGATAGAAGCAAACAGCCAAATACGCATACCCAGCCTTCCTCTCTTTGCCGCATACAAGTTTTACCTTGCATACGTTTCCAGTAAGGAATCAATACTTCAAGGAAAGGAAATATAGCTGCAAATACTCACTCCTATTTCATTTACAACAATTTCCCTGCCATTCATATTGTTCCCGGGTTGCCACGTGGAGGCGGAGGATAGGCACATCTATCCCTCTCAAGTTCCAACTTCAATCTCAACCACATACATGATTGGATTGAAGATAGCTTACAAAATATCGACAATGCTAAGCCCGGCAGGGACCCTAAAGACGAAGAGGCGCCGCAACCTCTATGCTCCAAGGATCTGCCGGAACAGAAGGAGTATCGCGATTTCTATTTGCAGCCTTGGCTAAGCGTTCAAAACACTAAAGAGGGTATAGTTCAACCCCCAGCCCCATACAGACAGTCGGATACACTTTCTTCGACTTCTCTATCATCGTAATGTCATGTTTTACCTTTAACTTTTACTTTAACCATGACCGACCATCTGCCAATAAATGGTAATTTGTTTTGGCAACGAGGAATGCATTTTGCAAAAACGAAAAAAATATTGCCCAACTTAAGTTCTCCGATAGGACTTAAAACAAAGCGGAATACGGAAAATAACTTAAAATCAAAAATGTTCATGCATAGGGATGTACATATTTTTTTCAGAATAATTTCTGTACTACATCCACTCCTGATGAAGGTTACCACTGTGTTGTCGAAAAATGAAAAGTAAACCAACCCTTCCGAGAGTATCGTGGCGCCGGCTCTATTTTTAAGCCTTAAGAAGTTTGCTGCAATATGCTATTAAAATTTTTAAAAGTTAAGGCCCAAAAACGTTTTTTCTTTTTTTTTTTGTAAGATTGGCATAACAACTTTTATCTATAGGGTTAATTCTGGTGATATGGCACCACGGGAGATATGACACCCTTTCAATATTTCCCATTTAGTGACTTCTTTTCAAAGCAACATATCAATCAGCATACCGTAAGCTATTGGAGTGTTCAGCCCTTGAAATACTACAGCCGAAAAAAAAGTGAGTGTGTATTAACCAAAAAGTATTTTTGTGTATTAGTGAAGTTCGTGGTAATACGAAAGTATATGACGCCAGGCGTTCAATTTAAAAAGAAAGAAATGAGATAATCGTGTTTGTTTGGGTTCGCTTACCGTTATAACTGTGCGGGCTTGATTGCTCATGTTTTTTGGAATAGCAGAAGCAAGGTCAAAAAGGTGATATGGCACCTCAGAAGTTCGGGAGATATGGACGGTGCTATTTCTCCCGCTTTTACTTTATCTTCATTTCGAACTTAAATTAAAAAAAAAAAACATTTTAAACAGAAAATAAACGCCGAGGACAGTAGGTACCTGCCTGCATCAGAGGACGAGCAAATATCGTTACACGAGATTACTCAGATGGTCCCGAAGATTTCGCGAGAAATATTTGTGTAAATAGGATGTGGAATGTGGTGAGGATTAAGCCCTTACAATAAAACCGGACGAGTGGCTAAAGTGCATAATATGTCACATTTGGTCACAGGACTCCTGTTCATCGTACAACAACATTATGCAACAAATGTGAAATAAAAACCAACAACAAAAATGGGACGTGCCACTTCACCCGCAAGCAGGTGCCATATCACCCTCCATTTTTTAAGTCGTCTTTCTTTTAAGATGTTTTATTTAAAACAAAAAAAATTATTTAACTGACGGTGAATTTCAAATAAATTTTTTTTTGTTTATCAACTGTTTTTATAAAAACTTATTTTAGTTTAAAATAAAAATCTTTTTTAATTGGAAGTTATAACTTAAATGAAAAATAGGTGCCCGACTTTACCCTACTTAATTAATTGTTTGAAAGGCATATTCTTTACGAAGCAGCGCTTTAGTAGGTTGCATTTATGGGCAAGCTCGTAAGGAAAATTGTAACGTGTAACATGTACATACAACCAACGTAATGCATAATAAACTACCCTTGAGGCTTTTCAGATGCAAATAATTATACAGAATTAAAAAACCATATAGAACTACGAGTGCAATCATCATAACGAATGCACAAGTAAGTCATAATTTTCAAAACTAGTTTTATTTTGTGTTTAAAACCACTGATTACTTATTTACTACGAGCTTTTTACTAGTGAGTAATAACATCTAGCTCTACGTGAGATTCTTGTACAACCCATTGCCTATATAAAGAGCTTTAAACTAACAGTATGCTATGTAGTATTTTATCTGGTTAATAGCTTGCCAACGATCAAAGACCATTCACCCCGTATGCTTTCATTTAAATGAGCTTTAGCACCGATAAAAATGGAAACAGTAAAAATAAAATGCACGATTGAGTCACACAAACTTGTTCTTGTGCTAGATATCTTCTTAGGGGCTATATATTCAAATCAAATATCAAAATCTTCAATTTTTCTAGGAGTCCAAGAGTTTTCTTGGAGAAACTAGGTATGCGTTTACGAGAAAATCTAATTTGAAAAAACCGGTTTCATGAGATGAGCGGTACCATTATAAGGCAAATCGAAAAATCTATTCTAACTAAAAAAAAGACTGTCTCTTAAGATTTTATCAAAATCGTTTCAACCGTTTTCGGCATAACCAAACTTTTTGTGTGATGCCTACAGCAGCAATTTAAGCATTTAATTTTAACATTATAGTTTTTATATAATAGAAATGATCAAATCAATAATTTTTACGTGCTTTAAGCAACACTGTTTCTCTATTAAGATTACATGTTAAGTTTTCTAGCTTGAGCCAAAAGATTGTATTTATTTTATAATATATTATTTTATGATCAATAGTATTCCCAATAAGACAAACGTTTGGTGCGCCATCTATGGAAGAAGTTCACAAACACTTGATTGGTGAGTTAGAGCATTATATACGTATATAAACTATAGTACTACCATTTGAGGTGCGCCATCTATCGACGAAAGACTAAGCTCTAGAATACCATGGGAAGCAACAACAACAATTAAAATGGTGAAAATTTTTGTTGTTGCTTCCCATGTTATGCTAGAGCTTAGTTTTTCGTAGATAGATGACGCACCTCAAGTGGGAATACTATAGTTTATATATGCAATGGTTAGGGTTTGCCTAGATTGTTATCTGAAGCAAAAACAACAATAGAAGATATTTGATGTAAACTAGATAAGACAACTAGTGTCGCCATTAACGAAGTTCAGAACTAAAAAAACATATTCCATGAAATTACTATAAACATGTATAAATACAATGGCCGAACTCAAATTCTCAGTTCGAAAAATTCAATTGGGTCGACTCTAGCAAAGCTTGTTTATTGTGTGCGAATAAACACCGCACATCTGTTTTCGGCAAAACTGTCATAATAAGTAATGCCAGATACTAATTATTTTAATTTTGTTTATTTGTTGTTGTGGCTGCAATGAAACTAGACAGCCTTTTTAGGAATAGAGACATCGTGCAGCGCAAGGCTGCGTGCATACCCTGGAAAGTGACAGCTCCCATAAGATCCTGTATAATTTATTTGTGCTGCACGGGAAAAGCTGCACATCTGTTTTGACCATTAAGCAAATCGGCCCTGAATTTCCAGACCCACTCATATCAATTTTCCATCATTGGAATGTCATTACGATGATAGAGAAGTCGAAAAAAGTGGGTCCGACAATTCTGTCTGTATGTCTGTCTGTCTGTCCGTATGTCTGTCTGTCTGTATAGTTACCTACAATCCAAACGGCTGGGCCGATTTGCTTCAAACTTGGTTCATAGTATTATTATGACGTCCAACAGAGGGGTGTTTGGAATTAGCATTCTAGCTCCAAATCTAACGGTACCTGCCATACGACTTTTTGTGAAAAATTAATTTTTCTCAAAAACAGCTTCTACGATTTTGATAAAACTTCCTGAATTGTGTTTTCTGTGCAAATTTTATGTTTTGGTTATAATAGATTTTTCAGGAAAAGTCTTATAACGGTACCTCCCATAGGACCGGTTTTTTGAAATCAGATTTTCTCGTAAGACACTTGACGATTTTCGATGAAATTTTTAATCTAAAACCCCTTTTATAAAAGAAATATTACAAATTCTTAAATTCTTCAAAAAAAAGTTTTTTTGAGTTTTTTAAAAAAGTTTAAAATTTTTTTAAAATTTTTTTTTCTTCCAAAAACGGTAGAATCTATTTTTTTTTAATTTTATTTTTCTGATAAAAACTACAAAGTGCTAGAAGTTGGCATACTAAAAAAAAATTGGTATATATTTTCGAAAAGTTTTTCAAAAAAAACTGTTTTTTGCAAAAACTACTCCAACGATTTTGAAAAAATGTTCGTAAAAATTCAAAAACGTAAAAGAAACCTGATGATTTAGTTAATTTTCTGAAAAAAGCGTTTTAGGTGTTGATTTTTAAGTGATTTATAAAATTTCATATGATTTTTTCAACGCTTTTTTTCCAAAATCTCAAGCACCCAAGACCATTTTAACACATTAGAGCAAGTTCGTATGACCCAGTGGTGCACTTTATTAGTTTTTGTCTACAGCGGAAATTGGTTTTAACAGTTTTATTGATTTGGTCATGAGTGGACATTTTTATTATTTATAGCAGCCAAAAGATGACATCTAAATTTTAATTATTATAGGTTTCTTAACGTAAGCTCCCGTATATCGTGTTTTCCAGTTTAAGCCAACAGTTTTTAGTTTTTACTAAATTTTTCAAAAATTAGATGTTCTTATTGCTCAAAAAGTTTGTTTTCATTCTACTATACTATCCCACAGAGCAAGTACGTGCGACCCAGTCGTGCATTTTTTTTTTTTTTTTTTTTTTTGCATGAATACATAACTTGCTTTAAGTAAAACATTGCGGTTTAATTATCTTGACCCCAAAAAATAGGACTTATCGAAGCGGAGGGCGGGTGCGACGGTGGCCGTCGCGTCGGGTCAATTTGCAGGTGTTGTCAGTGGAAAATAAACGTGGAATAGGATGTATCCAGTAACCAGTACCTACTTTGCCACTTAATTGTGGGCTTAAAAGATACTCTCTATTTAAAAAAATAATAAGAAGAATGTGAATCCTTCCATCAATTAATTTTTCACACACAAGGTAGATCTAAGCGTGTCTGTATACATAACGACAGATGACATAAACGGACATTATTTCTTACCAACTTTTTTTTTAAATTTCAACCATACACAGTTGACCTAGTATTTGTATATTGTAATATTGTATTGTATTCTTGCAGATTTGAAGTGATCGTTTATCTTTGAGCCGCAGGTTTCCGATGGCTGTTCTATTTTTAGAAATTAGTCTCTCAAATTTATAGAGAAAAAATAAATAAATTATTCGTTATCAAATTAGTTTTTTGAATTGTAGTATTTTCTTTGGAATGAGTTGAGTATTAATGAGTAAGCGACAACCTAAATATTCTTATCACTCTATCATGGTATCAAAGTAGCAAGTGAATCGGATATTGTAACTCATAGTAATTTTTTGGCAAATAGTAGGCACGATACCAGGGAGGGAGCAGAAGCCCCTTGAAAACTGTTTTTAATAAGAGTAAGTTTTCAAACAAATTTACGATATATCTGGGCTACATATTGCATATCTACACAATAAAGAAACTCTTTGGTAACAAAATTAGAGTTTTCAAGCAATATTTTACCTTGTCTTGAACATTTTAGATTAATATGATACTCGTATATGAGTACAAATCTAAGAAGGATAAAGTGACAACAATCAGTAATAAATTTATATTTTTGCAGAACACTCAAACAAAAAAGACGGAATGCGGCCCTGCTTCTGAACACATAAATATTTTATGAAGCACTTTCTGCCTTACCCTAACAATTAGTTATCGTCGTGCACTCAGTTCATTCATATATTTTTTTTTCGAGTAAAGTAATCTCGAAATTATTATTATTTTCGATTCGATTGTGATTTTGATTTCAATATTTGTAATTAAAGGTTTGAGTGAAAAGTGACTTAGAAGATGAAATATTGAAGAATATTTTGTGAAAAAAGGGTTTCGTCTGATTTTTTTTTTCGTAGACGTTTTAGTTCAGTTATTCTTTTCAAACCACGGAGCATGCATCGACAGTGTAGAACTCAAAAATTACTTTATATACATATACATATGTATGTATGTACATTGAAGAGTTTTCTGTAGAAAATAGGACAGATAAGAATTAGATATAATCGTTGTTGAATAAAGCATAGTGACATGACCTGAAAGTTTAAAAAATAAATTTTATGTGTTGCTTACTAACTTCCACACAAGTTATGCATTCGTGAAATTTTTTTTTTGAAATTAAAAAAAAAATCCGCCTGTCACTCTGTCTGCATCGGTGACTTCACCCTGAACCGCTGAGCCGATTGAAAAAATCTGTAAATTTGTATTAATTTTTCAAGAGATACTTCCTCTTTTGATCGTTTTGTAATCGTGCACTTAAATAGGTTTATTTTCGAAAAAAATATTTTCCAATCAATTAATTTTAAGTTTCAAAATCATCAGTTCATCATTGTCAACGAACTTTCAAAATTTGTTAAGATAATCTTGATAGTAGAGGAAATTTCATAAAATTTCGAAATCGAAAATAAATTATTTTAGATATAAAAACAAAATATTTTAAACTTTTTAGAACTTTAATGCAATTTAAGCCCAGATTCCGAATGTAGCTTCTAGAGAAATATCACATATAAAATGAAAGAAAGACTGATTTCTGCACTGTTCCTAGGACTTATTGTTCTTAACGTAAGCATATAATATATCTGGTTACTTAACATTTACTAATTAATTTTTATTCAGATCTGCAAGGCAGCACCATTTAAGTCTTCTGAAGAAGAAGCGAGAAAATTTGCTAAAGATGCTAGTAAAAAGATATTCAACTTCTATAATAGGTTAGTGAAGGATGCAATGGCAATTGATCTTGAGGACTACCAGTCTATTGTTAAAGTATGGAATACAATTAAGGCTGAACCAAATCATGTAGGTGCTGTAATTCATAGATCAATGAAATTTGATGCCTCAAAATTTAAAGATAGAGAACTTCGGTACATTTTTGAACGATTGAAAAAGTCTGCGGATATTGCTTTACTTGAAAACAGTCGATTTCTTTTCGTCATTGTTGCAATGTTTGCTTTGAGAGACTTGCCTGGTGAAAAATACATTGACGAAGGATACAACAATACAAACGTTTTATTAGCATATTTTCCTGATATTGAAAACATTTTTGCGAGAAGCAATGATCCAGAAGAGCTTAAATTTTATTGGAACGAGTGTAGGAAGATGAATTCGATGTTGGCGATGCCTGACTTTCTGACTGTTTTTGATGGCTACAAGGATGCTGCCGCTTTCACTGGTAATTTTGATGAAATAATTCAATTTCTTCCACGTTTAATTCTATTTGCAGACACATCAGCGGGTGAATTCTGGATGAAAGATTATAACTTGACTGAAATTGATGCAGTAATCAATCAAATTACCCCTTTTTATCGCCAGCTATATGCTTTTCTTCGCAAACAATTGAACGAAAAATACGGAGATTCAGTGATTCGAAAAGAAGATTTAATACCTGATCATCTCTTTAAACAAGTTCTGGCTCAGGTTTGGACAGATGGAAGTGTTATTGATCAATATTTCCCATTCCAAGATCTTCCCCCATATGATGCGATCCTCGAGCAAAATAACTTCGACACAATGAAGATTTTTAAGACAGCTGACGAGTTCTTCGAATCATTGGGTTTTGAACCCGTTCCTGACAATTACTGGGGAAAAAGGTTGAAAATGAAATCGAGTGAAGACAAAGGACATTGCACGGCATCAATACTGACAGTATCTAATAACGTTTTTATGCAATACTGCAACAAGATGGATTTTAAAAGGCTCCTACAGGCACATAGCAATATGGCTGAAATTCACTATGCTCTCGAGAAATCTAATCTTCCGGCTTATTATTTCGGTTCGTTTGGCTTGGAGTATGCAGTTGGTAAGGCGGTTGTTCTATCAGCCTCTTCTCCTAAACATTTAAGTAGTATTGGACTGGTTCCTGACTTCCTGTTTAGTCAAGAAATTCAAATGAATCGACTTGTGAGACTGGTGAGCTCAATAATTTTTTTTTCTTTTGTTTCAAAATATCATGTACCTGTTTGTTGATCTCATTGTAGAGTATTGAAACTTTAATTAATCTTTATAATTATTACGTTCAAACAAAAGTAATAGTCGACTTGTTTTCGGGGAAAATTGAAATAACCGATCTTAATGCTCATTACTGGAAACTCATGGAGAAGCATGCTGGTATTAAACCACCAGATGATCCTCTGACTGAAACTTATGGTTTCCCCTACACATTTTACTCGGATTTCATTGTTAACAAACAGGCCAGGTTTGACAATTTAGGAGTTGCATTTCTAAATAAATTTATCAAAGTCTGTTTAAAAAACTCCTTGCAGAAATTTCAACTCCGAAGTCTTGAGTTACCAGATTTTGAAAAAAATGTGTTCAACTTCCGGTCATTACCTTGAAGGACATCTACACAATTGTGATTTCTATGACAGCAAGGATGTTGGTAATGTTTTGAAGTGAGTTTTGGTGTTTGTTTACAAAGACTTAAATTAATTAAAATACAATATTTTTTTTGAAGAAAACTTATGAAATTAGGTTCGTCAAAGGCGTTACATGAAGTCTTGGCAACAATGATGCCTGAAGACCCTACATTAAGTGCAGATAGCCTACTAGAGTACTTTTCGCCTGTTGTTTCATGGATTATGAAAGCAAATGTAAAGAACAATGTTCCTGTTGGTTGGGAACATTCCGATTATCAAAGAAAATGAAAGAGAGCAGTGTAATGGTGTCAAAAAAATGCATTAAAATGATATTATGAGAATTATATTTATTATTAGGTACTATTATTTTATATTGTGAAAAAGAGATTGCACCATAGAGATTAAACTTTTTATCAAACAATGATTTCTTAATTATTTTTGTAGGTGCATATTCACACAGAAAAATATTGCGATGTAAAATCAACGTGACGAATTGTTGATTTCAATAAAAAACATGAATTTTTAAATCATTGGATTTCATTTCCATTTAACATGTTTTAGTTCTTTTTTAATATTTCAAAACATTAATTTGAGTCTAAGTCCTGTTGATTTAAGATTAAAATCAAGTATTTAGATTTTCATTTCAAATTAAAACGTTTGCGCATAGTTTTAACTTGGAAAAATGTTGAAATAAAATTATTCATGTTTAAAAAAAAATTAAAAAATATTTAATGCAAAAACACACGTAAACAACAGGATATTCACTCGATACGTTAATTCAATTTTAAATCAACGTGCAAATTTTCCCGAAGGAAATATTTTTAAATCATCAATGTTTCATTTAAGAAAATTTCACAACTATGATCATGACGAAATAACACGATTGAAGTAATTTCAACATTAAAATAGTGTTGAAATAAAATGATTCTCATATTAATTCCAAGTAAAACGAACATAACATTGAAACAAACATTTTTCATGTAAAATTAACAGGTTATACACCTAAACAACTATTTCGTTTTGAATCAACATGGTATTTTTTCCACAGGAAATATTTTTATATCATCAATGTTTCATTTAAGAAAATTTCACAACTATGATCATGACGAAATAACACGATTGAAGTAATTTCAACATTAGAATAGTGTTGAAATAAAATGATTCTCATATTAATTCCAAGTAAAACGAACATAACATTGAAACAAACATTTTTCATGTAAAAATAACAGGTCATACACCTAAACAACTACTTTCGTTTTGAATCAACATGGTATTTTTCACACAGGAAATATTTTTAAATCATCAATGTTTCATTTAAAAAAATTTCAAAACTATGTTCATGACGGAATAACACGATTGAAGTAATTTCAACATTAAAATAGTGTTGAAATAAAATGATTCTCATATTAAATCTAAGTAACGAACATAACATTGAAACAAACATTTTTCATGTAAAAATAACAGGTTATTTTCGGTTGTTTCTTCCTTCTTCTTTTATAAAGACAGCTCCACTATACAAAATCAAAAATTTAAAAAGTCAATAAAAAAGGAGTGATTCCAAAAATAACTTTTGGAAAAAAGTATGTCTGCTATTACACGATGAGTCCAAAATCCAGGTGCATTAAACTTCTTCGAATAAAGAGAAATGTCAAATAGCTAGATTCCAGGAAATTCTTAGCCACGGAAATTACTTTCATTTAATACTGAATTGTATTAAATTTTGGTATTTTGCAGATAGAGAATACACATTCGGCACAAACACAAAACAAAACGAATCATTGTTATTTTTAAATGAAATAATTTAGATATAATCCTACATACTTTTGATTTCCACAAAATTTTCAATAAGTGCCGTTATTAAAAAAAAAGAAAACACTAAACTAAACGAAATATTTTTATTTTTAAATGAAATCGTTTGATTATAATCCTACATACTTTTGATTTCTACAAAATTTTCAATAAGCTCCGTTATTTTACGTCGCGACCTTAAGGAATCTCTAAGTAACTACTATTAAACTACAGGGTGATACCTACAAATAAAAATTACCTTGTTATTTCCTAGTCCTAGTTCACACGCAAACTAATAATTTATGAGTATTGTGAATGTGTGGCGGGACATTTGCTAGATAAAGCGAAGAAGTAACAATAAATTTTAAATTGGTAAAAAGAAAATGAAGCTTTGATTAATTTAATGGGCAATTAGAAATATTAAGGGTATTCATGGACGTTTCATGAACGCCCTTTTCTGGAAATGTTATATAGTTTGCCTTAACTCAAACAGCAGTTTTTTAAACGTCATTTAAGTCATTAAAGTAATTTAACAAATTTGTTGAGTTATTGAGAAAATGATATTTGATGTTGGAAATATTCACAGCAAAAAATAAATTGTACATTTCTCAATTCGAATTCCTAACCTTTATTCAAATAAATTGCACGATTGGTAAGCTCTTAATTGCTTTTATTTCCGGTCACAGTTTTGAATAAAATTTGAAAAACATTAAGATAACTCCAAAGTTTTTTCGATTTAGGTAAATTTACATTGTTTAAAAAAACACTTTAATACTTTTCAGTTGAATAATTTAAATTAAATTAATTAATAAGGTAAAAATAATTAAAAATAAAATTTGAAAATACAAAAAAAAAATTTTCGAAAACACTTGAATTTCAAATTATTTTGGCTACTTAAATTTTCTTGAATATCAATTTTGATTGATATCGGTTGATCTGTTGAGTAAAACTGGTCCTTTGGGAGATACCATTTTCAGTACATCATCTTAATATATTTGTTCGCCAAAATATGCCTAATACTTACATAATAACAATATACAGCTATTTTTTCATAAACATTTTTGGAGACGTTTTCGAGAAAAATCAACTTTTAAATAACAGTTATTATGAAAGGTACTGAGAATTTTTGAGCTAAAGAAAAATTAAAAAAGTTTTCATGTTTCAAACTAAAGGAAGTTTGGCCCAACCGACATACTGACAGAAATCGGCCCTTAATTCAAAAATGTTTCTCTATCACCGTAATATAATGTTTGATTATTATCTCAAGTTTCTTAATATGCACGAATAAGCATAATTTGCATTATAGTACCTATAATCTCAATTAAAAACTGAGGAACGTGAACAAAGTAGATGGAATTATAGAAGACTTTGTTCATAATTATGACGGTAGCTGAGGTTTCTCGATTTACTGAACTGATACATTTTTCCATAATTGGGTTCAGCAGCACCAACATTCTGTTTTTGTAAAAATTTACGCCAAGACGTAGTTGCACAGAACGAAATAAAAATGAATACGGGAAGGAGCTATCTTAATAGTTGTAGGTTGTAGCATGAAACAGCTATATTTCACTCATTTTGTACGTTTTATTACAAATACATACATCGACACACAACGTCAAACAGAAACCAAAAAGAATCCTCATCTGTTTAATTTTTGTAATCAAAACAAAAACGATGACGACAAACAACTTATCAATTACAAACAAAAATAATAATACATTCGGCCCAAGATAAGCACACCCTGTATCATGGTTTTTGTATCAATATTGAATCGCTTTGATTCATGACGAAATCGTATAAGAATATCATTGTTTGTAGTTGATTTCTACAAAAATTGAAGGATCCCGTTATTTCTTCCAAGCCAAGCCAAAAAATATTTCAGAAATGTCCATCAGTTACCTTTTAGTCGCTGTGCATGAGACATGTGTCATATCGCTTTAAGTTTCGGGAAGTGATAAATATACTTAAAAATATGGCTTCAAATGAAAGTTTTAATTTTCATGTGCAAATTGTGAACATAAGTGAAGTGCAACCTATTGACTGACAGATGACGAGGGGTGTTGAGTATCCAGGATAGCGAAGCGGAAAATTGTATGCATTTTTACACACAAAAAAACAACATTAATAAAGCAAAAAAAATACCTAATTGGTGAGTTTTAAAAATTGCACATATATTTTAATTAGGTATCTTTGATAATTTTAATAAAAATATTTTTAAAAAAAAATTCATTTATTTTTGTGTTAGGTTGAAATAGTTTTGAAGTACGCTTAGTGGGCTTTTTTTTACGCATTCAAAACCATACAATTATCCCTACAGGACAAGTAGTTTAGAAATTACAGGGCATTGTGTCTAACAATTTGAAGAATTTTTACACACAAAAATCGAATTGGTAGAAATACCGTGCTGTCATTGCTAAAAAAAAGCTATGAAATTACTTTTGTGTGGCCCTATACAATCATCAAAATTGATCGTTCAAAAGATGACAGGCAACAGTCATTTTAAACACACTATTCCACCGCAAAAATAACAATTTATCAAATTTCTTTTTTAGAAGCTGAAAAAGGTTATGAAAGTTTAAGATTTCTGTCGAAGGAGGATATACAAGAAGCAATAAAACCAATTGGCTTGCGGGAGCGTTTTTGGGAGATGCTTTTTTTATGGAAAAGAGCTGAAGTATGTTTGCGTTTTTTAATTCACTTTAGTGGTTATTAACAGATTATTTTTGTTTTGTTTTAAGGTTCCGAGATGATGACGATACTTTGTCCCAATCAATTGCCAGCAAGGTATAGTTTCTTGGTTAGGTAGCGAATCCAGTATAGTTTCTACAACATCAACGCTAACATCGATTCCAAAAGACTTGAGCTCGCAGCTCTCTAAAATAAGCAAGAATGTAAGCTATTCTAATATTTCAACTTTACACAAAGCCTAACCACACATTTCTATTTAGATTCACTAGACTTTACTGACAAGGCAAACAAGCTAACGAAAAAATCAGCGTTCCCGATGCCAATGAGAGTTTCATCGTTCATCTAACAACAATCAACGATTATGAATGAACCATAAATTAGCTGGGAAATAAATACTTCACCCAAGGTTTGACCATCCAACTATTTTTAATTGTTGTAGGTTTGATTCTTTATGAATTAAAAGGGTTATACGTTTATTTTGTTAAGACTCTTTTAAAATTTAATAATATTTTATCTAGCCTTGATGTTTGTTTTAAATTGATATAATTATTTTTTATCACTGGAATATCCAAAATGTTATTCTTTATTTAAGAACATCAAAAAAAGCAAATTACTACGTATTTATCTCCAAATAATTGTAATGTTTTATTTAATTGAATATTATTTCAATAAATTATTAAACTTTTAAATGATTTCTATAAACGTATGTTATTTTTTTATGGAATAAGTTTTCTTACAGGTTTGGCTCAATAAAAGTGTAAGTATGTTTCAATCGGACTTAACGTATTTAATTTACAAAACAAATATTTGTTTCAACAGGATTTTAATCTTATTTCAATATGATAATCATGCTGATTCATCTTGTAATTTGAATTCGAATGCAATTTAATTTTGCAGGATTACCGTGATGATCATGGTAATTTAATATAATTATCACGGTGATTCAATATGATGATAATGAAGATTTAATATGATGACCATGGTGATTCAAAGCGATGATCATCATGATTCTATATGATGATCATTGTAATTTAATATGATTATCATCATGATTTTGCATGATGATCATGGTAATTTAATATGATGATAACGAAGATTTAATATGATGACCATGTTGATTCAAAGCGATGATCATCATGATTCTATATGATGATTATTGTAATTTAATATGATTATCATGGTGTTTCAACACGATTATCATCATGATTTTGCATGACGATCATTGTAATTTAATATGATTGTCAAGTTGATTCAATATGATGATAATTAAGATTTAATATGATCATCATGGTAATACAACATGTTGATCGTGGTTATTTAATATGAAATCCATGCTGATTCAACACTATGATCATCACGATTCTAAATGACGATAATTGTTATTTATCATGATGTTAATCGTGAATCAACATGATAATCGCGGTGTTTTAACATGACCAAGCCTTGGTTTTTATGAAGAAGAAATCATTTCAAAATGACCCGAATGCTCTATGAAGCAAAAACATTGGTAAAACATGTTGAATCATTATCATTTTAATTGATTTTACCTTGTTTTTTTTCTGTGTGTTGTTGAGGTTATGTTTTGATTTGATTGTAGTTAACTTTATAAGGAGCCACTTATAGTTACAACTTACAACCAAGATTTAATGGACTTTGATTTTATTTTGTGTTTTGAACGGATTGTTTTTGATTTCGACTTAACTTCGTCTGTGATTAGATATACTTATTATATATAGGTAGAAGAAACCTTTCTAGAAGTCATTTTGTTCGTCAAATATGACATTACGATGATAGAGAAGCCCAAAAAGTGGGTTGTCGAGGTTTTTTAAATTTAATTTTGGCCCGGCTCAAACCGGTACCTTTTGAGCAACGGTCTTTTTTCAATCTATGGATTCACTCGAAAACTGCTCTATCGATTTTGATTAAACTCAAAATTTTACAAACTTTGGACATTTTCGATTATACTCACTGCGTTTTTTGTTTTTATTCATTACGAAAATCAGGTTTATCCAAACGTTATTTTTCCCAAGGCCATAAGTTCGCAACAGATTGATTACATTTACTCAAACTTTGTTTGGCATAGTTTTTCTTAGTTTTCTAATTTTTGCAAAAGAGTTGTTCAGTTTAGCCAACTTTTTTCGGTTTTTTTTTTTAATTTGCTCTTAAATGGCCTTAACGATTTTGATTAAACTTAGAGTGTGTTATTCTTTGAGTGTTTTGAAAAAAATTGCGTTTTTAGTTTTTGGCTAGATCTGGTCTTATTTTCAAATGGCCATAAGTTGGCGACGGTTGTATCGAATCCACTCAAATTTTGTTTATTGTAGTTCCTGTAAACAACTTCCTAATTATTACTATTAATTACCCTAAACTTTTTTCAGTTACTCTATTTTTACCTGCTCTATATAAGGCAAGTATTGGTTTCGTGCAGATCATACATGACATTACGATGATAGAGAAGCCCGAAAAAGTGGTTTTCGCCATACCGTCCGTCGGTCTGTCTGTGCGTCTGTGCGGATGTGCGGATGTGCGCTTTTTCACGTCATGCTGCAGCCTAAACGGCTTGACGGATTTTCTTCAAACTTGGTATATAGCAGTTTGAAGAAAAACGATTGTCGATGTTTTTACTTGCGATTATAGGTACTATAAGGCAAGTTATGCATTCGTCGAAAAAAAAAAGTTTTCAGATAACAATCAAACATGACATTACGATGATAGCGAAGACGAAAAAAGATGGTCTAAAAATTCTGTCCGTCTGTATGTCTGTCTGTCTGTCTGTCTGTATGTATAGAGACCTAACAGCCCAAACGGGTGTGTCGAATTGCTTCAAACTTGGTATATAGACTTTTTTTTAGGTATTTTAGAGAGGAGAAATTGAAATTTTTTTTTTAGTTAAAAAAATAACGGTACCTGCCATATAACCGTTACGTTAAAGCTTATTTTTCTCGAAAACGGCTCTAAGGATTTCGATTTACAAAAATCAGTGTTGCTTTTTAGGTACGACCAATCATATGGCTGAAAAAAAAGTTTTAAAAAATAGCTAAGAACGGTACTTTCCATAGGACCGTTTTTTTTTTGCTTTCGACTGTCGAAAACGACTCAACCGATTCTTTCGAAATTTCACACATATATAGTTGTAGGTAGCTCAATTTGTACTGCATACCAGTATTTTTGAAAAATATTTTTTTGTATTTTTAAAAGCATTTTTAAGAAAAAAAAATTAAAAAATTAATATTTTGAAAATCGCTTATTGAATTTTTTTCTAAAAATTATAAATAAATGTATTTGCTAAATACCTATGAAATGGCATTTTTGAATTTTTTTTCAAAAAAAAAACCTTTTTTCTCAAAAACCGCTCCACAGATTTTTATAAATTTATGTTCATAAATTTAAATTTATCCAAGAAATAAAATGGCGTACTTTTTTTTCAGCTCAAATTAGTTTAAGTATTTATTTAAGAATTTTGAAAAATGTATTTTTATCAAAATCTCAAGCTTCTACACCACTGTCACACATTAGAGCAAGTTCGTGCGACCCAGTCGTGCATTTTATTCTTATTTACTCAAAAAAGATTCTGCCGATTTTTATTTAACTTCGTATGTAATATACATAGAATATTTTGAAGAAAACTGCATTTAAGTTTTTGACTACAAATGATAATAACGGAAATTGGTTATAACAATTTTATTAATTTGGCCATAAGCGGACATTTATATCATTTACATCACCCAAAAGATGACATCTAAATTTGATATATGTACTTAAGGTTTCTCAACGTAAACTCCTGTATATCGGGTTTTCCAGTTTTAACCGAAATTTTTAAGGTAGTTTTTCAAAAAAAATTCAAACATGAGTTCTTCATATTGCTCGAAAACTTTGTTTTCATCGTACTATTGCACTCACAGAGCAAGTTCGTGCTACCCAGTCGTGCATTTTATTTAAATGGTGGCTTCCATACAAAGAGCTACTATACCTAGGTTTTCTTTTTTTTCTAATATGCTCTAAAATCTTTTTGAAAAACTTTTCGAAAATATATTCCAAATTTTGTTTGAGTATGTCAACTTCTAGCAGTTTGTAGATTTTATCCGAAAAATTAAATTAAACAAAAATTGATTAAACCGTTTTTGGAAAATTTTTTTTAGAAATCTAAAAAAAACTTTTTTTGAAACATTTAAGTATTTACATTTTTTCTTTTATAAAATAAAAGGGGCTTCTACGCTTAAATTTCTTCGAAATTTGTTAAGTGGCTTACGAGAAAACTGGATTTCAAGAAACCGGTCCTATGGGAGGTACCGTTATAAGACTTTTCCTGAAAAATCTATTTCAACCAAAACATAAAGTTTGCACATAAAACACTATTCAAAATCGTAGGAGCTGTTTTTGAGAAAAACTAACTTTTCACTAAAAATCGTATGGCAGGTACCGCTAGTGTTAAAGCTAGAATGCTAATTCCAAAAATCCCTCTGTAGGACATAAAAATAATACTATGTACCAAGTTTGAAGCAAATCGGTCCAGCCGTTTAGGCTGTTGGTGCCGATACAGATAGATACACAGACAGACAAACAGACAGACAGAAAGACAGAATTGTCGGACCCACTTTTTTCGACTTCTCTATCATCGTTATGTCATGTTTGTTTGTTAGAATTTTTTTTTACGAATGCATAACTTGCCTTAGGTATGGTATGTACCTATAATCGCAAGTAAAAAAGCAAAAGGTTCAAACGAAAACTTTTTGTTAACAAAACCGCACTATGGATTTTTCATTTGATTTTTAAGGAAGACATTTCGTGATAAATGCTATTGCATTACTTGTTTTTCCAAGAAAATTAGATTTTTTTTTTTAATTCATATTTTTTGAATAAGGTATGTACATTTTTTTTTTTTTGCAAAATACGAACAAGCTTGTGCGACCGAAATCTGCGAAACCCGACAAAGTTTGTCTTTTTGATTGTTTCGTCCACCATCTGATGGTTCTAGCTTAAAACGGATATTTTACAAAGTCATGACTACACATTGTAGTACCTATCTTCGCTTATCGCTATGTTCTTCCTAGTGCTATAAATAAACTTATGTAATTCACTGTGAAAATTGAAACTGACCTTGAAGTCATAAAAAAAACTCTGTCACTGATAATCGTAGATTACGATTAATTAAAGTTTGTTTTACAGAAACTAAAAAGCAGTTTCTCATTTTTACTTTTTTTTTGGTGACACCTCAGTCTCTTGCATAATATTCATCGATTAAGTAGCAGAGGTCAGCCATTATAGTATCAAACTGTCTGTCAACAGATTGTTTTTTGTTTTCCTATCTGTTAATTTATTAGCAATTCAAAAATAATCTTATATTTTGACAAATGATATTTTCATTCGAAATTTATTATTAATTACCAAGTCAGAACTCCTAATCACTTTCAGATAGGATTGTCATCAGAACAACAATTCAGTAGACAACTCGTTAAACGTTGATAGCTTCAATGAACTTTCATATTACCGTCCGATTCTTGGCATCCAACTATGCTTCGCATCTGTATTAGCTTTTTGGTTCTTATCAGATAGCCAATTCTTGACTGGGCTAAAGTACTCCAAAAGACTTTCAGCATTAATTGTTGGATCTTCAGGTAGAATAGTTGCCAATACCTCACCGAAGGGCTTTGACGAGCCAAGTTCCATCATTTTCCTATTACAAAGTTTAACAAATAATGTCATCACCCGTGTACATTTATGAAAAAATTCAAAAACTTACCTCAAAACATCACCAGCTTGTTTGCTTCCATAAAAGTCACAGTTCTGAAGAGGTTCTTTAGGGTATTGTCCACTGATTAAACAAAGTTGCTTGTAGAACTGGTAGCCCAAGACTTCTGAGTCAAATTTTCTGTAATTCAAATACAAAACTACTCAACCCGAATCAAGGTCCTAAATATTAACAGTGGATTCTTACCTAGCCTGCTTATTTTGGTTGAGTTCAGTATAAAACTTGAATGGAAAGTCAAAGTTTTCAGACTTCCGTTCCATTGGTGGACAAACACCTACATACTTTGCCATAAGATCCCAATAATGCTTGTTTAATTCGCTCAATTCAACGGTTTCATCAAATAAATCGGTCATAACTTTGGTGTGCACGAAGTAGATCGGAATATTTAGCATAGTGTGGATACTCTAATGATAAGACTTTATATGTAATAAAAGTGTATTACCTTAATTGAAAGATCAAACTCACAAGCCTTAAAAGTCGATTCATCAAAACATCGTCATTAAATTTGAAGTCAGTGACAATTCCCACAGCACTTAAATGTTTAGGCGTTGAAGCTGAGAGAATTACAGCTTCTCCCACAGGATATTCTAAATCATAAGAATCAAAGTAGTAAGCTGGAAGATTTTTCTTCTCTTTGGCAAAATATATCTGGCTCATGTAGCCATGTGCTTGGAGGAATGTTCTAAAGTCCATTTTCTGGCAAAAGTCCATGTAGACATTGGGACTCATGTGATAAACTGCAGCATAACAATCGCCTTCGTCTTCTGATGTCTTCATTTTCAGTCTAGTTTCCCAAAAATCTTTGGGTATAGCTTCGAGCCCTAGAGATTCATAGAATTCATTAGCCATTTTATAGAGCTTCAAAGCATCGTAATTGTTCTGTTTTAGAATAGCATCATAAGGTGGAAGATCTTTGTGTGGGAAAATTTCATCAATAATGCTTCCATTTGTCCATGTTTGGGCCATTACTTGTTGAAATAGATGATCGGGTATTAGTCCGTCAGCTTTAATAACAGAACTTCCGTACTTTTTCTGCAATTGAGTTCCGATGAAAGTGTGCAATTCCTTGTAGAATGGTCCGATTTGAGTCATAACTTTTTCCATTTGTTTTATGTCGTGCTCATTCATCCAGAATTCATTTGGAGATATTTCTAAAATTACATTCATACAATTCCAAAAACCATAATGATGGATTTCAATAATCTTTAACTCACCTGTTAAGTTGGCAGCATCCTTGAGACCTTTTACCAAATCGTCAAAATTAGACATGGCCCATTCGGAATTCTTCTCTCTCCATGCATTCCAATAGTATATCATTTCCTCAGGGTCATTGCTCTTTGCGAAAATATTCTGGATGTCGGGGTAGTATGCCAATGATATACTCTCATTTTTATAACCTACAATGTCCTTGTCAACAGCCATGTCTTCCAAAGAACCCAATGATGTCAAAATTTCAAAGTACTGTTCCGATCCGACAACAGACTCATCTGCAAGTTTCCTTATGTGATCAAAAGCGTTCTTGAGATCTTCATCTTTGAATTGCTTATGATCAAATTCTCTTGCTTGACGTACAATGTCAATCATATTTTTCGCTGTATCCAATATCGTTGCCAATGCTGTAAACATTGCACCCAAGTCTTGCATATCTGATCCAAAGGTATCCAGAGCCAATTTGTCATAGTATTTGAATACCCTTTCACTAGCTTCTTCCGCAAATTTTCTAGCTGCATCTTCAGTAGAGTTCAAAGGAGCACAGATGCAATCCTTGAATATTCCTACTGTAAGGATTACAACTCCTAGTGACACTACATTTGGTAATTTAGAAATTTTCATTTTATTGAAAAATGAAAATATAAGAAACGAAGTTAACTCTACACAATTTATTGTAAGACTAACAGTAACCCAGCAGAAACGCTTTCTTTTTATATTAGAAGAAATGATATAATGTGACCCCGATCACCTTTGAAATAAATCAAGTAATCGTTTTTTTTTTTTTTTTTTAATTGTTATAAGACATCAATGTTTGATAACAGCATTGCTTTGATACAACATTTTGACACCTTCTTTTGAAATGTTAAAAGCATGAATGGGTCGCACGAGCTTGCTTTGATTTTGTGTACATTTTAAATTATTTTCTAAAAAATTGTAAGAAAAACGTACCTATACTACCCTTTTAATAATAATAATAATTTTAACTATATACCTGGAAGACCCAACGTCTTTTAAATGCAAACTGCACGGCATTAGTTAGAATGAATAGAAAGATAGGAAAGAATTTTTGTTGGTACGATGGATTTTGAGAATAAGATGATATTTATCTCAAGAAAATCCCACGGGTGGCGTCCAGTTGAAACTGGGGGAATAAATAAAAATTGCTGCCCAGGCTGGGGCTCGAACCCACAACTCTTAGGTTAGCAACCAAGCACTACATCCACTGTACCATTGCAAACCGCAATAAATATTTGAATTTGTTACGACTTTTTGAGATCCATAATTTTGACTTCCTATTAAAAGTACCTTCTATAAGGCATTCCTAAAAAAATTTTACAATCAAATATTGCATTACGATAATGGACAGTTCTCTCTGCTTGTCTGTCCATCTGGCGGTATAGTTACTTACAGCCTAAACGGCTGGACCGATTTGCTTCAAACCGGGTACACAGTATATTATTATGATGTCCCACGTCCTACAGAAGAGTTTTTTGAGCAACCATTCTAGTTCTAAAACTAAAGAAAAGTGTGCAAGATTGGTAGATCTTACAATATTGATGTAAGACCTGACAATGTCTGACAATTTTATTTACCAATTAGCCAACAATTAGTTGCCTGTGTACACGGTTGGTAGAAAATCTACCAATCTCTTACAATTTATTGTCAGACAATTGGCTGAATATCTACCAATAAATTGTAAGAGATTGGTAAATATACTACCAACCAATAGATTGTTTTTTGTTCAGGTTATTAAGGAAAATCGTGAATAAGAAGGATTAAAACTGGAGTTCCACAGGGATCGAAACTGAGGCCGTTCCTTTTCAAAGTACCTTTACACTTCCGACCAGCCAATTAACACCCAGCGGACAAAGACGAAATTATATGCCAATGATTCGCTCACATAATCTACCTCACTCTCTCCAGAGATAGCAGCACGTAGAGTACAGGAGCACATCACGAATATTTAGGAATACTACTTGAAGTGGGGCCTGAAAATCAACAGTGATAAGACGGAACTTATCTGTTTCCGGACACCGGTAACCAGCAACAGAGGACGAAGTAGGTTTGCAACAAGATGCCAAAACATCAGCATTCAGCTACCAGACAGATCCGTAGTGAAAGCAAACGACTGTACAAAATATCTTGGAGTAAGCTTTTGAAACAAGTTCAAATTCAACAAGCACGCTGAAACCATTGTGAGGAGAGCCAACTTTTCGTTCCACCCACTTATGACGAAGCAAAATGGATTGACCACAAAAACCAAATTGTTGATGTACAAGCAGCTCGTCCGCCCAGTACTGACAATATGCTTGTCCAATTTTTTTCACCATTTCACCAACAGCGATGAAGAAAATTGAGAGGAAATTTCTGCGAGTCTGCACAGGCTTATACCGGAACCCCACAACAAGGAAGTATTGGCCGAATAAGATGCTGTATAAAAAATCAGGAATTATCTCCATTGAGGACTACATGATCCAGCTATCTAGCCGGATTTTAAGAAACTTGGAAGGACACCCAAATCCGGAGGTACAGCAACTTCTACAAGGACTCGTCGAACCTCAGGACAGATACCTCGGCGTGAGAGCCATCACGGACGACCTCTACAAAAGCATAATTTACAACGAAGGAAGACCATTCTACGAGAAGGCTGACAGTGGACATTATAGGGGCTAATCCCCTTAATTCTTATTAAAAAAAATACTTATAAATTATCCACTTATATTTTTATTTCTTATAAAAATTAATTATTTTAACATGTAATCAATTAAAGCGACAAACATATACATACATTTTCTAAAAAATAAATTATAAAATAGACATTAGAAAACAACGGCCCCATTCGTGCCGGAATCATTTTTAAAGTGGTAAATAAGCTTAATTTTTAGACAATTGTAAATAAAAAAATTTGCACCTGATAAAAAACACTTAATCTAAATCTAAAATATATATTTTAAAAACAAAAATATTTGATCCCTAAATATTTCTTAATTAACTTGAGCGTTTTCTTGGAAAAACTAAGTATGTATGCAATTATAATTTGTTCATCGAGTTTTAAAAAATTCGAAGAACTTTCAAAATATTTGAGAACCTAAAAATCTATTTTTAAAAAATTACAAAATAATATTTTATTGTTTAACTTCAATGCATTTTTTAAATTGTTATTTCTATATTTCTTTTAATCCTTAATATGTTGTATCATAAGAAAAGGGCTGCTGTTCATTGCAAAAAGCTGCACCTACTTTTGGTAAATTTGCAGATTTCTTAGTGAACCTTGCCCATGATTTGCGTATAGGCGTATAGAATTACGGCGCATTCATTGAAACGGCGCGCGGCATACCCATTATATAAAAATAAATAATAATTCTTATTACAAAAAAAAAAAAACAGCTACCAATTTTGGTGACGTCTCAGACTTAACAAAACGTTTAAACTTATTGATAACACTTTGCAAAATAATTTCGCATGGTGTTCTAAAACTACATTTCTTAGAACTTTAATTCAAACCGTTATCTAGACACATATTGAACTGCAAGCTCTGACAAATATCAAACTTACAGTTGTACCTATTTGTGTAACGCCAAGTGTGAAAACGCTATATATAGCTTGGAAGCTTCTGATAAGAGGATGACATGTACAAATTATTTCTTTTATTTTATTTTTTTTTGATAATAACAAGGCAACTGAAGATAAAGATACGGTTTTTTCTTACAAACTCTTTAAGAATAAAAAAAATTAAAATGGAAACAACTTAATAAAAAATCAATTTGTCAAAAATCAAATAACTTATAGATTGATTGCAGAATCCAGATCATTTTCAAGTTTACAGATAAGCATACAACAAGCAACGTAAGCGATTATTATTTATTCATCATATGACCCGTACCCGGACTGATTATTTTTTTTTTTTTTTCTTAGCAGATATAGATGACTACAATGTTTTAAATATTTGCTTGCAATCTTTTTTTTTTTTAAGTTGTATTTGAATGCATAGAGTATTGTATTTATTAGATACTCACTTAATTATTTAAGGTGGCGCACACAGACACAATCCATTCTGGACCATCACAGCCTAAGCCAACAGCATTGTTAGATACATTATTAAAAAAATTAAACTCATCATATTCGATCGTTTCTTTTGAGTCGATGGCCTCAGTTGCCAGTGTTAGTATGTCCACTTCGTAGATAAATTAATCTATTATTTGTTGTGTGGGGAAGACCGTCTGTCGTTGGACCCGTGCGTCTGTGCGTCCGCGAGTCCTGTGTAAACCGTATGTTTTGGTTGGAATAGATTTTCCAGGAAAAGTCTTATAACGGTACTTCCTATAGGACCGATTTTTTGAAATCCTATTTTCTCGTAAGCCACTCGACGAATTTCGAAATTTTTAATGTAGAAGCCCTTTTATAAACGAAATAATAAAAAAATTTCAAAAAAAAAGTATTTTTGAATTTTTTAAAAAAGTTTTAATTTTTTTTTTATTTTTTTTTCCAAAAACCGTTGAATCAATTTTTTTTCATTTTTATTTTTCTGATAAAAACTACAAAGTTCCAGAAGTTGGCATACTCAAAAAAAATTTGGAATATATTTTCGAAAAGTTTTTCAAAAAAACCGTTTTTTGAAAAAAAACTGGTGGAACGATTTTGAAAAAAAATTTCCCTAAAATTTAGAAAAACTAAAAACTATTGATTTTTATGTGATTAATAAAATTTCATATAATTTTTGCAATGTTTTTTTCCGAAAATCTCAAGCCCCAAGACCATTTTAACACATGAGAGCAAGTTTGTACGATCCAGTCGTGCACTTTATTTGTCTAACAGATATGGCCAAAACAACAAGGAGGACTGTGCCCATGTAGTTTTGGTCACATCTATAAAATCTGATGTTTATATTATTCAATTACGGAAGTCACCATTGCAAGCTAAACGACTAAACAGCACGTCGAATTGATAAACTGACTTAGATCCCGAGCGCTTGGAAGGGACAACAATTTTGATGGTGGCAAAATCATCATTATTGACGAAATGAATGAATTTGGTAATTTATATCCTAAGGATGCCCTCCAACAAAAGCGCTCTGAAAATACCAAGATCAAAATTTTATTGACCGTATAGCTTCTTACAGATACCATAGACTAACTAATAATAAAGACAGGCCGCTTCATAGAAGAAAAAAGGAAAAAGGAAGGAAGGAAAAAGGTGGAGGCAATCTCCTTCCTTTTTTCTTCTATGAAGCAGCCTGTCAAATCAAATCAAATCATTTAAGTTTTTATATAAATCCTCGAATATAATATTAACGATTTTATTTTAACTAAGTATCTGCATTTTTAGTTGTTGGCATAGAATGCACGGAGTAAACTAGTAGACGCATAGAAAGTTCCATCTAGTTTAAGCCTAAGTCTTTTAATTTCATACACTCGTTTTTACTAAAAGAAGAAAAGCGTTACATAGTAAGTGAACTTCTTACCACTCAGAATCGACCTTAAATACTTTTAATTTCGCTAAAACCACTATTAAATAATAATTAGGGTTTCATAAGTTGATGCAATAATTACATTTCCCTCTTATGTACATTACATAATATGTTGGTTTAATATGATAGGATTGAGAAGATATTTTGTCATCATATACAAATTAACCTCACTCCACTATCTCGGTGTCTTTTGTCTTCTATTGTTTGAGCCCTATTCTTATACACAATGATTAAAAGGAATATCATTAGCTTCTCCTGCCTTAAATTAAGCACGTAGGAAATACATCACTTCGCTTATACATTCCATAAAAATGATCTTATTGATTTTATAACCAAATTCCAAAAATCTTATCATTTTTGCACACATCGTAACCATCACCAACTTGAGAATTCTCAACAAACGATGAGGATCGAAAAATCAAAATTCCTTATTCATTTGGAAATTTGTTGTTTTTTTTTTTTTTTGCTTCGAAATCACTTTCCGATTTATTGAATGAAATAACTATCATAAAATAAAAAAGAGATCCAAGCAAGCGTACGAAGAAAGCAACAAAATATAATCCAACAAAAGTGGCAAAAGCAGATTGGTTCCACTTAGAAAAATTGCCTCAGATAATGATAAAATAAACAACAGAACCTTATCCCAAACGCAAGGAAACGAGAAAGACGAGACAGTTCGGGCTAAGCAACAAGGAACAAGGAATTTATCTACGTAGCCAGCTCTCAGATTCTATTACGGTTTCATATCAATGAAACTGTTAAGGATCCGAGGGGGAAAAATGTTTTCTTGAAAACTAAACCATCAAAAAGAGAATTTCACCAGCTCATGTTTATTTAAATGTGAGGATTTTTTAAAAGCAGTTTGGATTGAAGCAGTAAGAATATTATATTTAGGTACGTACCTTTTTTACCATCACTTACAAAAATAAAATTAAGAACATTTATTTTTTAACTTTTAATTGAACTTTCTATTTAAGCTCGTTTAACGACAGCTTGTTACTTATTGGAGCTACCATTAATGATTAAAATAAAATGCACGACTGGGTCGCACGAACTTGCTCTTATGATAAGCAATTGCTTAGTGGCTGCATATATGGATTTAAAAAAAAATTTAAATAATTTCGAAAATTCTTTTATTTTTTAAATTAGTTTAAGAGTTTTCTCGGAAAAACAAAGTATACAATAAAATTTCAAAGATATACGTAAATCTAGGAAAAAAAAATATTGAAAATCGTTCGACCAGTTTTTTTTTTAAAAAGGTTATTTTTGAAAAACTTTTCCAAAAAATATTTTGAAATTTATTTGGGTATGCAAATATATGGCAACCTGTAGTTTACATTTGAAAAAATAATTAAAAAAAAAATCAATATACCCGTTTCCAACATATTTCGAAAACCAAAAATTTTTTTGAAAAAATTATAAAAAATCAAAAAAAAAAGTTTTTGAAAAATTTGAAATGCCATATTAATAAAATTATAAATGACTTCCTGTGGCCAAAATTTTATTGAAACCGAATGTATAGTTTACGAGAAAATTTGATATGAAAATACTGGTTCTATGAGAGGTACCGTTATAAGACAAATTTTGAAAAATATTTTTTAACCACAAGATATATTGCCTTACAAAAATAGCATCCTGAAAGTTTTATCAAAATCGTTAGAGCCGTTTTTGAGAAAATCAATTTTTTTCTTCACGATTGTATGGCAGGTGCCGTTATTTTTGGGCCTAGAGCAAAAATAAATAAAATGCACGACTG
This sequence comes from Platycheirus albimanus, assembly GCA_916050605.2. Taxonomy (NCBI): domain Eukaryota; kingdom Metazoa; phylum Arthropoda; class Insecta; order Diptera; family Syrphidae; genus Platycheirus; species Platycheirus albimanus. The sequence goes on from OU696696.1 coordinate 65,334,548, forward strand.
GGTCGCACGAACTTGCTCTTATGATAAGCAATTGCGTAGTGGCTGCATATATGGATATTAAAAAAAAATTAAATAATTTCGAAAATTCTTTTATTTTTTAAATTAGTTTAAGAGTTTTCTCAGAAAAACTAAGTATGCAATAAAATTTCAAAGCTATACGTCAATCTAGGAAAAAAAAATATTGAAAATCGTTGGACCAGTTTTTTTTTAAAAAGGTTATTTTTGAAAAACTTTTTCAAAAAATATTTTGAAATTTATTTCAGTATGCAAATATATGGCAATCCGTAGTTTACATTTGAAAAATAATTTTTAAAAAAATCAATGTTCCCGTTTCCAACATATTTCGAAAACCAAAAATTTTTTTGAAAAAATTATAAAAAATCAAAAAAAAAAGTTTTTGAAAATTTTGAAATGCCATATTAATAAAATTATGAATGACTTCCTGTGGTCAAAATTTTATTGAAATCGAATGTATAGTTTACGAAAAAATTTGATTTAAAAATACTGGTTCTATGAGAGGTACCGTTATTAGACAAATTTTGAAAAAAAGTTTCAAACCAAAAGATAGATTTTCTTGCAAAAATAGCATTCTTAAAGTTTTATCAAAATCGTTAGAGCCGTTTTTGAGAAAATCAATTTTTGTCTTCAAGATTGTATGGCAGGTGCCGTTATTTTTGGACCTAGAGCAAAAATAAATAAAATGCACGACTGGGTCGCACGAACTTGCTCTAATGAGTGACAGTGGTTTATGGGCTTGAGATTTTGATAAAAATAAAATGTTCAAAATTCTTAAATAAATACTTAAACTAATTTGAGCTGAAAAAAAAGTACGCCATTATATTTCTTGGATAAATTTGAATTTATGAGAATAAATTTAGAAAAATCTGTGGAGCGGTTTTTGAGAAAAAAAATTTTTTTTGAAAAACTTTTTGAAAAAAATTTTCAAAAAAAATTCAAAAACGCCAGTTCATAGGTATTCAGCAAATACATTTATTTAAAATTTAAAAAAAAAATTTAATAAGCTGTTTTCAAAATATTAATTTTTTAAATTTTTTTTTTGAAAATGCTTTTAAAAATACAAAAAAATATTTTTCAAAAATATTGGTATTCAATACAAATTGAGCTACCTACAGCTATATGTGTGTGAAATTTCGAAAGAATCGGTTGAGTCGTTTTCGAGATAGTCGAAAGCAAAAAAAACGGTCCTATGGAAAGTACCGTTCTTAGCCATTTTTTAAAACTTTTTTTTCAGCCATATGATTGGTCGTACCTAAAAAGCAACACTGATTTTTTTAATTAAAAATCGTTAGAGCCATTTTTGAGAAAAATAAGCTTTAACGTAACGGTTGTATGGCAGGTACCGTTATTTTTTGAGCTAAGAAAAAAATTTCAATTTTCTTTCTGTACAATACCTAAAAAAGTCTATATAGGTACCAAGTTTGAAGCAATTCGGCCCACCCGTTTGGGCTGTAGGTCTACATACAGACAGACAGACAGACAGACAGACAGACAGACAGACATACAGACGGACAGAATTTTTAGACCATCTTTTTTCGTCTTCGCTATCATCGTAATGTCATGTTTGATTGTTATCTCAAAACTTTTTTTTTCGACGAATGCATAACTTGCCTTATAGTACCTATAATCGCAAGTAAAAATATGTTCCGAGGGACGGCCAAATAAATCCTAAATACCAAATTTGAAGCAAATCGGCCCACCCGTTCAGCCTCCAGAGGCGCGAACAGACATACAGACAGACAGACAGACAGACAGACAGACAGACGGACGGAATTCCCAGACCCACTTTTTTCGACTTCTCCATCATCGTAATGTCATGTGTGATTGTTATCTCAAATTTTTTTTCTGCACGAATCCATAACTTGCCTTATAGTACCTATAATCGCAAGTAAAAAAGTTGAGAGGTGTCAAGGGACACCCGGATGGAACGAAGTTCCTTTCGATTAATAAGTGAAGGAATGTAATAAAATTTTATTTTTTTTTAAGTTATAATAATATTTTTTTTATTATTAACAAATATAATGTAATATAAACTTAATCAGTAGGCTCAATTTTAGAAATAATTGGCTTGTGGTAATACTGAAGTAGGAAGCATATGTTTGGGATTCTATATTATTTAAATGTCTTGAAAAAACTGCATCAATGGTAGTATTATATTTTGTTGTTGATTCTGCTGGATTATTGTTAATTCTTAAATAAAATTCTTCCTCTAGAAACTGTAGCAATGGTTTTGATTTTCCATTACTGAAGTTGATGTTAAAATCACCGGCTAAAGTGAGTGGAACTTTATCTAATTTTTTTTTGTATCTGCTAAGCGTTCGAGATACAGCTTTAGAATACTCTTAGCAGTGCTGGATGAATGAACTCCTGAATATCTATTAATTTGTTATTTGGTGAGACATATATGACTGCCATGATTAAGGTAACACCTTTTTCCATTACACACATTATTTATTAAGCGGACCACAGGCACCACACTTGGGTGCGCGCATGTGCACCGAAACTGGTGCGTGATTTCGCCACACACCGCACGACCGCACACCAAATCGTACACACTTTTGTTGTGAAAGAGATTTCAAAGGAAAAAAAACATTTTAAATAAATCTTCCGCATTCCTTACTCAATCACAATACGATGCAACTGAATATAAAATGTGCGCGCGCATCCCCATACACATCACACCAAAAATGAAAAAGTTCAATGCGAAATAGAAATGAAAATATCTGGCTTGCTTTCTATAAGAGAGAAAGAGAGAGACAGACAGAAAAACATTCGCACGCCGCATAGCTTACAATAGCTTACTATAGCAAAAAGTGTCGTGACAACTTTTGGTAAGAATTTTTTCCGTCTAGCCCCCTTTCACAACGCGCGATAAGGAACTTCGTTCCAATAGTTAAAAATAAATTAGGTCTACCAACAAACTTTCCCAGTCAAGATATTGTCTATTAAAGTCCCACTATAATATCAGTGCAGAGATGAATCGTGAACCAAAGGATCACTTTTTCCCATTGCTGGACCAAGGATATAACTCATATATAGCTCGTTCCAAATCACTTGGCCAACGGTCGGTTGCGCAGAGAGAGGATTTAAGAGAACAAAAATTGTGCGCAGGATATTTAATGAGTAATAATTCCTTAAATTTTACAATGCCTAACTCAACTTTTTTTTTTTTGACGTGATAACGTCTAATAAATCGGTTTGGAATATATGGGCAGCACGCACAAAAAAATGTCACAGTCACGTTACCTAGCTGCTTTGATAGCCTAGAAAGTCGATAAAATGGGTGGGAAGGGTGTTGGGTGGTTGGTTAGTGGTGGTGGGAGTGTGTGTGGGGCCGGGGGGGGGGGGGGGGGGGGGTAGTGTCGGGAAGAGGAAAAATTGTCAAAAATGGTGGGAGGTTGTATCTGGTGTGGGTGGTGAGATAAATATTGTCAAAGCTAATGGGTGGTTCCTTGGTGGCTGTAGGTGGGATGGGTGTTTGGTGTTGGGGGGATTTGGTAAGGTTGGGGGGGGGGGGTGAATTGGCAAATATGGTGGATTGTTGGTTGTCGGTTGTAGGTGGTTTGATTGGTTGGCAGTTTTGGTGGTGGGGATGGTTGATTTGGTGCGGTGCGATGAAAAAGTTGTCAAAACTGGTGGGTGAGTGGAAGGTGCTGGCAGGTGGGGTAGGTGGTTGGATTTGGGGGATTTGGTGTCGGAAGGGGGTGAGGAAAAAAATTGTCAAAACTGGTGGGTGTTTGGTTGGTGGTTGTATTTGGGGTGGCTGGTAAGGCAAAAATTCTCAAAAATAATTTGTGGTTGGTTGGTGGTCTTATATTGGGTGGGTGGTTGATTTGATGAGGGGTGATGAAGAAATTGTCATATAATATAATTGTCAAAAATGGTGGGTGAGTAGCAGGTGTTTTTAGGTGGAGAGCGTGGTTGAATTTGGTGTAAGGGCGGGGGGGGGGAGGGGGATGAATTATCAAAAATAATGGGTGGTTGGTTGTGGGTGGGGTGGGTGATTGGTAGTGGTTAGGAAGGGGGGATTTACTGTGTGGGGGAGGAGGAAACAATTTTCAAAAACGGCGGGCTGTTGGTTGGTGGTTGTATGTGGGGGTGGTAGGTTGGTGGTTGGGTTAAGGGCTGAAAAAAATTCAAAAATGGTGGGTGGCTGTAGGTTGGTTGGGTATTTGGTGGTTGGAGAGATACAACCTACACATGAACTGTTTTGCTAACTGGTTATCACGTAAAATTATCGTCCGTAAACCGACTTTACAGACAACCAAGTTTTTTTTTAAACTAAAGTGAGATTGAATGTTTGAGTTTAATTTTTTATTTGGGGTTGACTTATTTCATTTGAGGTTTGAGAAATCAAATTTGAGGTGGCCTTTTCGAATGCTTCAAAAAAAAACCTGTCCTTAAATAGACAACATATTAATTTGGTAGGTAGGTACTAAGAATGTTTTCTTGAAAAATGTTGAAAAATGAAGATATTGTAAAAGATACTATCTTAAGATATTGCACCAATGCGTCAGTAGCCTTTGATGATATGCGCTAAATTAAAAACGATTACTTTGCTCATTTTGTTAACTGAATTTAGCTCTCATTTCCTTTTTTAAATCCTATACATAAAAGTCCAATTAACTACTTTAGATGGTCAAACGGACAGGCTGCGCTCCCAAATGCTTTTAGGTTTTTGTTTCATTGTCATTACATCGAAAAAGATATAGAACAAATTTTCTTACTGGCGAAATTCCTAAATCATAAACATCCCGAACGACTCAGTAGTGGCGAGGGTTAAGGTACCTCAGACTAAAAAAAAAAAACACCCTATGGGGGAGAAGAACTTTACCAAGTGGCATCTTTCATAGCCCAAGTACCTACCTACTACCACTTGGGAAGAGAACTATATACACTTTGCACACGGCTGGCTGGAAGAATTTCTCTGGGGATCAACCAACGTAATCGTTTATATGACTCCTTCTTGCTATCCACACTTAATTCGATAGAATTTACGAAGATGAAAATTCCACACCCAAAAAATATTCTTTTTCTCTCTGCAAAGACGTACATAAGAAGGGCGATTATGACGATGACGACGACCGTAGTGACGGAGGTAAATTGGAATAGAGTCCTTTTTTCTTGCTTTTGCGTTTTGGCAAATGAAGGAGAGTTTATTCAGAAGGCACACGTTAGATCTCTGGGGTACATGAATTTATTCCCTCATCTTATTACTCGCCCTTGAAATGGAGTTCGAGTGAAGAACACAAATAATTGAAGACATTTAAACCAAGGAGAAGAGACGAAAAGGAAACTGTGATAAAATATGGCACATCATCATCAGTGTCATCCTCATCATTTAGGACTTTTGCTTTGAGGGACACAGATGGAATGAATTTGGCTCTTCTATCAAATTTTGGATAATGCGAGTGGATTGGTAATTCTAGTATACAATATAGTAAGTAAGTATAGTATATCTTAGACAAGTGATGCAATTTGAAAATCAGTTGGTGAGAGGGTACCTAGTTGATGATTAAATAATAAAAACAAGTGGAAGGAATCCACATATAATTGAGGAGAAGAAAATGAAGGGAGTAGGTTAATAAAATACTGTAAATAGGTAAAACAATAGTTTGAGCTCATTCTGTAAGCACTGGATCCGCATGCATCGTCTTATCTTATCTTGGGAGCAATGAAGCCAAAAGACATTTACGTTAGGTACTTGAATATGAAATGTGTCTAAGTTCTTAAGTAAGGCCAATGCTATAACAAACTAAACAAAATATTTTTAATAACGGTTATAGGTAGATTATAAAGGGTGTTCCAAACATAACGCCCGATGTGAATTGTAAATAAAACAAAAACTTTTCAGAGAGTTATCTTACTTTTTTTTTATTATGATAGAAAGATCTATGAAACGGATTCCGATATGAAGCTTTTATGTGGAATGTCTTTTGTAAAAGATTGTAAAAGAATTGTGTTCCTAAAAATTTGGCTTTTGTCAGTAAAAAGTTTTTTTTTAGTTTTTAATAAATAGGTACTTTAATCTTCTTTTATTATTTTTTTTTTTTTTTGCAGGCAAAAACTGAAAAGTTCTAAAAATTTACATAAGCTAACATTTTGGAACATGTTCTCGATAAGGTTTTCAAAAAGACAGTTTGTCTACCAATTTTGATTTTTTTTTTCTTAAAATACATAACCGCAAAAGAAGTCAGATAATTTACTTAATTTTTCTCAAAAAGCGTTTTACCTTGAAGTTTAATTAATAAACGAAGACCCAGTCTTATATTTTGTATTTGCGATTGTTCCTACCTACATACTTAAAGGCAAGTTATGGATTCGTGAAAAAAATGAGATACGTCTGTCTGTGCGGACCTCTGCAGCCTATAGGCGGATGGGCCGATTGTACATTTGTATTATATATTTGGTCGGTTCTGAGATGATATTTTTAATTTTTGTTCTAGGCTCAAAAATAACGATACCTCCCTGCCATACAAACGTAAAGAAAATGCTGTTTTGTTAGAGCAATTTATCTTTAGGCTTAAATGGATTTTTGGAAGTTGTTATAACGGTAACTGTCATAGTAACTGTTTTTTTTACTCGGATTTTCTACTAAAGCAATCTTGTGATTTGAATCAAATTTGGACCACTGGAAATCATTTATAATTACATATATAATATTGCCTTTCGAAATTTTCAAAAACTTCAATTTTGATTTTTTTGATAATATTAGAATAAAGTGTCAAGTGTGATAGTGACCTTGGGGCTGGAGATTTTGGAAAAAAAGAAGGGAACAAATCATACTAAATTTAAATAGTCACTTGAAAATCAATAGTTAAAAGGTTTTTTTTTTTTTTTTTTTGAAAAAAATGAAATAAGCCATCTGTTTTCTTTTACTGTTTTGAATTTTAATTAAAAAGAATTTCAGAATCGTCTTACCAGTTTTTGGAAAAACCGGTTTTTCTTTAAATTTTTTTGGAAATCATAGATATTTTTTTGAAAAATTTAATAATCTATGTTATTTCATCTATAAAAGGGTTCCTACATTAAAAATTTCATCGAAAGTGTTTTACGTGGAAATTTGATTATACAAAAAACAGTCTAGGGTTACCGTTATAAGACTTTTCCTGAAAAAGCTATTCAAACCAAAACATAAAGCTTACACTAAAAGCACTATTCAAAAAGTTTTACCAAAATGATAGTAGTCGGTTTTGAGAAAAATGGGATTTTCATTAAAAATCATATGACAGGTATACCTAGTCTTAGTTGTTAGTCTTAGAGTTGGAATGCTACATAATTCCAAAAACCTCTCCGTAGGAAGTCATTATAATATTTACTATGTACGGAGTTTGAAGCTAATCGGTATAGTAGCTTAGGCATTTGGCTGTAGTAGGTGCCGATACAGACAGACGGACAGACAGAAAGAATTATCGAATCCAATTTTTTCATCGTCTCTATCATTGTAATGTCATGTTTGATTGTCAAAAAATTTTGAAATTATCTTGAAAACGGGTGGATTGAATTTTTTCGTAATTATTTTCCCAGGCAGTTCCTTCAAACTTCGATGTTTTTACATCCTCAACCGAATTTCAAAATGGTTTTTCAAAAAGGCTCACAAAAAAAAACATTATAAATTCTTGTTTTTTTTTTTTTTGTAATACTTACATATACATGGTCCCAAGCAATTATCCAGAAAAAAAGGAAGTATGTGCGACCCAGTAGTGGATTTTATTTTTTGAGTAGCTAGCTATTCGTTTGGATAAGCTTCAAATATGTAGATTAATAAATTTGTATTCATATTCAAACAAAAATGCTGTTTTTTAAGAGCTTAGAACGTTTTGTTTTTAAAGACTTTTTTGAGCAAAGCCTTTAAATCAATTTTCTTGTATTTCTTGATAGACATACCTACATACTTGTCCAGATTTAATATGATTAAAGTTTATACCTATATGTATGTATATTGAAAGACATTTTTGCCTAAATATTATTTGGCGCACAGCCAAACCCAATCGAAGTTCTATCACAGACAAGTGACAGGTCAAATTCTCATCGAAAATAAGTTAATTAACAGAAAAACCCTTCACCATGATCCAAATTAGTTGAACATAAAAAAGTACAAGACTTTAAGACATGTCACCTCACATGTCCTGTGGCAACACCAAGAACATCCCAGCTTCTAAATGGGAACAAATTGTTACTAGCAATCGATATCTTAAGCGGGAACGACGGAGACGTGACGACGACGTTTAAAACATCGAATGTGTGTGGGCAGTAATCTCATCGTCACCAAAGTCTTTCTTCGAGAGGTGCAACACACGAGACTGCAATCGCAAATCGGAAGACAGCGACACTCATAATATCATCGCCCACCTTCTATACAGATATCCATTCCATTTGTGTGCTGTAGTGCTCCAGGAAAGGAATCCAAGAATTTTTCATGCTTGATTTCTTGATTAGTAAAAAGGGAACATAAAATCTGCTGCCTCCAATATAGCCTGCAGGTGCATGGAGCAGGCCTCAACGCCAACAGTGCAGAGCGTTAAACTGACGAAATTTGCCGCCACTGGCTTGGCCTGTGTTTATGTTTGATTCGCGTATCTGCCTCCTTATCGCATGAAGTGCTAATTGATGGTTTCTGGAACGGAAACGAAGGAGAATCCAGAAGAGGGCTTGGATGGCCTAAAGAACCTCTTATAAATGTTAAGAGGCCCTGCAACTTTATGAATGGATTGGCAATGTCGTTGGGTTTTTTGTTTTTATTAAATACCTTAATTAAGGGACATGTGCTGTGGTCGAAAATTGTTTAAATATTGTAGTATTAGCACATTGTTATTGTTTTATTACTATGATCATGTTTCCAAGCTGATGGATAAGACTGCTTTTTTTAGGTCAATATGATGTCCATGGTGATATATTTGCATATTCTTATAAAGTTTTAAAGTTTTTAATTCAATGCCAGAACATGTTAAATTTGAAACAATTATTAATAATTATAGGCGCAATGTCTTTAATATCTTAAAAATAGTTTTTAAGATATTAAGTTATGTAATAAAAGCTTAATACTTCCTTATGCTTAATTAATAAATTAAATAAAAACAATACAATAATAACTTCCCTGGATATCCAATAAATGAATTTCGATAATTTTTAAAACGCAACAAGGTTGTTTTTAAGTTCAAGAGATTTGGGCTTAATCGATAAAGGGAGCTTCTTTTTTGAATTTTTCGTTCCTAAAAAAATGTGTTTAGTTGATTAAATAAGAAAGGAGGCATCCCCAGCTCCCCTATTAAAAATCCAAAATACAAAACTTATTTATAGATAATGTTGTCGTCATTATTCCAAACTACATATATTCGACTAGAAGAAAGTCTGGGCTTCTTTACCATATAAAAGTGGAAGGGCCAAACTCAAGTTCCTTTTTTAAAATGCAATTAAATGAACAAAGTTGATTTTTTCCATACATTATGGCTTCATTAGTAAAGAGCAAATATTCCAATAATTATGGAATTCAACATTGTTCAAGTGGTTACCTTGGCTAGCTTCGCAGTAGCACTCGTTTCCAAGATCTTGTTCTAAAGTCCAAAGACATTGCCAACATTGTCTGCTAACACGATTTTTGAGTGTCGAGAGTTTGGGATGTGTGGCATGACGCGCAATCCTGCATGAACCAGAGGTCGAGGTCGGTAGTCCAAATCAATGTCTTCAATTTGAGGACAAAAATAGTAAGTCGGTTGACACGGCTCTGTAACGCCAGCTTCATTTTTGAATAAAAATGCTCCAAATTATGACAACACTCCACGAACTGCACCAAACTATGCGGCGATTTCGTTTTTTAATGTAGCCGCCAAGATTATTGCATTAAAAACCATTGTCCAATTCAAGTTGCTTAAGGCCCGAACTGCGAAGCGATAACGAAGCATAATGGTCGTGCGCCTTCAATTGCTGAGTCAATTGGAACTTTTAAGCGAATAATCCGAGATCTTTGTGCAGAATTCTCCTCAGGCTAGTGCGTGAAATGTTGAGCTGTTGAGATCGATAGCGAGTTGATGTTCTCGGCTACAACAGCCACATTGTAGTTTGTACGCACCGTGCAATGACGCACGGGAGTATTGTCCATATTAGCATACCAGTCTCACGAACTTTTTGCACAAAATAGTACAGCAGGCATGGTAGGTGATTCATTTCGGACAAAACTTCTATTCAAAAAACTCACTGTTTGGGACACAAACACTCACTTCGGAAATAAGTTTTCAATATTTTCCACCGTTATTCAAATTTCAGGAGACTCAATTTGATTTGCGGAGATATAATACTGATTTTCTGTCAATTTTTGGGCGGGAAACAGCTGTCCGAGTCAATGATTCAAAGGGAAACCATTAGATGGCCCATTCTGTATCAGAACAGGGATGATGAGTGTTTTGCACGATGTCTTCTTAGTTCTTTCCATCAAAGCCTTATTGATGATTAAAATTAACAAAAAAAAAAAAACAAAAATCAAATGAAAAAACAAGAGTTGTTGCTTTTAAATATAATTTTGATTTATTTTAATTTTTTAAAGCCTTACTCCTATTGCAGCTTGTAAGAACAGATAAAAGCTTACTTTGATTTCTACGCTTTTGATGTTTTCTGTGGTTACAGCAGTCCCAGGCACAAAAATTCACTATGTACCTCGAATTTGTAGCTATCAATAGTAAGCTTCTGACCAGGTATGCTCCGACTTTATTTGTTAATGGAAGCATGTATGCATAATATTGTCACATCCTTTCTGAATAAAAGCTCTATGTTTTATGATAACTTATTTAAGAAGGTATAAAAAAGGCTTAATAAGAGCCCTAATGTTATTATGTAACAGTTTTCATGGCTGGACTTATAGATCTTTATTTGCTAGATATGAGTGAATAAAGCAACCAAGATGAATACCTTCTTATATTTCCTTTCCTGCCATCGGAATACTCTTCTTTAAAAAAAATCAAATTAAAAAAAAACCTTCAACTCTCCTGTCCTGTCCAGGACCTCATTCAATGTAAATTGTGACTTGTTTGTCACGGATTTTCCACATTATGATCGTTTACACATTGTTCCACGCGCCGCGGTACTAAGTAAGTAGGTAGTGCATCCGAGGATGGACTTGTATGAGTGAGAGAGCGTACGTCCGGGACTGGGCCAAGAGGGCAAGCGGATGAGTCTGCAGGACTATATCGGGCGCATTGCCAATGATCGATGAAGTAAGTATTAAATTTACGACGTGAAACTGTTGCTGTTTTTAGACGAGGGATTTTTTTTCTTTTTTTTTTTTGTACAACGTTTCTGAGTTTTCTTTGGAGACACATATAGGGGTGCACAACAAACTGCATCAACCATACTGTAGGTAGGTATATACAACCAGCCACAATGTTCATGGGTTATACTATAGTCACAAGGGGGAAACAAAACGAAACGAACAAAAAAAGTTTAAAAACAAAAACAGAGTCGCGCATTCCATTGGAACGAACAAGGAACAAGGGCACTTCCCGTTCCAAAGTATCTATAGATGAAGACCGAAAGGAAATATATGACTTAATTTAATGTCTCGTGTGTTTGGTACGGCACTTAGGTTGACTTTTGTTGCTGTTGTTGGTTTTATTGGTCTTTTCGTGGTCTGGTGCTTGTTTGGTTGCTTGCTTGTCTTGTCGCCCGCCTGCCTGTTCAATTCTCCACACACAATCGCTGAGCGCGCGTGCATGAATAAAAACAATCAGTCAATTTGATCAGTGGAGTCAATAAATATATTTTTTTTCCGATCGAAGGAGTCCTCACAACAACTTAGAACAAAAAAAAAAAATTAACTTTGGATTGTGTCGTTCAATGGTACATGTTTATTCTGGTAATGGCGTGAGGATACATTTATGTGATTTTTTAGGACCAAAATATGATGAATAAATGCTCCAAAGAAAAATATTGATACAGATGGCAGCTCAACAAAGGATAGAGTGTATAGGAGAACCAAAATCAAAGAAACCTATGCAAAAGAGAACGTAATACACAGGGTGTTTCCAAATCCGTAGACAAAATTTTGGGAAATGATTTATGGAAATGTTTGAAGGAAACAATTGTTCTAGAGTAAGGAAACTTCTCCAATTCTGACATCATTTACCTAGGTTTTAAGAACAGGCTTATTTTGGTGCACCCTGATCCTTACATTATGGTGAAATTCACTGAGCTATTATTACTTATAAAAGAAACATCGCTTATAGAAAGTACAGCCTTTGTAATTGCGTTTAAAATAAATTTGATATCTTGTCTCAGTCTTTCGATATCCTATTTCAAGTCTGGGTTTTTTTTTTTAATATGGTAATTTTTTGATTTTGAGGTCAATTTTCTCTAAAAATGCAATGTGATCATATTTTTCTTGAATGAACATTGCAATAGTAAAAATAAAAAAATCAATGATAAGCTTGCAAAAACCCAAAAATTTTATGATATGTAAGTATACTTGGTAAAACCTGCGGTAGGAAAAAATGTTCTTATTGATAGTTTGTACTGTAAGTTAATTTGTCTTTTAGAAAAATAGTTTTAGATAGGTCCCCCCTGTAGAAAAACTTTTTTCTTAGAACATGTCCAAACATTATTTCCCAACTTTTTTTTCTTTAAATGAAAGGAAACACCCTATAGGTAGATTAATTGTTATTAAGTAACTCAGAAAGCTGAGATAGCTTTTGTATTCAAAGTTAACAACTACTAGTAGGACGGTAACCACAGACATACACACCAGTGTCCAGTATCCCTGCGTGTGCATTTTATTTTACTAGTGTTATTAGTCCCCATTTAAAATGCACGCGAGAGTTTTAAGTGATAATAAAATGCACATCAGTTGATTTTACGCTTGTAGACAAAAAAGAGAACCAAACTTCGGTCGCTGGTCTGTATTATATGTAAGTGATTGCATCAGCGGTTCAGAGCCAAACCACGATTTACATCATTTAGGGCCAGTTGAACAATGTTGGTTGATCCCCGGATCAAAATTTTAACACGGTATAACTCGTTTCATGTTTGCACAATCAAAGTAGGAAGCGTGGTTCAAGAGTGGTTTAAGAGTTAACCCACGGATCAAAAATTTCAAAAACTAGTTAAACCTTGGTTCAACTCTGAACCAAGATTGTACAACTGGCCCTTAGTACCTGTTGTATAATAGCGGTTTAGTACTGAACCTCGTTTTTAAATTCTTTATCCGTTGGTCAACTTTATTTAATGCACCGAAATCGAGGGGTTAACTATTTGACCACTCTTGAACCCAAGTCTTAACTTTTATTATGTACACAGGAACGGAGGTAAATTATTTTTAAATTTTGATCCGAGGATGAACCACGATTGTTCAACTGGCCCTTAGAGTATTAAACTCTTGATCAGTGAGCTAACTTTTTTTATGAGTACAAATCAGTGGGTTAACTCCAAAAACCTAAACCACACTTTAAAATTCGTTGTTGCAAGCACTAGGCGAAGTAAAAACGAGTATTGTACAATTTATTACTGGCCCTTAATTTAAGATGGTCTTAGGATGATCTAATAAAGCATAACAGGCCCTTATTGCTGCGGAAGAAGCAATGTTCGAAAGTTCTAGTGAAAGGTAAAGCTTTCGTCCAAGGAGTACAAAGCCCGAGCGAAAGCCGGTGCAGACGATGGTGAGAATGTCGTAGTAGATACACAGTTGGTTCTGAAAATTTAGAAAGAAGAGGCAGACTTTCTAATCTAATTGCTGCAGGCAAAATGGCCCATAAGATTTGAACAATGATGAGCAAAAATTCTGACTAAAAGAAGCTTGGGCAAGTGATATTATTATCTTAAGTCCAATAGAGCTAGTAGAACGGTTGGGCTTCCGGGAGTTTACTTGGTGAGGAGCACACACCGAGTCATCTGTTCAATCTGGTACAGATGCCCTATCAGGAAGAAAGGAGATACTCTGAACTGAGTCAACTACAGAGTGTATTGTAGAGGGGAGTGGAGAGCGACCTAAGCAAACTTGGCGTGTGTTACTTGCAACTGGCTATATAGGGACCGGACTTGCTGGAGGGGTATGTTGACCACAATCATGGACTGTCTGCACTAGTAATAAAAACAAATTCTATTAGTTTTAAAACAAAATGTAAGAAATTTCAAATATGTAGTTGAATAAAAAAATTTTTGAGGCACATGCTTTCGAAATAACCAAACATTACTGTCAACATCATTTAACATGAAAAATGAAGTACCTAATGACTAATGACACTCAAAATAAAGTGTCTCCTAGAATTTTTTTGACGATGAACTCACGAACTTCAAAAATTGTAGCTTATAGAGACTGCAAAAACTAGAATATAATGTTTATTTCCCAGCCCTACTTGCGTTTTTTGTTTTCAGGTTCCAATCAAAGAATTTGTATACCAAATTGATAAAAAAATGTTGATTTGATTGTTTTTATTATGTCTTCTTCTTTATGGCTGACATAAAATTCAAAAAAAAAAAAAAATACATTTTCCCACAGTTGTCTGCATTGGACTATTTCCAGCCGGGCTGTATATTTGCTTCTTTATTCTTCTCAGCTAATATTTTTGTAACTGGACTATAATATTCCATGATACTTCCTGCACTTACTTTTGGATTTTCAGGTATTATCTCAGCAAGCACATCGTTGAAAGGTTTTGAAGCACCAAGTTTCATCACCTTCCTGAAATTCAGAAATTTTTTAAAATTTCAATTTAACTAGGTAATCATTATAATTTTCACATACTTTAGGGCTTCACCAGCAGGCTTGCTGTTATTAAATTCACAAAGATAAAGGGGTTCTTTTGGATACTTCCCACTAATCTCACAAAGTTTCTGATAAATTTGATAGCTCAGGATTTCGGAATCAATTTTTCTAGAATCTTAATTTTTTGACTTCTTTAGTTAATATAAAAACTTATTTTACCATAACTGAACTTTACCTTGATTTCGGAACATATATTTGATGAAATCATAAAAAGCAAGGGGCATATCAAAAGTATCTGGACCAGTTTTATGATTCAATGGTGGTCCAACACCAACATACTTCTCCATAAGTTGCCAATACTTCTCGTTCAGGTCTTTGAGTTCAATGTTTTCCAAAAATAGATCAGCAATTAATTTATTGTGTACAAAATCCAGTCGTATTTTCAGCAAAACCTCGATACTCTAAATAAATGTTTGTGACAAAAAACTCATACAGTTTCAGATATTATTTATATAAACCTTTCTCAGAAGTCGATTCGTTTCCGCATCATCTGTTATGTTAAAACCACTATCTATTAGCCCCATACCCTGTAAACTTTGATATGTTGAAGCAGATAAAACTACTGCTTTTCCCATAGCGAATTCTAAATCTTGCGAATCGAAGAAATAAGCAGGTAAGCCAATCATCTCCTTAGCGTAGTATAGTCTCGCCAAGGCTTCATAAGCTTGAAGCAAACGCATGTAATCAACTTCTTCACAATACTCAAGTCGGAATTTTGGGCTTGAATTATATATTTTAGCCTTGCATTCACCATCCTCATCATTTTCGTCTAGAAAATAGCTCTCAACTATATTATGTTCCCATATATCTTTTGAAAATGGCGTAAATCCTAAGTTTTTATAAAATTTGTCAGCCGCATGAGTATACAATTCGCTTGCTTCAGAATATAACATCGGCACAATCTCAGAAAGATTATCATATGGATACATGTTTTCGAAAATGCTTTCATTTGTTGGGGACCAGATTTGAGCCATTACTTGTTCGAGCAGATGGTGTGGAATCAATCCATCAGATTTGATGACAGTATCACCGTATTTTGTATGCAAAAGATCTCGAATATAAGCATGTATTTCCATATAAACAGGATTCATATCATCCATTAATTTTTCCAATTCATTGAAGTTGTAGTGTCGTAGTAGAGGAGACACATCTTAAATAAACAACAAACCTATATTTGTTAGATTGTCGCATGTCAAATTCTTAATTTTTAATTTAATATATATTATATGTACATCTGCTGCTTATTTAATTTACTAGGTAGAACATATTTTGATTTATAAACTGTAAATGTCATTTATATAGATTGAAACAAAAAACTAACCTGGTAAATCTTTCAACATATTGAGAATTAATTTCAGATTCTTCTTTGCCCAGTGTGAACTTTCCTCCCTCCATTTTTTCCAATAGAATTCTAATTCTTCTGGATTTTTAGAAGTCTCTATCAAATCCATAATGTCTGGATTATACGCTATTAATTTTGTGAAATTTTTATTTTCATGATATTCTTCGATTGTATCCTCTCTAGATAATTTATTGAGTTTATAGATTACTCTGCGTATCTTGAAAAAAGGTTCTCGTCTTTCTACAGTCAAGTTCATAATGCGTCCAAAAATGTATTTCAATTCAGGATCTTTGAAGTTTTGATAATCAAATTTCTGAGCATTTTCTTTTAAGAGAGCAAGAAACTTAAACTTGTATATTTATAATCATCATCATCATTATCATCATTTTCATCATCAAAAACAAAATTATACTCATCTCTTAAGTCATCAAAGAATAGAAATATCTCGTGACTTGATTTTTCTGCGAATTCCCGAGCTTCGTTTTCACCAGAGTTCAATGCTGCGGCATCTGAAATCTATTGAAAATTAAATTTATTTTAGAAAAGTTATTTCTGAGTTTTTTTTATACTGATACCGCAAGGATACTGAATCCTAATAACACTATAGCAAACAATATTCTTTCACTCATTGTCGAGAATTTAACGTTTAATTTTGTTCAACTAAACGCTACGGCTTTGATATTTGACTGACTTTGGTATTGGAAAGTTATCTTATTTTATAGCAGACTCTAGTAAAGTTACTTATAAAATTGTGCAATTTATTATTTAATTGCACTAGCTATGCTAATATTATTGTAATAAGGTACAATACCCCTAAATCAATTAATTTTTTTATAAGCAATGGGGAAGTTTCGTTTTGCTTATTTTAATGTTGATTGTGTTGATAAAAAAGACCTGATCAGTGGTTAAAAGGTTCATATTTTATTTCGCTTGAAATTCTTTAGATTCTATACATATCAGGCTTTAAACTCTCTTTGTGAAGACTTATGTTTGGCCTGTTTAAATTTATTCACATTATATTCAAAGATAATCTTGGTTACAACTTTTGAATTTGTTCTATCTTTAAACTTCCACTTAATTTTTTTAATATGAAACTTTCCCATTATTTCAGGGTTATCCAGATTTGCTAGCGCACTAGCTAATTCTAAAAATAGATAACATATACATTGTGTCATTTGAGTTTAAATGTTGAATTGATTATTGTGAAAAGCTCTTTAGAATACTTATGTAATTAATTAATTTTATTATATTTACGATATATTGATATAGCGTAAGGTTTAAGAAAATCGTTTTGAATAGCTATTTTTTTCAGGAATGATTTTGTGCTCTTATTCAAATAAATTTAAAAAAATAAGCGAGAACAATTTTTTATTACAATTATTATTTTTATCTTCTCTTTTTCTATGTCACATTTCTATTTTAGGTACTCTCAAACAATTTTTGAAATTTAAAACTGTTAGAAGAAAATAAGTATGTTTTTTTGTGTATTGTTTCATGATGAATAGCATGTGGCTAAATATCGTTCATCTGAGAATCTTCAAGGCTTTTGTAGGGATCGGCAGACTATCCATTTTGTTTGTTTTATCAATCAAATAATATTCTTAAATACCTACTCTTTAAAAAATGTGATCTGGGCACTGTCACTCACGGTTCACGCGACGCCTCTTCTCCAGATTCATTCAAAATCATTCAGAATGACATTTTGCGAACTACTCGTTTGGCCTGTCATAAAACGTTATCCAAATTCAATACTGGTGATTAAATATACAGGGTGGGCCATCTAGTGGTTTTACGTAATTTTGACACTGGGACAAAACGTTGGGAAATATTGAAAACTTATTTCTAAAGTCAGTGTTGGTGTACCCCAAACTGTGAGTTTTTTTTAAATGAACGTTTGACCGAAATGAAGTATACGCGGCCTCAGATGTACGCAAGTTTGTTCAAAAAGTTCGGGAGACTAATAAAATGCTAGTGGACATTACTCATGGCCCTCATCGTAGGGTGTTTACGGACGGGAATGTGGCTGCTGTAGCGGAGAGTGTGGCACTTAATTCAAGAACATTAACACTTATCCTCTTATAAGGTCCAATTAACTCAGCAATTGAAAAGGCTAACGAACATCTGCTTCATTATCGCCTCGCAGTTTGGGCTTTAGAGCAGCTTGAATTGAACAACGACTTTGCGCGAAAAACAACAAACGAAATTTCCGCATCTGAGGCTCGAAAAACCCGCATGTTAATGTTGAGAAGCCAATACATCCATAGAGAGTGACAGTTTGGTGCGGCTTGTGTAGTGGTTGCATCATTAGTGGATTGGATAATTTTTCTACGAAATGAGGCTTGAAACGGTGCCGTGAAATAAGGCCGTACGAAATAAGGCCATATTTCAAAATTTGGCCTTATTTCACTTTGTAATTGTGAAAGAGGGCCATATTCCAACATATGGCCTCATTTCACTTTGACGAAGTGAAATAAAGCCAAAATGGCCTCATTGCGCTTTAAGTTTAGTTGGCCTTATTTCACTTTCAGTAAGTGAAACAAAGTCTAATGTTCGGGTGAATTTTGCTGATATTTCCAATTAAAATATATCTAAAACGAAATTTCTCCCATTACACCTTATAGTTTTGATTACCTGATTACACATTTCTTCATTATTATAGAAATAGTTGTATTTCTTTTCATATTATAGCTATTCTTTTCAAAGACTCTCCGAATTGAAAACTGAAACATTTCGTTTTTAATGTTATAATTTGCGACAATTTTAGGCTATCACTTTCAGCAACTCTTCAAAATTAAAACTGAAACATTTTAAAAGCTTCGGTTTTAATTTTGGATAGCCTAAGCTGGCAGTGTTAATTTTGGAGATTTTGTCAAAAATAATAGATAGTCGCACACCGCCCAAATTTTCTTAAAAAAAAACTGCAGCTTTTAAAATGTTTCATTTATTATTGTACAGTTTTAAAGTTTTTTCAATATTACATTAAAATATATGCGCAAATATACTGAAAGCTTGTGTAGTGAAAAAACGCTCCATATGGCCTTGCTACACTTTCGAAAAGCGAAATAAGGCCATATCACGCCACAATCGATCTTTTGCGGCTTATATAGCATAGGTTTTTCCCTACACCATACAGCTTCCTTGAATGTCTGAAAGATAGTTTTGTCTCCTCTTTTGTAGTAAATTCCAAATTTTCTGTGAGAATGTCAAATAATCTGTTCCATATTGTAACAGATTTAAAGCCTATTTTTATCACATATTTCCAAAGGAGAGGCTCAGATAGAAATATATACTTATAGGAAAGAACTGAAACCAAAAACAAAACTCTTACTTTAAGCATATCCATTCAGCTAACTTCTGTTTTATAACACGAATCATTAATCATAGGATATTCAACCTATCCAGACAAGCCTTGGAGCTAATAATAACATAACCCAAAACTTGCTTTCACAATGTCAGTCATAAAATATGTTAATGACAAATAGTAAGGTAGATATGACTTAATTTGGAAAACAACACGAATGCTTCCAAAAGGTACTTTTCTATAACTCAATCAGCTGTGATTATCCATACCTTCATAATTTTTTTTAGTTTTGAGAAATAACACTTTTCTACGACTATTTATGTTCCTGCCTTTATGTGCCCATATAGAATGGCTACAACCATAGATCGATATGATGTGATTTAAATATAATATACGCTTCATTCTTACAACCCCATCATCATGACTGTGTCATATCCAATTTCTTTAATAAAAAAGAATCGGAAAACTTTTCTCCACAACAAATTACCAGCAGATATACACACGGCAATAAACAACCCCAAAACGAACCCCTTTCCATTAAAAAAAAAAAAAAAAAAACTGTAAAGGAAGGTAAGACCGAATGTAATTTAGATTTTTTTCTCCCTTATACTCATTTTCGGCAGCAACACAAAATTTACAACAACAACAACAACAAATAACAATTTCAAATAAGCGGGCGGTGAAATAAAAGAAAAATACCTTACCAAAAGAAAAAGGAAATCATGTGTGTGGGTAGATACGTGAGTAATTCCGCCATCAAATTTGAACGCATTATAATAATACATCATTCGCACACAATTTTCCTTCATGTCCTTACACACATAAATTTCTCTCCGCCAGTCACTCAACCAGGCACACACAACACAACAGCAAAAGAAGAAACAAAAATTGAAGAAGAAGCGCTACCCGACTGTCCGTGGAGTACCTAGTTCTCAAGTTCCCCCCAACAACTTCGTTTTAAGGAAAAACAGAAAAATTCAGGAAAACTCGGCTTAAACAAAAAAAAATACCACCAACAACAACAACAACACCGAATGAAAATCCCACACAGGCACGTTTATTCACACTCGTTCACTTTCTCTCTCATCGCCAGCAATGTGTGCGCCAGAAGGAAAAACTCAGCCCCCAGCGCCCCACTGAAGGATTTATGTGTGAAATATCATGGCTCTCACATAAAGCATAATTCGTCACACTTTACGCACTCTACTCTTGTTCCTTGCCATGAAGTATCATTCTCTTTCTAGCACATAAGTCTTTCCTATATCACAGTCCCACTCGCACAACACATTCATCTTTTTAAAAGGCTCTCTCCTTCAGAGAATGCTTTATGGGCTCGCTCCTCCCTTTTTATTGCTTGCTTGCCATTGCCATCCCAGCGGCAACGCGCACTGCCAGCCGTGCGACCATGTTGCCATTGAAAAACAACGGAACACACAATTCGGAGTCAGAGCACACAGGTATGTAGCTCAAATAACTTATTTTCTCAGAATGATTGTGTGGGTATTGGCTTGCTCAGCGGATAATGGCGAAGAGGGATCGAATAAACATGAATGGCGGCACGTTTGAATTTACAATATGGATTCCCGACGGCAAAATGGATTTCATGAATGAAAAGAACTTGTAAGGAAAGACATTTTTTGTAAATTCCACTTTGCTTTTAAAATATTTTTGTTTTAGTTGGTAAAGGATGAGGATTTATGTGATTAAAGTGATAATTATTTTAATACACAAAATATGTTCATTATAATAAAAACAACTAAGGGAAATAAAACTTTTCAATGACTTTTTGGTTATGTTTGTTTCAAAGGAAAAAAATTTAATTCAGTCGTATCGTCGGCTGCCCTCAAAATTACTGAGTAGAAAATGTGATTTCATTGTAAAGGTACTAGACTTAATTAAGCTCAATATCTTGGATTTTGTTTTTTGAAGGTATATTTGTAAGTGTCTCTTGTCGATTGCTGGGAGGAAAATCCTTTGGGGAAAACTCTTTGACTCATTTAGGTAGATGTAAGATTGCTAGTGCTACATTTTGTAGACACAAGTGGAGAAATTATGTGTGCGAAATAGTAAGGAGCAAAATTGCCAAACTGTACATATAAACGTAAGCAACGAAAAGTGTTGCTAATGGAGTAAAGTTGTAGCTTAAAAAAGTGACAATTATAAAATTCATAATCTAAGAAGTTTTTGGACTGCTCGGTTTGCCAAAAGTAAAGTAAATCGAAGGTAATACAGCAACGATAGCAAGCCAACGCTGCTGATTTCTTATGAGAGACTTGTTATTAAAAGAAAGATGTTAACTTTGTTGAATGATCAACAAAAACACATGGGGTGACATGTTATGCAAAGAAATTTTATTGATACTAATTAAATCCTTAAAAATTTCACGATAAAGTCATACAATAATTCTCTTATAAGAAAAAATAAAAAAAAAATTGGTAACGCGTTCTAAGCAAAACTACCTGAAATACTATAGAAGAACATATTAGCCATGGCTTCATGTCTTCTGTTATCCGAATGTTGGTTTATTTCTTTTCGGAAATAAAGCGTTGAAGCTTTTGTCTCTTACGTTGTCACTTTATGAATGATAAAGGACGATCTTTTTCCACGTTTTCCTCTGCATCTGTTAGGCAAGCTTTTTTTATCTATTTGGAATCAGATGTTGTATTCGGTCGTCCGATCCTCCGTCATTAATCCATTGTCATTTTCATTTCTTTAAATTATTATCTAGAGAAACTCTATTCTACAACTTCTGATTTAATAGTGAGAGCGATTGTAAAAGGCCTGTTGTATGCGACAGTATAATCTTTATTAAATATTTGAAAAAAAAGAAGCCTGACTTCGGAACGCTGTACTTTTAAACCATTTCGCTCAAAACCATGAAATTGGTCGTATTCTGTATTCAAAAAGGTCTGAAATTTAAAAAAAATTGATAATTTGTTCATCCATGTGTCAAAAAGCTGCAGATATGAAAATTACACCATGAAAACGTCCACATTTCTTGAAATGGTTTCAGATGTGTAAGAAATCAAACCGCATGTCGGTAGTTAAATCAGTCTTAGGACTGCAAATTAGTGCTATACCTACCCAAAAACTTGTCAAAATTCCATAAAGAATGAGCTAAGACTTATAATTTTACCAATAAGTTGTAGACGTAAGAAGTAATCTAGTTGATTTACGTTGAGGATAACTTTAACTTTATTTTATCATCTTTAACAATATACATCATTATTAAGGAAGAAACATGTCAAAAAGTTCATGATGAATTAGTTAGGTAATTTACTATCGTCACCTCTTTATTTTGATTTAAGCCTTGTATTGTCAATCAATTAAGCAATGGCATGTAACTTTTTTTTTGAAAAAAGAATGTACATAACTGCCTTTCAAACAATAAAGGTATTGAAACGGTCTTCTCCTGAATTGCATACCACTTTTTAAAATAATAATAACAGAAAGTAGTATTTACAAAACAGTAACTAATTTTGTTTTACTTCAAACGTTTGTTGGGAACACAATAGGTTCTTTTTTTCTTCATTATAAACAAAAGAAGTGTTAATATTGATATTTTTTTATACATAAATGATACAAGAAAAAAATAAATCAATAACAGATAATTCATGAAATTGACAATTAATAGGTTTCGTTGTAGGTTTATGGGTTAATGTTTTACTGTAATAAAACCAAAAGAAATAATCACTTTGCAGTAATAAAAATCAAAACTAATCTAAATCACTCATGGCAACACTTTTCCATCCACAACACACTATAGGTACATTTCATATAAAATGCTTGTGTCGTCATAAGCTCACACAATCACAACACTCTCCCACAATCTCCCCCCAAAAATATAGAAAGAGCAAGGACAAAAACAAAACCACAAGCAAATAAATATAACACAAAATTTACGAGAGTGAGCGCGCATAGCATACAACACTCAAGAACTCAAGAACCGACACACACAATAGCTCAAAGCATTGGAGCACAAAAGAGCTCTGGCGAATGAGCAACAAATCGCACAAAATTGAATAAATACACTAGCTAGAGCCACTCATTCAATATAGACTCTAGTATCCGAATTTTCCACGGCAAACACCCCCCAAAAAAGTTTTTCCAACTCTTCCTTTCCCCTAAAGACGCACCATACCATCGAGAGAGAGAAAACTGTCGCACCATGCCGGGTACGTCGTCACGGCTGCCGTTGCCGATGCCACCGCCGCCGCCGCCGCCGCCGGCCAAAAGCTTGTTCGTTATTCCGTCTTCGTTTATCATCATCACCATCGGATTCAGATTGTAGCGTAGTTCTTCTTCCACTTTCGCAATGTTTATGGCTCATTTTGTCAGCTAGAGCACCGAGCAAAAACTCGAGCAACTCGACATATTCCTCTTGCCGGATAGTCCATACCCACGCACACCATCAGAGTAACGCCTCGTCTTACTCACCTATACAGTAATTTAGCGCAGAATTTTTCCTTCATCCATTGCATATCCTACAAGTCGGAGAATACAAAATACATCCACTATGACCATGTGAAAGATACTTTATTACGTGTACGGTTACGTACGGCAGTTGCGGTGCGGTGTGGCAGCAAAAGAGGCCCTCTGCGCTCTGTCCTCTGTGTGATGTGTGCCTCTCGTATATTTTATATTCAGCCACCGCCAGAATGTATCTAGATACTTATTTATGTATTATATGCCATCACACCATAGCAATTTCTCGTACATTGGCGTAATATCAGTATATTTTTTTTTTCTCTGTTCCTTTCTTTCCACTATAGATACTATACTGCTGCCAATGTATTGTTGTTGTTGTTGTTGTTGCTGCTGCTGCTGGTGTAGTTGGACTCTATAGAGCTGGCGCTGGCTGGCTGGTGGTGCTTTGGTGGTGCCTCTGCCTCTACTGCTTTTGCTGCTGCTGTATGTCGCTTTTTTGGTCTTTTTTTATTTCTGGATTAAGGAGTTCTCGGATTTTCACATGTATATGGCACGAATTGAATGCTTTATGGGTTTAGTTTGATAGAAGTCGTAAAGAAATCAACATCTTTTTTGGGGAGCTGTAGTAGTAATAAAAATAATCATAATCGTAATAATAATAAAATCTAATAGTTGTAGGACACACATTAAAAGAGAAGCATCACAGCTATCAAAAGGATTTGTTTTGATAGTTTGAATTGAATATAGTATCTTGTAACCATCACATTAACTTTGTTGACGAATAAAGATACTCGAGACGTCTGTGCATTATTTTGTTTATGATGTTATGTTGTGTCCCCTGTGGCGTGGGAATTTGTTTTTGTTGGTTTTTTCTCATATAGCTTAGACTTATTATAACGATAATTACTATTGGACTTCGGTCATTCTAATTGGGATTTGTTGGACAAACCACTCTCTAGCGTGTCTAGTACTTAATTAACCCATACACGCGGTATATAACTTAATTAACTTTATATTGAATACGTAATATAAGTGCAATAATATAAGAGTGCTTCTTGATCTGCATCTCGAAAAAGGATAATATCCGTGCCAATATGAATCTACGCCAGTGATTATAAATTCATAGTGTCCTCTTTTTTGAATTACTTGCAAAAAGATACACTTTAAAACACTCAGATACAGTGATTCAGTCGTTACAGTCTGTGCGCGCCAATTCAAAAATCAAATAAATTATATTCTTACTTCAAATAAATGTCAAAAAAAGGAAAGCAGCTCCTTGAATTGTGACAGTTTTTGAAATAATCGTATTGTAATCGGTGTTTTGCTCGTGTATCGTGTGTTTTTATTTTGATGGATATCCTTATCTTTGATTTGCATCCAATGTCAATCAAGTGCTAATACGAATAGCAAAATATATTTCTATATTTTTAGTGTTAACAAGTGATTTGCAATATTTTTGTTTGCCTTTTCTATTTATTTTTGGCTAAATCAATATTATTTAATTTTGCAATTCAGTGTTTCTAGTCGTTTTATAGTATAATTGAGAAAAAGGCATTGCCAGGGCATATTTAAAGTTTTATTGTTTTTCGTGAATTCGTTTTTAATTGAATACATCATGGAAAACGTCGGTTTTCGATCGTGGAATTCATTCGTTGCATACCAGATTGTCGCAACCACTCAAGAAGAATAGAATTATCCTTGTCCTGGAAGCAACGTTAAATGTCATCGGTCTTTTTGTTCTTAACTGCAAGTGAATATTGCAGTCAACGCGCAACTGCAGCAGAAAGGATTGTCATCAACAGCTTTTCGAGAGGATAATGTAAGTACCTACCAATCTATTGATGTAGTTGTGGTTTATAAGTTTGAATTTCATATGAAAAAGTTGTGAGCAATGTGTAATAAATGTGGTTTGAATGAATGTTCCCGAAACTTTCAAAGGAGCTTGAGTTTAGCTTGAGGTGAAAACCTTTTTACTATCATACACTAGTATCAGTGAAACCAAAAATAATTTTGGGTAAACTACATCAATGACTTTATTAGGTAGATAGCGACACTTTTTAATATTGAACATTGTTTCTGTCAATCAGAAAGTCATTACCATTACGACAATATTGAATAAGGATTTAAGATCAGATAAACTTTGTATAATATACCTTTAGTTCAACGAAATTCTGTCCTTCATTAATATGCAAATATAGTATTGTTCAATCCAAATGTTTGGAAAGCAGACAACGTTCTTACTTTTATTACCATAGACACGATTCTATAAGAGTCAATACTTTACAAATTTGTATAATCTTCCAACAGGTAGAATCTTATATGATGGAAATGAAATACAAAATAAAAACCATGTTACGGTAGAGATTTCGTAAACTTATCCTGATATGGAACAATTAAAGTTAAATAGTTTTAGTTCTTATTCATTGACTTTTCTTATAATCTTTTATAATAAATTAATTTATATAAGAATTTAGAACAAGGTAGCTTAGTAATTATTGATAATAATAGTCTTTATAACGTCCCACGTTGAATAGACTTCACAGCTTATAGTAGGTATCCTTAATTTTACATAGGAACATGGTCACAATACAGTTATGTGTAGACTTGACATTCTACTATAAGAAGAAATTCTTTTTTGTGTTGTCGTTGTATTACGTTAATCCTACGTTATTTATATTGAAAATTAAATTAAATCAAAACCTTATGTTTGCCTTGGTACTTAAAATAATTTGTTTATAAACACGTGACTACAGTGGAAATTGATCTCTTAATAAGATGAATTCCTGTAGCGTACAAGGATGTTAATAGGAGTTCATAAAAACTTTGATAAAAATATATTATTATTGAAATATTCATTGTTCATAACTTGAATTCTTCAATCTTCAATAAGAATTCAGTTTTAATAATATTGAAATTGTAGAGTAATATCTCTTCGTGTTAAAATTTGCAATGCAAAACAAGTAGCAAAAAACTTCCGCCATCATTAAGTTTTCGAAAATATTGAAACGTCTATTCACCATGCATTGCGTATGATCCCTATATTTCATACTGTCATTCTTGATTTCAATGAAATAGGCCACATTTCACTTAAAGAACTTAAAACACAATACAGGGTAATATAGAAATAACAATATCTTAATTATGTAACAAATAAATGAATGTTTCGAAGTATCAGTTGGTACTAAACGACACCATGGACACGGCTGACTGAGTTGATCTCTCAACTCGTGTGAATACAGAAAAAATGAATTTGATCAACTTTTACCTTTTTATTGATATCATTCATTAAAAAAGTAATTTCAAATAATATCAAAACGAAAAGGGGTTGAAAACAATGAGTCTGTAATATTTGCAAATCGAATTTCACTTATATTCCCAGGGCTCTTCTCAAGTCCTTTTCATTTATAATAGTAGGTATTGAAATTCAATTCATTGAAAACAAACTTTATTTTGCAATACGAGTTTTGATCAAATATTTAGAACCTTCGGCTATCAAAATTTATATAAAAACGAGATTTAAAAATTATTTTTGCTCAAGTCCTTTTGAAGACTAAGTACTAGGAAGAAAGAAAACACTACAAAGTGTCAAGTATGTGTATAAAATTCTTCCTGTTAAAATCGAGATGATAATTATATTTTCTAACCGAGCTAGTTGATGTCTAAAGTGAACAAAAAAGTATTGAGAGCGATGAAATCGCCCTTTTTTCCGTATTGAATTAGTTAGTGAATTGTCCAGACTTGCCAGGAGAACGATAAACCAAATAAATTAGTACAAGGACTCCATAAGTAAATTGAAAAAAATTCGTTGTGAGGTGTTATATAATTGAATAATAATAAGCTTTTGTCTTGTTGTAATTTTATGATCATATCTTCAAAATGTAATATAAAAGAAAACAATATACTTATACATATGTACAATTTATTAATATTGAGTCTTTAATCACTGCAACACAGGTCTATTTTCTACAAAAGATAGTTTAGTACTCAGAATTATTCCGATCGTTTTGTGATTTAGCTCTGATAAGAAATTGTTAAAGGTGTATCAGAAGATTAAAGTTATTGAAAAATAAAAACCAAAATAATTTTTGCTAAAAATAACATTATATCCTTTTTTACAAAATATTTTGTTTTGCTTCTATGAACTTGAAGAATTATTAGGTATTCTATCTTTTGTTCATTTAAAAAATACTTTTTAATTTACCTTTGTTTTTTTTTTTACCACTGCTCATTTGGTCAAAATAGCATTTATAACATCTTTTTTTAATATACTTTTATTAAAAAATAAAATATGAAGTACTATTATCAAAACTTTTTCACTTTTTAATAAGAACTGAACAGAAACGATCAAATTTTGAACCTAAAAGGCCTTCTTCTGCTCTTATTGGAATCAATGATTATGTGGTAATTAATATCGGTTTAACCAAAATTCATAAAACTTTATGCCAATGAGATAGTTTTTGTTTATATTTAAGACAAATGTTCAATTATTTTTATAAATATAAATAAATATTTAAGGGTATCGATCTGGAGACATAATATGTTCAGTCTTTGATGATGGTATCTATTACTTACAGTTTTTATTAATTTTCTGAAGATTTTAAGAGTTATTGCAACTAACTAATATAAAAATATTTGATTGTATTTTTGAATATATTTTAAGATATTCAAACTTACCAAAAAATGTGTATAGCTTTTGGACTTCATTTAATATGTTTTTGTTTGGTTTCTGATTAAAAATCGTTAAAAATAATTCTACACTAATTTTATTGTACACAAGGGAGTCTATAACTATACCAAAACATTGCTTATAACTTACAAAATCATCAATGATCTCAATTGATTAAAATATAGTGGCTCTAACTGAAGTACATTTATTCATTTTAGTTGATATAAATATTTGCTTTTTGTGAATTTTTAAACTTTTAACATATTAATGAGCTCGGTCCTAAGTCGGCTCATAATCCATATTTAAAAAAATACTTACTCTAACTTAAGGAATGCGCCGGCAATTTCGTTGATTTAATTTTAACAACTGTTCGTAGAGTAAGTTTGTTTAATAGTTTTTGTTGATTATTTTACATCAAAATCATATTTTGTATGTCTTAACTCATGAAAAGATACCAAATTAACCTTTAAACACTCTTAACTTGTGGAACCTCTTTGTAACTATTCAAACCAGGAATGTTTATGTAAAATTTTCTTTGAACGATATCCAAATGATCAAAATCAAAGGTTTCTTAGACATATAAAAGCAAATTGACTCGTTTCCTAGTCTAGTGTTGCCGTGAAGTTACTCTAACAAATTTGTATTCACTTTTGATATACAGGTATAACCCCATAAGCTTAAGGGTATTTTATATTTGAAGGGCACCGCTAATTTGTTCATTAATTGAACTTTCAGAGAGGCATCTCCTTCTTCTAACTTTTCCCAGAAGAATTTGATGATCTCGAATAGGATCACAGCCCCTTTGTTTAACTGCTGCAAGCTTGTGATCCATCACTGGGGTTCACCGTCGGTAATCCACTTGCTAATTAGTTATTCAGAGTTAATGTCAGTCTCTCCTTCTGTCTCCCAAATCATTGTATCGTGCTCTAGGTGGAATCAAAAGTGATTCAGCATGTTTCGTCCTAGATTTAAATAATCATGATATCTGCCAGTTGGGTTGGTAACGTTTGCCCCAAAACACAAGCACAAACGGAAATCCCCAAACGGAAAATCCTAACAATAAAATCCTCATCCGGAAAACCTCAAAGAGAAAATCTACAATCTACAAAAAGAAAATCTACTGCGATCAAACGCGCGCACGATTTTATCGCATGATTCACTACTTGAACATGTTTGTATTGGTGAAATTTGGTTTAGTTCATATTGCAGGAGTAAATATAAAATTCTTTTTAATGCTTGTAATGTTTATTAAAATAAATATACGTTTTCAAAATAAGTAAATAAATAAATATTCATAAAGTCTTAAATGAAACGAAAAGAAGAGATTTTTTGAAAATTAAATGAACATAATTGAGATGTACACGGACACTGGGGTTTTGGGGATTTTGGCAAAAAGTATTGTTTGGGTGTGGATTTCATCCGTGTGCATTCTGTCTTTGGTAATATTTGCTAGATGGATTATAATTTTTGGGGATTTTAATCGATGAAGATATTTTTTTTTTTGGATTCTGTAGGACACCCCTGCCAGCTATCATCTATTTCTTAGATGGCCATGCTGTATTGAAGTCTCTAGATTTGATGTTTACGAACTCCAAAATAGATCTCGAATGTCGGTCATGTTTCATGGAGATGGCGAAAAGTTCAACATTACCCCTTGGTGAGAACGACGTTAAAGAGATATTTCAAAAAACTGTAAATCCAACTTATTAAACAAGGAACGGCACTATCCACTTTAATAAGTAAAGTTACCTCGTGTTTACATCGCTACAGATTGCTCATGTTAGTTATCAGGAAATAAGTCTTGTCTAGCGACAAATCAGATTTCACAAAAACTGGATCCAAAAAAGTCTAAGGCTGTGTTCTCCTAAACCAAACGGCATTGGTATATAGACACACCAAGAAACTCAGTGTGCTCGCAAATAAAAAGAAAAAGAGAAAAACTGTTTTTAGAAGAATTGAACTTCAATAACATTAATGTACCGATCAGGTTGGAAAATAATTCTTCCTCACTCTTCGAACAAAGCTCAAATCGGTTCTAAGCTTACCTAGGCTTAAACTTTGCAAATGGCTTTTCATTAGATTAAGTTGTTCAGCTTTCCCATTTTCTAGATCACAACAACCTTGGCTTAATCAAACCAACTGAGGAAATCCTATTATATTTTCTGAGATGGTAATCTTGAGATGAAAACTTCCTATCAGACTTTGATTCTCTACTCTCATACGGAGGATGTTTGGTTGACTCTTATTTTGATCTAATACTTTATCATTTATAGTTGGATTTTTAAACGTTCAAGTTTATGTAAATCAGTAAATGGCTTAGTTTTCAGACTCTTTCATAATTAAAACAGGTACAAAACGTCTACTCACACGACAAGTTATCGTTGCTGAGATGTAGTAATGGTGTGGTTATATTTTCTGCAAACTGTTCAAGTGATGTGCATTGGGGATCTTCACTTTACATAACTACTTCAACCACTTTGTTGAAGGCTGGAATTTCAAAAATCGAGTTCGTCCAAACCTAATCTAAAATATTTTTATATTCTCCAAATACTCACAGAATCTTAGAATATCATCACAAAATCATTACTCCAAGACTTTTTTATTTCCACTTGTTCCCCCTTTCGTAAAGCAATTTTTTTTTGTGATTCATCAAATGTTGTTGTAGGCTATCAATTTCAATTGCTTGATTAAAACTAAATGTTTTCAATTTTATTCGCGTCAAAAGACCTATTTCAATAAATTGAAATTAATTATGCCTAACTAAGTTTAAGGATGGTCAATAATGTCTGCCTCATTTCGAAAGTGATAATATTTTTTGGCTCAAAATATGCGGAAAGTAAAATTGATTCAGATTATTTTTGGGTTATTTCTTTCAGAAATATATTTGGGTACAGTTATATTATGATATAGACTTAAGTTAAATTATATAGATATCTACTAATTAAAACATCTTAAGCCGGTTTTATTTTTATTTGGAATGCCCATCTTATTAGCATACAATCTCACGAATTGAGATATGCGGTTGATGTTTAGACTGTCTGCGATGGGATTTTAATTAGGATTTTAATTAATTTATATTTTTGTTTATTTATAACAAAAAGAATCTTTTCACATAAATCACTCAACTTTAACAATAGAATCCGTTAATACCTATCTCTGTTTATATTTTTCATGTGTACTGTCAAAAATCCCAAAAACACAAACAAGATGAAAACAAAACGAACGTTTATAATTATTTTGTACGGTTTTGCTATACAAAATTATTCGGGTGGATTGTGAAATAAAAAGATACAAACAAAGACTAAACTCACTCCTGATTGAATTAATTCCTCCAGAAACTCACAATGTTTCTCATACCAACACGATGATGATCATGGCTCAAATAGCTTGTCTGATTTATGGCCTTCTATTTTTCTTTCTCCTGCTAACACAATTTTCGTTTCCATTATTTTATACTGATGGCCTTTGAAAATTCTCTCTTTTGCCAGAGATTTGAATTGAATTTATAAACTGTAACGAATGAAAATAAAACAAAAACTGTGTTTGTAGGTCTGCGTTCGCATTATGGGGCTCCCTTTTTGCTTGCAGAAGATACAATTGTCACAAAAATTAAGGGATAGCTCCGTATAAAGTTGAAGAATTAAAAAAAAAAAAAATTTAAAAGTGGAATGAAAAACTTTGCAGAGCTATAAAATTATTGATTGAATTTTAAAATTGAGGAAAAGTTTCGACCCACATTGTGTTTGGTTTTTCGTTTTATTAAGCGAAAAGTTGCAACATAAATTCTTCTACATTTAAAACAGTCAATTGAATTAATTTGATTGGAATGGTCTTTATGATGCGGGAAATGATTTTTTGTAGTCTACACCAGGCATTTTTTTCTTTTGTGGTCAAAAAAGGAAAATTTGAGGAAAATCGCTTAGTGTTGCTCTGGTAAAGAGGGTCAGAATATCGGTTTTGTTTGAAACGGGCCTATATGGGTGTTTTGGACAGAATAATTCCTTTTTAAAAGAAACCTTAATGTGTTCGAAGAAAAATGGTAAACTACAAGCTATCAGTAACAAACAGTTTTTGGCTTTTATTTTGATTCACTAAACTGTCTCAGCTCATATCAGTACATTCGTTTCATCCTTTCCCAGGCTGGATAAGTGTACAGGTCTGAACTTAAACTTTAAAAATACACGTATTTTAATAATCAGCAGATATTTTGCTTCTTCTGAGACTATGAATTTTTATTAAAAAAATCTAGAACTCAAACCTTTTCAACTTCGGATGATAATCTTCCTGTGTGGTGTGAGAGAGAAGATGAAGTTCGGAGCAGAAAGTTTAACCAGGAACTATACTGTAACGTTGACCTGGTCAAATAACTGAAATTAAATAGCTCATGTTACTGGGTTTCGTGGAACGTATGATCAAAAACGAACTATCCGCACCATCACAGTATCTACTTTCGTATATCGCTAACAGTTTTATAAATCACTCTCCCCTGTGCTCAATAAATACACAAAATTGATAAGACAAATTGGTCCTAACCTCCTAACTAAGAGTTCTTAATCACCTAGTTGAAATGTAACGTCAGTTTTGGTTGTGTTATTCAATTCATATTGTCTTGGTTAGCTCCAATTCTACTAACTTATCCCACGTAAGACTTTTTAGGCTCCAACTGAGGCTGAACTCAGCTTGAAATTGCCATTTCATTTATTCAATTGAAAGGAAGTTGTCCTTTTCAAACCGCTTGAAGCATTTCCCTGATGGATTGTTTTTATCAAATTTAGTGTACATTTTAAGTTTAATTTTTAGCACAATAGCTAAGTGACAAAACTTCATTTTGATACATTAACGACAAGAGAATTGTTTACTTTTTCAAAACAAGAAAGCCAGCCAGGATAATGGTCTCAACATCATGATCTGAAAAACTGCCACCATTGACACTTCGAATACAAATTCCTTAAACCTTATCAAAATCAACCTCTGCCAGGAACTTTAACTGCACCTGAGTGCAAGGACCACACCTAACACGAGTTTTTCTTCTTTCGAGGTATGCAATTTCTGTTACCTTGAACCGCTTCGCATCGTCTATAGTAACTTTTTTTTTTTTTTTTTTTTTTATAATGCACACGCGCTCAAGGGGTTTGTTATAGTCCTTTTAATGATAAGTCACAGCGCGAGCGATAGGAAGTTAGGAAGGAAGGGAAAGGAGGTGTCGATGAACATTGATCTTGAATGTTTGAAGATCAAAATGGGAAGGAAAAATTGTGCCAGGCAATCCATTCCACATTCGTGTTGTACGGCTAAAGAAAGAATCTCTATATTTCACGGTACGTCCGAAATTGGGCTCAAGTGTAAACTGATGAGCGTTCCTAGCAAGACGAGTATTACGGGGGAAATGTTTAAGGGGTGGAACGCAGCTGGCTACCTCGAGTGAGCATTTTTTGTAAAAGAACCTGTAAAATAAGGAAAGACATGAGACATTTCGACGATGTTCGAGTGACGGAAATGTTTCCATAATGCTTCTCTCTCCTATCAATTTTAACGCTTTTTTCTGAACTCTGTCGAGCAGGTGAAGAAAAGTTTGAGAAGCACCTGCCCAGAGATGGGAGTTATACTCGAGTTTAGGGCGTATAAACGCTTTGTAAATTGTAGCCAGATCAGAAGGGGTGAAAAACTTCTTGCATCTATTAAGAAAGCCTAAGCATCTTGCAGCATTCTTGGCAATCTCAAGTATATGATCATTCCAACGAAGATTGTCACTGATACACATACCGAGTACTGATAGCTTTTCGGCCTCCTCGATGCAAGTACCATTCATGGATAATGGCATAGGGGGTATGTTTAGCTTCAACGACAAAAGACAGCATTGAGTTTTCGACGCATTAAACTCCACACGATTTCTAATACCCCAATACTGGCAGCTTACTGAAAAATAAGTAAGCTGCTTCATGAATCCAAGTTGTGAAATCCATAGTGTTACTGGGAAACACAAAAACAATCGTATCACCAGAGTAGATGAATTCTTTTGAATACCAATAAAATAAATGACACCTTCATGCATCAAAAGTCCATTGAATCAGCCATTTGGAAAATGTTCAAAATAGTAAAGATGCCTTGTAGAAGACTCTTTAAAATCAATTATATAATCATTTAAGCAGAGCACAGTTTTTGTCCTTGGAATTGTATAATCACCTAGAACTCGCAACAAGCACTAAAACTACTAACATACATAATTTCACCTGCAATCGAAAGACCAATTGGGTTTTTAAAAGATACACAAAATTATGTCCTTGAAAATGCCACTTGATAGCAACATAAAACAGCCATATGAAAAAAAAAAATTGTCCCTGATCCTACTTGCATAACTGCTTCTTATCCAAAATTCCACAATACCTTGTGTTCCAGAATCAACCTGTAACACCAAGGTCATGCTCTGGAATTAATTTTTTTTACCAACAAAGTGTCCTTGAACATAAAATGGAAACTAACATTTGTAAAGATTTAATGACTTGAAATATCTTCAAAAGATCATTAAGAACCCCATTACCCACCTGTATAAAATTTGTTCCGGAAAATACGCTAACAAGGTTACATAACAGAGAATATGCATCGTCCTTAATTTAGTTATGCAACCTCATTATCCTTGAAACTATTCAGATTCACCTATCTTTACGGATTATGTGTAGGTGCCTATAATACCCCTGTGCGCATTTACCACACCACGAGTGGTTAACATAAAATG
The DNA here is from genome assembly GCA_916050605.2 of Platycheirus albimanus. Taxonomy (NCBI): domain Eukaryota; kingdom Metazoa; phylum Arthropoda; class Insecta; order Diptera; family Syrphidae; genus Platycheirus; species Platycheirus albimanus. Next base: position 65,369,782 of record OU696696.1, read on the forward strand.
CATGCATAATGTCCTTTGAGATATTTATGGTTATGATATGATGAATGTTTAGGATGAACATTAAGGATTTTACGTGATCTTCTAAACTGAACCCTTCGCAACAGGTATCTTGAAATGCTATTTATGACATGTTCCGAACATTTCTTGTGAAAACCCCGTCACAGCTTGTAAAGGTGTGATTTTTAAAATTGTCAACTCTCAACCTATTTCCGCTCACTCATGGACATTGTTTTTAACAGCTTGATCCAACAATTAGGAACATTATTTTGTGTTAAAAAAGGTCAAGTTATAACTTCTTTCGTTAAAAAAAAAATCTTCTATCTTGCGTGGAATATTTTTTTTGTATCTTAGTTAACTTTTATTACTTTTTATTGCCACCTTGAAATGCTGCTGACATGGACGGAAGGTAGAATGTCAAAAGGAAACACACGAAAATCGTCAAACAATGCAAAACCCAAAGCAAACGTACATTTTGCGAAATTTCTAAATAAAAAAAGGTTGTCAGTCGCGGTCTTAGGTTTGACATTTTTCTTATTGTGTTGCCGAAACATTTTCTACGAAATCGCATTTTTGGTATCTTTTAGGTTTTTTTTTTTTGTTGGAACTTTGTTAGCTGCGTGATCTTGTTCCCCTTTGTCCGTTGAACTATTTTGAGCATGAGATTCTTAAGAGCAGGCAAACAAAATAAAATTCAAGAAAAAAGATACTATATCTTTTGTTTTAACATGTTGTGTTTGTTTTGCAAACATGTTTTTACCTTAATTTTCGTAGTTTTTTTTTGCAATTTTCTTCTTTAAACTGACCGCATTATGAAATATAGACTGCATATATGCAAATTTTGTGAGGGGCAACATATTAAACAATGATTTTTATGGTTCTTTTGTTAGACAAAAAAATATGATGGCATCATGCGAAAAATAGTCCAATTTAGGATCACCGTGAAATTTGAACATGTGTGGTTGAAATATTTTTTTGTTTTCTATCTGAAAAAAAACTAAACACAAACAAAAATTGGTTCAAAAAAGAACTGTTTCAGTGCAATAAAGATTTATTGCAAAACTACACGCGTGGGAATTGATGCACACTTGTGGGTGCTTCTTAGTTTTATTGCTTATATTATGGAATTGTTAACGCATGCAACAAATATAGGGTGGCATTTCTTGTAAAGGACACATATTATATAGAACTTAACAGTAGCGTGTCATTGGAGAATGCATTGTTAAAACACGAAGAAACTATTTTTATGGCTGCTTTTGTTCACCTTTTTATTGTTTATTTGTTAATTTCCAAATGTTTTGGTAAGCATACAAAATATTGGATTTATTCTTGTAAACAAATCGAAGTAGTAATTTTGTTGGTGTTGAAGGGCGACATTCTTTACATGTTAAAAAAAAAAACAGGCTTTTCTAAATAATAGAATAAATTAAATCATAAACAAAGTGAGTTTCTATAAGTCTTATCCTTCCATGAAAATTCAACGAAATCTCAACAATGCATTGAGTGAGTCAGAGGTTAATAAAAGATCCTGGAATGAAGTTTTAGATAATCAGCATGTAATAATAACACGAAAAAATAAAATCAATATTAAGAACCTGGATTAGCGGAAAAAATAATGGCCGGCCTTTTAAACAGTTGCTTGATAGCAAGCCGTTTAACTCATTCGTGAATTAAATGATTAGACGGCTTTATTGGAATGAGCGTTCTGAAAAGACACGAGTTTTGTTTTTCTTTATTTTTGAAATTATATAAATCACTTGAACCGGAGGCAGGAAAGTGCAAACTTTTTTTTTTAATTGAAACGTTTGTTTTAATTCAATTATTCAGAGCAGAAAATTCGAACTTTATTATTTGTAATGACCACTCTATCTTTTCGAAAGGTTGTGTTTGAAGGAAGAGTTTCTAGTACAAACAATTCACCAATAATTCTAGTGAATAATTTGGTTTCAACGATTATTGTAACAACGTTATTGAATTTTGAATCATGACTAAGAACATTCATCAAGTTGAAAGACTGATATTATGAGACATCAGTAGTTTTTCAGGTTTTTTTCCATCATTCTATCGGATTTAAATAAATTATTTGTGGTAGTTACCTCTTTTCGGACTCTGAGGTAAAGTGCCTATCAGCAATAATGTGTAGATACCAAAACCAATGAAGATCAAAATATGATCAAGTACCTCGGAAATATAAGAAATAAGTAGAGCATTTTAAAAGTAAAACCTCTACACTCAGGGAAAGCAAATACTATACATCAATATTAATGTAGGTGGGTATTTGTCTCTCATGAATTGAATACAAACAATATACATAATTCAAATAGGCGGTAAAACTAAAAGCAGGCAATATTTAAATCCTTCAAAGGGATAAATTTTTTTTTTGTTTTGTATTGAATTGCTCAAATCAAAAATTTTTTTCTGAAAAATTATAGCATTTGGCTTACAACTGCAGGCAGTATAAGTTCAGACACCTAGTAGATACTTTCGGTCATGGAACAGTGATATGTATGGGAATAGGTTAATTTATTGCTCGTAAGAGAACCGTCCTAAAGGGTGTTTTTTAAGATGTATAGAACTTTAAGTTGGCAGCAGTGTTTTCAGTGTCAGCCATTTACGCATATGCCTATAATTTATTTTTAGTTTGATTTTTCCACTTCAACATGATTCGACTGACGCCTGAACAACTCATGCAAATTGCTCACATTTATCTGCATTGGTAATTGTAGAACGTTTTCGCACCACGTTGACATAGGTACTCCAAATTATAATACTCATCATCTGAGACGTGCGTCGTACAGTGCGTAACGAAGAAGCTACTGCCGCTGTAGGGCGCAGCATCGAAGAAGACTCGAATCAATCCATCGTGAACAACAATTGAGTCTGTGTCCATCCACTTTATGGAAAATTTTGTGGAAAAGTGATCTTGGTTTGCTGGCCTCCCGCATTTAATCGCCTTGATGTAGGGAAACTGTGGTTTCAACAAGAAGGTACAACATGACACAACACTTATTTCAAATATTGATTTGTGTAAGGAAACTTTTCGTCAGCGTATAATTTCGAGTTTTTGATATGTGAGTTGGCTTCCAGGATCGTGCGATTTAACACATATGCTGCAAAGGGTGATCGAAATTAGACCTCGATATTGAAATACATGCAAGCCAGCCGCAGTGGCTATGACAGAAATCATATTGAAATAAAAATAGCAAGGAATTATATATTGGATAAAGTTAATTTTATGTCAATTAAATCAATTTATCTGAAATTTCATTTTATATAATGCTACTTCTAAAAAAAAAAACACCCTTTGCGATTACTAATATTGCTAAAGTAACCATACTGTTTCGCAATAAAATAAGGAAGGAAGGAGATAGTTAATCGAAGCATATTTCAGTTTTAAGATTATGCATACTTAGAAATTATTTTATAAAATTGACGTAGGTCTATTTTTTTAATAGCAATTAATGTTTAAAATAAGGGTGTCAATGGAATAGTGGATGTAGTTCTTGAATGGTAACCCAGAATCGTCGGTTCCAAGCCCAGGCTGGGAAGCAAATTCTTCAATTTTCCCCCAGATTCTTATAGATGCCACATTTGGGACTAACTTGAGTTGCAAACTGTATATCAAATAGTTCTTTGTAAAAAACCTCTTTATCATCTTTTTATTTAAAAAAAATCTCAAATAAAGTTTATTACCGATCAAAATGGACTTAAGTTAACACTTGAAGACCGCATTAGGCGGACCTGCACTGCACTAGTTGGGCAAACTAACAACTATGCAGTTTACTGTAGCAGAAGCAGAAGTGAAGTTCTGCTTCAGCATTCAATTGCATTGCTGGTACACCTAGTGCGGTCTTGACTTTAAGCTTCAAAATTACGTCTTAGAGCTCCAGCTTAAATTGTAAAATAGGAAGTACCTTCTGTTATTATTTTTTAGTTTTATTTTCATTAGATGAACATTTATTCTAACAAAATTGAACGTTTTCACTCCATGAACCATAATATTTATGTGTCAACATTTTCGTTTTCGTATTAAAAAGCTTTTCAAACTGTAACTCATTGATCCAACAAAATACCAAATAAAGCACAGAGAAATATTTGAAAATATATCTGACCTGGCCCCTCCCACAACACACCACATAAAACATGGCAGAGCAAACCCGGTGGTATAATCTATTTCGGCCATGCTACTATTCTAATGCTTATGGTGTATCTCATCGTTGTACCGTTGCTTCGTCGTCGCCATAATCGTCCTTGTCCCCTTCTCAATACACTCTTCCTTCTGTTGGCAGCCATTGTGTGCAGCAACAACGGCAGAAAAGCAACCTTTTGTCACAGATGTTACTTTACTTTGTCTCTGCTGCTGCACAATGAAAATAGAACAGAAACGGCTGGGTAGAATTAGAAATCCGTACAAAAGTAGCAACAACAAGAAGAAAAGAATGAAAACTATTGCAACAGACACACACAAAAAAAGTGTAAAAACAGAATCCGCCATTCTGTTTCTTACACTTTTGGTCGGATTCTGTAGCTGAATTAGTTTCGCCCGTGCGTCCTCATCATCGACCGTCGGCGTCGCCGTCGCTGCCCGTTACCGCCCGTCCCGACGCCGACGGTCGGCGCGGCGGTGGTTGAAAATCTGCTTGAAAAGCCGCCCTATTTTTATTTTTTCGTTGGATTACGATTGGAATCCTCAAAGGAGCACACCAAGGCAATAACGTCCGTGACGGTTTAATCGGTTTTAAAGTATTCACCGGTTCAGGGAAATATTATTTTTTTTTCTTCTATATTCCCCCTCAAAATAAGGAAACAAAAAAGTTATATAAGCTGGACGCACATCCCAGAGTGCCATCTATAATATCTTTTTGGTTGAAATGATTAATGTGATGTTGCCATGATGATTATGCCTGTATGCGTTAAGGGATAATGGCTGCGATGATGACGATGATGGCGATGCTTAAGTGGAGGGGAATATAGGTATCTAAGGATCGAATTAATTTCGTATGATTTTTTCCTTTTTTATTTACGAAAAAGACTAATGAATTCGGTTTATAAACGAAATAATTTGGCAGATATAAATTGGGTGTTATATTGAGAATGCCTTTCGTTTGTCATGTTGTGGGTGCTTGACCATAAAGATATACCTAATTAATTATAGCTTTTAAATTTGAATTTCTTATCTTTTCCAAAGATGAATTTTATATAACTAAAGTAGCTATATAATAGGTGTGTTGAGAATAGGTTAAAGCAGTTATACTTCCCCAAGCAGAGTTTCTGAAGAAGAAAAATCACTTGTAAGCTCTTAGAACTTGTTCTAAATTCAGATTCTTCACGCACGAAGGGAATGGCAGTGCCAGATGCAACGATGTATAGCTAGTAACTATTTTTTTTTATTTTTATATTCCAAAAATGCGTTCTTCCTTAAATTTGAACCAATCGCAAATACCTATATTTAACCATTTAGCAAATGACTTTAACCAAATAGCAAATAAATTTAACCCGATACAAAAAAAAAAAACAAAATTTATTTCAGTTAACATAATTTTTGTACATCAAATTCGAAGGATTGTTTCGCTATATTGTCACTAGGTTTCCTCAGAGTATGGAATATCCAAAGCCACGTCCGTTGCCTGATGTCGACATCCAATCATTTCTGTCCGATCATATTCCACAGTTCTACGTTCGATATGGTTTGCGGCACCCGGATTTTCAGAATGTACCGCATACAACTGTTAACGAAGGCTTGCAGCTAAATCGAGATGATTGCAGAGCATTTCCATGTTTCTGACGCATATAAAAGCACAGATTTCACGTTGGATTCGAAGAGTTTCAGCTTGGTGCGTAGCGATATTTTGCCGGAGTTCTACACAGGAGAAAGTATTCCAAATGCACTACGGGCTTTGTTTATTCTATTGTTAACATCCAGATCCAGTCCGCCATCGAGTGCTATGAAACTACCAAGATAATTAAACTGCGTGACCTCCTCTATGGGTCCCTGCTTTAGAATAACTTGTGTGCTTTAGCCCGTAACAATTATTTTGGTCTTATTTGAATTGATCCTTAAGCCAGCCACTTCCCTATTTAGTTGCCAGCCGTGTTGTTTGCCATGAGGCATATATCGTCAGCATAGTCTATGTGGCTAAGTTTGTCAAATTGGATACCATGCCTTTCAGTTTCGCCCACCGTGTCCGTCATCACATCGTCAATTGCCAGCGAAAACAGAATTGGTGACAAGACATCTCCTTGTCTGTGTGACTTATACGAAAAGCAAATAGGAATAACTTAAAAATTTAATGTAACAGTTCAACTGAGTTTATTTTGAAATCTATAAAATAAGATCTTCCGATCTTGCCCTGAATGACTTCATATATTCTCAACTTTGTACAAGGCTTTGAAAGTTTGGTCTTTTTCTATAATTCTAATTTTTTATTTAAAGGATGCGATATGCCAAAAATTAAATTTGAAAGATTAAGTGCCTTAAGTCATGGCAAAAAGTATAGTTTTGTTTTTTAACCAATAAACCTTTTTTTTAACAAACCAAAGGTATGTCCCTTTAATTTCGGACTTCCCTGTTAACATATCTGCCCGCATGGTCAAACTATGACACATTTAAAAAACTTTTTCCAATAGATATTCTTCAAACCAAAAAAAAAAAATACATTTCGCATAAAAGGAACTCAAAATTTGATCACGTTCCACCTTTTACAGTTTAATCCTGAATAGCATAAATAATCAACCAGCAACCACTTTGTCAAGTAAGGTGTCATCCAAAATGGTCTTCTGCTCTCTTTCAATCGTCTTTGGTGGTGTTGTTGGGCCTTCAATCAAACTGACGCTCCCAAAATGTAATATTCAAAAAAAAAAAAAAAAATGCATATCCAAATCCATTGCAGATGAATTTTCGTACATAAAACATTTTTCTAACGCTGCATGCAGAATTTTTTTTTCTTTTCATTTCTTACAACCCCCGATGAATAATAATTTGTATAAACCATCGACTCGGAATGAAAAAATAAAAAATAATCCCAGACGAAAATATTAATGAAATAGGTACCATAAATCGTGATTGAAATGTTTAACTGGCTGTAATTGCGGATGCATTATTGTCAACATCGATCGCACGTTGTAAAGTATGGTATACAAATAGCAAAAAAAAAAAGAAGTAACCATTTCACACAAGTATACATCTATAACAAACCATGCAAAGCCATCAGAAGAATCATCCTTGCAGGGCGTATAAATGCTGTCCCTGTGTGTGTGCTGAAGGGCTGTGCTGTGCTGTCGTTCGACTAAACTACAGATTGACGAAAGGATTGACAGACGATTGAAAAGTTTTATGGGACACCCGTGACAACGTGAACAATGCCGATGATGATGAAGATAACGATTGCGGCAACCGTACTTGCATATAGCGACAATGGCATTATACACAGATAGGTACCTATACGATATACCCATGATGGTGCGGCTGTTCATCGGTTGGTGGCGTTGGTAGCCGCATGATGGCGATCATCATCATGATAATACATTTATATAATAATTTTATTACCTTACCTACCGCAACGCAAAGTGTGATAAAGTCGTTAACTTCTGAATCAAACTACCCATGCAGATGTGGGTTGGGTTGTTGGGTATTACCTATACGACTCCTCATTGGATTGGAAATAGAGGAGCTTGGTCGTGCAACTGGCCATATGCTGTCTGTGTTGCTTGTAAGAACACATTTTCATGCGAAAAAAAAGAAGTAAAAGTGATTTTACGAGCCGTTTACTGTTTGTCTTATGCGTACAGGAATTTATGGTAATCAAAACATTATCTGAAGATAGTGCTGAAATGTAAGGAATGTGGGAATAGTTTTATGTGATTTAATTATTTGGCATGTTAAATGCTTAGGAAAGAGCAAAGCAACTAGTAAAGGTATGAAGAAGTATATACCCAACATAAACTGGGGATATAATGAGGTATATATCAATTCACGCCATTGAGTACCTATAGGGCGAAGACCAGCTATTTACATCTTCTTCAAATTCTGGGACTGAGTTTATTTCAAAATAGTTGACAGGTTTCTTTGATCTTCCAACAAGCCTTTCAACTTGAAAATTCTATTGATAAGACTGCTTTGCTACTGTTTCATTGGTCTTTCTTGCTGGTATGGTCAATCCAGCTCTAATCTCTTTGTTGGATACGGTTTGTTCTTACTGGATCTTTAAGATATATATAACGCAGGTATCAAATAATTTCCCAAGCAGTTGAACTACATTAACTTCTATATTGTCTCCTGTTGAAGCAAGTGACACATTTGGTCAATGGCACCAGTACGGTTTGCAATTAAACAGCATAGTCAAAACAGCTTCATTTTTAAAATGTGCCCCATTCCCGTTGGATACCAGAGTCTCTAATTTTCACCCACCGTAATAGTCATAACATCTTCTATAGCAAGTAAGAACGAAATCGACCCACTCCCTGTGTTGTACTTCAAATGCATTGAAAAGCTTGAGTTGTTGTACAACTCCTTCAATTATAGGAAGCATTTCACTAGCTAAAGAGATATCCAGATAACATCGAGATTAACGCGTTCAAAGGCTTTCTCGAAATCGACGAATATGAAGTAGACCGGCGTTTAATTCTCCGATGATTTCTCAAGGATTATTCGTAAGGTCTTCATTTAATTGACACATTCTCGTTGACTCCATTCTGGACTTAATCATCATCTCGAATAATAGTAGACTTCGATAAAAATGGACAAAATGGTGATGCCAAGCCAGTTATTTCAATTCTCGAAGTCACCTTTTGTCAGTAGGTTGAACATAATACCGTCCTTCCATTCCATGGGAAAGGTTTCGTTTTCCCTAACAGCTAACAGCATTAACGAGTAGCAACAAAACAAAAAGTAAAAAATCGGGGTCTGCTTTAAGAAAATCGGCAGGTATGCCATCAAGTCCAGCTGCTTTTTTTTTTTTTTTTTTTTTTTTGTAGTGGGATCACGGTACCTATTCCTACCCTTGTCGTGGGCTTATATTAATGTATCTGGAAGACAGAAGTTGATGGTTTCCATTTACGCTCTGTTCATCATTGAGCTGAACAAACAAATTTTAAAGCAACACTAACGAACAGACTTTTAATATTTCCAATTTTAAAAACCTTGCACGGGAAATACAGTACATGTCGACACAAATTCGCATACGCACATCCGTATATATGTTCGGCATGACGCGACGTAGCATTAAAAAACTTTTACTTCCCTTTGAGGGCAAGTTAAAGAAAAAAAAACTTAAAGGTTTCCTCGTTTCTGTAAAACAGAGTAGTCACCACAGGCTGGTATTGAAACAGCTCTTTTCTGGGTGTATACTAGGAACAAGAAGATGCACATAATATTCAAATTTTGTAAAAAAAAAAAAAAAAAACTATATTGTATATTTTTTTTTTTAACATACCCACTCCATTATCACCATAAGCATGCAGTATACAAATTAATCCCAGAGTCAAACATGTGGTGCAAGAAAATAACTCAATTAATTTCTGTCACCTGATTTATTGCTCTTTGGATGTGTGTGTGTTTTTTTTTTTTAGGTATTTTCTTATTACATTTGGTTCCATCTTATAGTTCGTTTTTTTTTTTTTCAAGTGAAATCTGCTTGTAATCACACTGTCGCGTCCGTTCCGTTTCATCGTGCATCACACAGTGCATTCCACCATCACAAATATGAGAGGACAAAAATTTAAAGACTGTCTTGCCAGAGAATATTACCTTATGGCCATGTATCCATCCTGAACATTGAATCCGATCAGCAGGTTAATCAAGTGGAATGGCCGGCGACAACAACTACTGACCAGCTTGATGCGTATTATATGTGAGACTGTGTGAATACGTATACATCTATGTGTGGGGTGAGACGACTTCATGACGACATAAGCTACGGCTTTTAACATCAAACATATGCATGAGGACACATTTTTTCAAGTTTCCTCTTTCCGGGGACATCGGCAACATAGTGTTGTTACAATCTTTTTTTTTTTTTCTTTTTTTTGGAAACAAAACAAACAAAAAAGCAAAATGGAAGAACAGAATAAAATTTATAATCAACTTCCATTAAAAACATGTTTCATCCGCAAGTAATCCGTCAAAGGTGATGCATATAGATAAAAAGTTGTTCATATGCATCTTAAAAGATACATTCATCTTTTTCTCGCTTGTTTTGTGTGTGTTTGTGTTTGTGTGTACGTCGAATGAATTCGTTTGAATCTGTATCTCTCGTCTGGGACACAAAAAATAAAAACAAAAATTGGAAACAAAAATCGAATAATTTAAGAAGAAGAATGAAATAAATCTCAATTCGGTATAATAAATCTTGGCAACTCTTATATTTATTTGTTTATTTTGTGTAAAAATATTTTTAATTTAAGATATAATATCTATAAGGTTACAACTTTAAGTATCTATATAGCTTTAGGTATAGGGAAAAAAATACTAGCCATTGTGCAAAAGTCTCTTTTGTTTTTGTTTTAAATTAATAAGTTAGTTAGAAAATGTATATTTTGTGGAAAATTTTAAATATTGTGGGTGGGATCACCGTATTGTTTTGCTTTTTATTTTGAAATTCATAACATTGTAGCAAAGAAAAATCATTTCTTTGAACTTAAATTGTAACAATGTTATGTAGGCAGGCGTAAATTGCTTGGTTACGTATTCAAATTTATCATTTGGAAATGATTTATCTTATTTTAAATGCGAAAAATATATTGTTTATTTTTCAAAAAGTATAAATTGTGTTTTATATAGGTAGGTATTTATATTTTTCAAAACACAAGTTCTTCTTTTATTCTTTGAGTACGAATGAGATTAGTATTTTAAAATCTTATAATGAATTTTTGTTAAGTTCGAAAAATTATTTATTACCTACTCTAGCAGATATAATTAGTCGAATACATTTTTTAAGGAATAGATATATTTTAAGCTATCTTTACAAAGCTTGTAGCTTGTAAATTAAAATTACTGAAAGAGAAAAAGAAACTATTTTTAGTCAGGTTAGAATTAAAGTTTACCTTTGTTGCATAGTAGGTAAACATTTCTTAGTCATCTCAACTGTTTACTTAAGTAATATACTCTTAGACTGAAATGAAGGCCGAAATCACCAAAAATACAAATTTCTATCAAACTTGAACAAATAATTTTACCTGTTCCGTTCCAATTTTTTCTGTTCTCCTGGTAAGTTTCGCATGCCAATCTGTCAGGGAATTTGTTCGTATGCAATTCAATCAGAAAAACTTGTTGCCTGGTAGCTATTCACATGCACCGTGCCACCAATAACACCAGCAACGCAGTGTGACAATAATTTGTATAAATTGCTTCGTGCCAGTAACTTCGGGCATTATGGCAAAAACAAAACATTTTATTCAATATACGAGGGGCGTTCAATATATTCTCGTTATCGATATTAAGGAAAATACGAATTCAATTTAAATTATTTTTATTTTTCAATATAATTTCCCCTAACATCAATGCATTTGTTACATCTTGAGATAAGCTTTTTTAAACCCTCAAAAAAATAAATTTCCTCTTTCCCTACAAAATACCCATTTATTGCCGACTTGAGTTCTTCATCATCCGAAAATCTTTTTCCACGAAGACATTTTTTCAAATCCGGAAACAGGAAATAATCACTAGGGGCAAGGTCTGGACTATAGGGTGGATGTTGGATTTCTTCGAAACCACAATCTCGCGCAGCAGCCTTGGAAACTCGCGCCGTGTGAACAGGAGCGTTGTCATGAAGAAGCAACACACCCGCTGCGAGTTTACCCCGTCTTTTCTTTTTAATTTCCTCCCGCAAATTATGCAAAGTGGAAGCGTAGGATGTGGCGTTGATGGTTTCACCTTTTTTTTTGTACTCAATGAGCAAGATTCCCTTTGAGTCCCAAAAAACTGTGGCCATGAGCTTCCCGGCAGACGGAGTGACTTTGAACTTCTTCGGGGGGTCTGTTCCTTTTTTATGCCACTGCATGGACTCTTGTTTGCTTTCAGGGTCATAGTGGTGAACCCATGTTTCGTCCCCAGTAACAATTCGATCCATAACACCGTCCGCGTTCTCACTACACATCTCCAAAAGCTCTCTACAGCATGCGATTCTCACTTTTTTCTGAGGCGCTGTGAGCGTGGCACCCACCTTGCACTGACCTTTGAAAGGTTAAGATGGTCATGAAGAATGGTGTGAATGGTACCAGTTGAAAGCTTGGTGATCTCTGCTATCATTTTCACCTTTATTCGGGCATCCTCAAGAACAAGTTTTTCGACTTCTTTGATGCTTTCTACGGTACAAGCAGTAGCCGGGGCGCCGGAGCGGGGGTCGTCTTCAATGCTCTCTCTGCCTCTCTTGAACTCACTTGACCACTTTTGCACAGTTGATAATGAAGGTGCGGAACCCTGGTAAACAGCCACCATCTCTTCATGAATAGTTTTTTGACTTTTTCCTTGCTTAGTGAGAAATTTAATTACAGCGCGATGCTCAATTTTCACCATCATCGTCTCAGTTGCCATTATGATTCTGTTTAACTAGAGATAAAACGCAAAATAATAATCACATTTATATGAAATTTTACATAAATACAATAAAATAATAGTATTACTTGATAAATAAGTCAATTTATATATATAACCACAGCTTCACCCCGATACCGAGAATATATTGAACGCCCCTCGTAGAAATAATACATTACAATAATAAATTAACTATAAGACTATGTAATTCAATTAATAAAAAAAACCAAAAATGAAATTAAAAGTGTCTTGTTAAAACCATAATGACTTTTGTATAGGGCAGTATGGTATATGGCGTTATTGATTATTTGTGGCAACCCGCCATAATGTCCTTATAGAAACTGCGCCGTATAACAAAAAAAAACACATTTTCACAAAACATCAGCAAAATGCCAGATGTTCTTTTACTGTTATTTTTCACTAACAACAAACGAAAACCAGAATGATTTTCATCACTGCATTACTTACAAAAAACGGCACTATGTCGTAATGTAATAACTCCTAACAAAATAAAATGAAAAAACTCCTAACAATTCCTATACAAAGTAAGGAACTATTACATATCAAGGAACTCCTAAATGTTAGGTGTTCTTTCACTGATATTAAATGTTATGACAACTTTTTGTGTAAGGATTTATTTCATATTGAAATAACTCTTAATATTACAGAAATGAAACAAATCCTAACTAGGACTTAAAAGTTCTTGCACTCAAATTTGTTAGGAGTTATTTCATCGATGTTAAGAGTTTTTTTCATTTTTCTTAAAATTATGCATTTTTACATTTCTTGCTCGCAATATTTTAGTAAAATACTGCTGTCATTGCTGTAGTCTTTGTTAACTGTTAAACTGAACAAAATTTCCGATCATCGTGAAGGCTTCAAATTGTCCTTTTAAGAGAATAGATCAGTTGAAAACGCGAATTTTTTACTTTATTAGTTTTCTTAACGCTTGAGAATTTAAGTGAGGATCAGTTTGGGATGTGAACATAAATATGTTGCCTTTGAAGCGTTAAGAAAAAAAAAATAAAATTTATTCTTTTTGACGGACAATTTGCAGCCTTCACGATGATCGAAGATGACATTGACAGTGATGACAACGAAACGTCCAACACAACAACTAAAGACGATGATGGAGACTATTTGTGCACTGTATGTTGCACTACACGGTCAAATATTTTGAATGCTTCGTTAAACTACATTCAAATGACATGCTTATATGCATTTATAACTGTCTTTCTTGTCATTCAATTTTTTGTTTAAAATTAATTTAAAAACCTTCGGAATCCTTTTTAATTTTGAAAAGTTTTAAAGGTATGTTTTTTATACTAACTGTACTACATGCAATTTTTGTGAATTTTATTTTTGCCTTATGGTTTTATGTTAAGTTTTTATTTCTCAAATTGTTGTATATTTTTCTGATAAAATTTGTAATCAGACTAAAGAGACAAATGTTTAACTTTTTTTTTAATTGCAAATGCAGATGTTAAATTAATTTTAAACTTTTTAAATGTTTAAATCTGGAATAACTTTGTTTTCAGGAAATCTTAATGACAACAACTACTCTTAACTTAACTTCGAACTTAAAGTTCTTAGAAACTTTTCATTAAACCACTTTTTCGTTCCCTATTCCATTTTCTTCGCATGTTTACAAAAACATCTTTCCCCTTGACTTATAAAATACATCAACTCAACTAGTAAGTTGTAGATAAGAACTAATCAACGCCAACTATCGCCTCCAAACTAATCAAAATTTCTTTCCCTTTTCTTATGGCTCCCTTTGTATTATACCCTCTCTTAGCTAGGTTGTATTCCTTTGAGACCAAACGCTTAGATACGCGCATATCTTTCAGTACTGACGTATATATATTTTATCTTTGGCTTTCGCATATGTAACTATACTCTCCATATGTAGATATATCTTGATACATATAGAACAAGCATACAACTGTGCCCTAGAAATTTAAATTACCCGAGTTTAATTCGATAACACACAACCAAACTATGTATACCACATCAGCTATAATAATACACAATGCCAGTTGATTATATGGTAAGCAGTTTAGTACCAACTACTCACACCGCAGCAAAATAAGAACAACGAATCTTGCTTTTGCTGCTTTCAGCTTGCTGCCGGCTAACACAAGCTGACACAACTCTGACAGAAGAAGAAGAGGGTGATCCTTATCACATTTTCAGGACCTTATAATACAACATATGCAACTATACTATACATTCTGAAAAGAAAAGAAAATGTTTATATATAAAAAAAAGATACAGACACTGACTAGCTATATACAGCACAAAAGTATATCCTGCATATTCTCGTGTATATTGTCAGATATTCAGTACACTTTCTGTGTTGGAAATGTTCTTATGTGAGTAAAGATGAACATTGCAGTATTTAGGGTTCCACCTCACATGGTATCCTGGCTTCTCTCTCGTAGTATGCCACTTTAAAAAAAAAGTGTTCATTGAACCGAAATCATACTTGCACTTAATAAAAAAACTCCCAAATTTTAAATTCTTTTGACAGATATATGGTCGTGTTTTTGTAGACCGAATTTTTTCAAATTTTTATAATTTATTTGAACGATTTGCTAATATACAATTTTCAGGATCTCAACAAAATTATTATTCCTTCATAATATCTTTAAAAATGTCTTTAATAAGAGACCTCAATTAATTCTCCAAACTTTTTCCATCCAAAATATTCCGTTCTATTGTTTTTGTTCATTAGAAGGTGCGAGGACATGAGAAAAGGAAAACAAAATATATTAAAAAAAAGGAGCAGCTCTGCATTCAGCAAAACCAAGTCCAAAATACGGAAGTTCAAACCGAACGGAAGGGCAAAACAAAAACAGTTAAAAGTTTCCAAGGATAAAATTAGGGTCACTGGGTGTGTTTTCTCAGCTACTGTTCTATGTAGAACTCTGAATAAAAGCCACAGAGAACGAAGGTATTATTATAGAAAAGAGAGTTTAGCTTGGCGGTAACTCGAATTTCGGGGTGATGTCCTACAAAATATAAGTGTGTAAGTGTATAAGTATAGTTATATGAATAAAATAGCTATAGGTTAGGTGTCCTAGTGTATTAATCATTCTTTTTTCTTTTATTTTGATTTTCTTAATACGGCGAGCCCTTAGTACCTCATTTAAATTTTTACTTCTTATGTAAGGTTTTTGTTTCATGTTTAGGGGTTTTCCTTTTTCTTAGGGTGAAAGTTCTTTTTAATACATTTCTCGTGCTATTATCACACGCAATATCCAACACCTTTTTCGGAATTAATTGATATATGCTAATGCTACATGTGTGATTATTTAAAATAATTTTGTTTATCAGGCTCTACAAATCAACAGTCAGAGGCATTTTGGATATGTGCGCCAAAAGCGATAGCTATCCGTAGCAATTGCATTAGAAGTTAGTCAGTTGGGTAAGAAAATATTGGTCTATCGAATCTGTAAGGTCCCACTTTATGGTTAATTTTGATATCAGGCTTTTTAACAATCGAACTCGTAATCAGAAAATACAATGTTTCATAATAATGCGGCTTCCTCATCAACTCAAAATATTTTCCGATGTCGTCGTTACTGAGATGCAGATGCAAAGTTTTTTGATGCATTCATCTCTTGAAGAATAACTGATACAATGTGATCAAACCGGAACTTGACCAAGGGCGTCGGTAGAATTCCGGTCTTACTTTTTGTTTCGAATAAGTTTTAAGCTAAACCTAACATTTTTTAGTGGGAATGTCGCAGTAGATACGCAGTCGGTGCTAAGAATTTTTAAAGAACACTTCTAAAGACTGCTGAACGATTTGGACGATGATGAACAAAACCTCCGTCCGTCCGACCAAGAAGAAGTTCGGGTAGCGATATCAAAACTAAAGGCCAACAAGGCTGCTGGAGCGGATGGCCTCACTGCTGAACTCTTCAAAGCAGCGGGAGATGACTTGGTGAGGAGCATACACCATCCCATCTGTACAATGTGGTCGGATGAAAGTATGCCCTATCCCCAAAAAAGGAGATACTCTAAAATGCGAGGTATAAGTATCCTAAATATCGCCTATAAAATCTTGTCGGCCATTCTGTGTGAACGTCTGAATCCTTCGCACGTGAACTGATTGGGCCCTATCAGTGTGGTTTCAGGCCCCTTAATTCAACTGGCGACCAAATTTTCATTCTTCGACAGGTTTTAGAAAAGACCCAAGAATTCTAGATCTATACTCACCACCTCTTTATCGATTTAAAAGTCGACTATGACAGCGTGAATAGGAACGAGCTATAGAGAGCCATGTTACTTCTTGGCATCAACAGTCATTTTAGGCATTTTAAACCCCAATCTGCAGAAAAATTCCAACCAAGCTGAATTTTGGTACACACCTTTATTACGGCCTTGTAATGCAAGTGTGAAAAATCGACATTGATATCGTGCCGGCAAAAAAAAGTTATGAAGGTCAAAATGTCACGAAAACCTAAAAAAAAACGTTTTTGCAAATATATCGGTTTCAATAGCTCCAATGATTTTAACGTGTATGACAAAATTGTAGAACATAAAATTTGCTACAATTTCGTTAGTACAATCAATCAATTTTGTATGTTGATTAGTTGGAGATATGGCACTTCGAAAAACAGGTAATTTTTCAAAATTCGCCAAAAAATGCAAAAAAAAAATGAAGAATTCCACCTTATTTCTTCGGATATACCCGAGAAATCATGAAATATTGCTGTTTTTATGGCTCCTTGTTAAAATCACCAACTTCTTACACCCCCCAACGATCCCCGCTTGCCAACCAGGTACCAGGCCATGTCCATTACTATTGTCATTCCGCCGTAATTTTTATATATTACTTTGTTTTTAGTACAGTGGCCAGGTAAAAAAAGGTCGGAAGTTAATCAAACTTCGAGACGTTGTTCAGGAATATTGAATTGACATTTGACGAAGTTTTGGATATCACCGGCCCTGTTGAAAAAGAGGAGGAGGGGAAACTGCAAACTTTTCGAGTTCGCTCCGGTTTTCGCTCTATAACTTTTTTTGCTTACGTTTTACGGCAAAAATGTAGTAGATTTTTTTGTAGAGCCTTAAATTTACTAAAATATTGTTGCTACAAAAATGGTTGTATGTCATTTCGTTACCGAGATACGGAAAAAGAGGAAAAGGGGGAATTGCAAAATGTTCGACTTTGCTCCGGTCTTCCCTCAATAACTTTTTTTCCTTACTTAATACGGCAAAAGTATGCAAGACCTTTTATGTAAAGCGTTAAATTTCCTACAATGCAAATAGGGTGAAAATTGTTGTATGTCAATTCGTTACCAAGAAATGAAATTTGAAAAAGAGGGTAGAACTGCAAAATTTTTGATTTGCTCTGGTTTTCCCTCAATAACTTTTTTTCCCTACATCTTACGGAATAAACGTTTTGATTTTCTTGTAAAGCGTTAAATTTTCTAAAGTTTTAATAGTTCTTCTATGTCAATTCTTTATTTATTCTACACGTTAAAATCATTGGAGCTATAGAAACCGAGATATTTGCGAAAAACGGTTTTTTTTAGGTTTTCGTGACTTTTTGACCTTCATAACTTTTTTTGCCGGCACGATATCAATGTCGATTTTTCACATAAAGGATTCGGCAAAAATGATTCTGGCTGTAAATGAAGATAAAACAAAGTATATGTTTTCCTCGGGTGCAGACGATCATCATCGTAGACTCGGTCAAAACGTCACGATGGAGGGATATAACTTTGAAGTTGTCAAGGACTTTGTCTATTTGGGTTTCACTATAACCTCTCAGAACAACATCAGTGAAGAGATCAGTTGAAGAATCACTCTTGCCAATCGCTGTTTCTTCGGGCTAAGAATGCATCTTAGTAGTAAAGCCCTCTCTCAAAGGACCAAGGAGACACTATGCAAGATCCTTATCATCCCAGTCCTGCAGGACACAATCGGATGAATACAGGCTGGGGTGCTTTGAGAGAAAGAGGGTGATATTCGGTCCCGTATGTATCAATGGAGTATGGAGAAGAAGATTCAATGGCGAACTGTACGGGTTATACAGCGACATTGACCTGGTAAAGAAGCTGAAAATACAGCAGCTTATAGATGGCGGGGTCATGTGGAGCGTATAGATGAAAACGCACCAGCCCGAGGAAGCTTCAATTCCATTCCGGAGGACCGACGCGACGCAGTTTTGGAAGACCCCATCTAAGGTGGTGCGATCAAGTGGAGAATATCTCACCCGATGTGGTGTGCGCAACTATAAAGCACTGGTAAGGGACCGGCCTAACTTGCGAGAATAGTTGGTTGAGGCCGTGGTTTACAATGGACTGTCTGCACCATCTTAAATAAGTAAGTAATATTTTTAAGTATATTACTTGTGACTCTGCACGCTCACAGGAACATTGTATAAATCATGTTTTTCGTTCTAGCAGTAGTAAAACGTATTACAAAAGTGGTTTTACTTTATAAACAATTCACTTCTGGTATGTGGGATCCAGGTTCATTTATCAGTGTTTTTTAAGTTTGTTTTGGATCAATATCAATTTATCAGCTCTTCAAATAATTACATCATTATTTAATTATCCAAATTTAAGTTGGTTATCTCGATGTTTCCACTAAATTTCTACCGATTAACTCAAATGTATCATTTTTGAGGATTTTAGATTTTAGACTCATAGACAACTAGAACGTTGACGGTGATGCTCTGATTGTTACGATATTATTATGGTCAACTCAATTTTGAGCGCGAAAAGATTGCGAAATAAAATTCTGCAAACCAAATTTGATACTGTTGCACCATTTCACATTTTAAGCGAGTTTTTGGTTGTGATAAATAATTTTCTGATTAATATAATAAGCTTACTGAGAATTTAATTTGTATGGTTTAAAAAATGAAGATCCTGATATTAAGAGTTTTGCAATCTTTCCAACCTATTTCTGATATTAAGGGCCTATCAAATTTATACAAGCAAAAACTTACAATCCTTCGGTATATGTAGCGGATTCTACCATTATATTGAATAAACTCGATTTGCTTTTTGGTGAGTCGGAATATTAGGCTTGTTCCCTATGATGTTCCAACAAAATAAATTCACATCATTAAGATGTAGGTATTCTTCATATATACCTACTACAACATCATCACAATTCGAAACTCCATTGTCTAAAGAAAGTGTACTGATCAGACAGAGATATATTTCTGTTTAATTATCTGAATCAACTCACTTAAAAAGGTGCAATATCTTTGATTGGACTGCATATTTTTAATTCAACCTCGCACTAAATTTAATTAGTTTCATTTAATATTTATTAACAAACAACTCGCGCAGTCATTACCAAAACATAGATAAACCACCATAATTCAATTCATTAATTCAGCTCGAGTATTTTATGAAATTTTAATGAACTACCGCACCACACCCTCCGAAGTAAGCTAGCACAATTCACAATAATTCTGTCCATGCATCTAAAATGAAAGCAAAAACAGAATTAAAAAAAAAAAAAAAAAAACATTGACAATCAGCTGAAACGCAACGAACACTAACCATTTGTATAATTATTTCCAAAAATAACGCAATTTACAAACTCATTTGGAATTTATCGAAATATTCGAAATCCATGTGCTTATGGATGGCGAGGCGTAGATACTGTATATCCATCATCATCATCACCAGACTCCTTTCCACATATATTTATATATATATTTTATATTCCCTCGACGATAGCCAACAGAACAGTGGTGGCTGGGTCTGGCTATTTTTATATCAATGCTGCCCGATGGGTATAATGGGCAGGGTATGTTATGCTTTACTATGTGGGTACATTTTAAAATTACCCACTTACTGTAACAATACACTCAAAGGCCATAATTTTCCAATTAAGCGAAAATGAGCGATTTATTTGCCATGAAATCAGTGAGAATCACCGATAAAAATCTCTTCAACTCTCTGTGAATTATATATGTGTTTGTGTGTGTATTGATAAATGTATGCGAATGTAATGTCTCTGGGCGCTGGGCGCCCCCATGCTCCAAGCCATACCAACACATCGCGTACCGCGCCGCCTCGCCGGCCGTCTCCCCTTCAAAAGGAATATGAAATGGTTATTCTGTCCGTGCTGCACACTATTTGGCTTGTGCCGTTTTCTGCCCCTCGTTTTCCACATTTGTATAATACTTATTCGTGTGTCGTTGAATTGGTAGTAGTATGCGATGGCTGAGTTGCCGCTGAATTATTTATGCTGGCGATCATTGGGCTCACAAATAATACCCACGGGAGCCAGCCGGTGTGGCTCGCTACGTATAGATACGAACTGGGAGCGCACACACAACACCTGGGAGCTTTTCATGAATTTTCCATTAAATTGTTGAAAAAAAAAATTTACTCAAATATAAAAGTTTATCTGGGGAAAGGGGAAAAGTGAAGCCGAACCAGTTCACTTCTCTTCTGCAGACATATTTTTTCTACAGCGCTGTGCAAAAAAAACTTTGCAAGTTACTTTTTATTCGTATTGCTTGTACATAAATACCAAATGAGCAAATATCCTCATTGTTGTGATAATAATTCTGTAGGAGATTCTAAGGGATTTGTTAAAAAAGTGCAATGGCCGTCCATCTTACGTATTAAAAAATCACAAAAAAGTCTTTTTGAAAAACTCAAAACGCTAAAGAATTGCTGAAATCAGCTTGTCCGATCAAGATCATGACAAATAAATATACGAAGGATCACAACAGCTAACGAGACGTGGTGTTAATGTTGTTCTTTCTGAATTTCTTCCAAATTTTGAAACGAACTGAGAGAGCCCTGCCTGATGTGTGCGCCATCTTACACCAACCATCATTAGAAAGTGTTTTTCAATTGATTGCGGACATATTGTTGAATATTCATGTGTCAAATTGGCTGTCATTTATAAAGTCTGTCTTGACAAATCAACAAGTAGAGGTGAAGCGTTCAACGGCTAGTCACACACAGCCCGTAGCACATTTTTCACGAGCGATTTTCGAATATGGGTATCTCACGAAAAGACAATGAAAGTTTTCCACTAAGATCTTCTGATTTACATCGTTAAACTTCTTCTTGTGGGGATTACAGATAACTATGCCATAAGATCATCACTAAACACTCACGCTTCTGAGAGCTAACATAACGGAAGAGCTTTGCAAAATTGGACGTGTCGAAGATTTTAGGACATATTCCACACACAATGGCAAACGTAGGCTACATAAAACGAAAACAGAACAACTTGCCTGAAACACCAGAAAGTTTTATTTTGCCATGAATACATGTGAATTTCCATACATATCCGTCTATCAAATGCACAGAAAACGTAACAAAGGCATGCATGCATACCTCAAATAAAATACACTTCACAAGCCTTTCAGTTTGTATATGTAGGGCGTTGGTGCAAAGAGAGAACCACCCGCCATCTGTCACAGTTCTGTGCTGTGACTAAATAAATACAAAAGTGTAATAACATCAAGATTGGAAACCCTTAACAGAAAACCTTTATCTACATTTTTAATTTAAAAAAAAATTAACTACCTACAGACAAAACCTCATAGAAAGCCTCTTGCGACTATTTCTTAATCCCAAATTAAAGTAACCACTCCTAGGACCGAGTTTCAAGTGAACAGCAACCCAAATAAGAAAGTTCACGGAAGAAGAATTAACACTCCAAAAGTTTCTATATGTATATACCTACAACACTGCAGTGCCACAGACCAATACAGACCGCCAACTCGTACTCCTCTTGCCTGAAACACCCTCCAAATATTTGTTCGTGTCTGTGAATACGTGTACATCTCTGTCTGTGCATTTTGAGATGGCAACCATCCCTGGGTATATGCCATTTATTTTGTTGGTGTGCTTACTGCTCCCATTTAAAAAGCAAGGGAGAGCGTCCACTCTCAAAATAAATGGCATCGCATATCAGCTGATTTTCAAAAAGAGAGACCATACATTCACTGGCGCAAATGCATTCCATTAGATAGTGCCTTGAAGTCGACATCATACATACGATTCAACCATCTCTACCTCTATACAAGATAATTCCGAAGGAATTTTCTAAAAGACTTCAAAGATTTTTTAAAGTCAAACTTTTTTTCTATCATCGCCTCAAATTTTTTAGTTCATCTGTCGCATGTCGCAATATGGCGGCGCCGATCGCTAGTATCAATTGATCGTGTAGCATTTATTTTCTCACTCATTCGTGCACGTGCTCCGCATTATATGCGTGTGTTTTCATCAGTGTATTGATGTAAATGTTGTTGTTCAGTAGATCTCAATGGAAACCGATACCTACAGCTAGTAAGTCAAATACCAAGGGAAAAACTAAGAATAGTGCGAAAAAAAATGTCACTGGGTTTCATAAAACCACATGATTTTTGTATTTTTATATTTTTTTTAAATAACTCGAAAAAGTGCGATAAATTTTTGTAAACTTTTTTTTGACGACACTGTTTCAACAAACTGCCCGACGACGATGCATAAATTTATGCAAAAATCCATTGAGTGGTGTGAATTTATTTGTGTGTGCTTGGTTGGAATTTTTGGGGGCACTCTCTAGACAAAAAGAGTGGTCTCCATGAAGCAGGAACACCAGAATAAGTATCACCAACCCTTGCGCTTTTTAATACAGTTTCCCACATAAATTCACACTCTGCATTCAGATTCGAATTTTGTAGGTGTTCAATGTTTCATTTTGTTTCAATGCGATAGTGGTGGTGGTGGTGGATGAAAGAAAAAGCGACTGTGCACAAAAGTCATCAAGGACCACTGAAAAACATTATGGGGCAGCAAGCGGGGGGTTGGATTTGGTATCAACATGGCAAAAGGGCTGTTTATACAAAATTTGCATGCGGAATTGGTCGGCATGCAACTTGAATATTCGATTAAAATTTTCAGTTTTTTTTTTGTTGAGTTTTCCTTAGTTTTTTGTTTAAATTGTTTGTTATGTTGTGTTGTTGTTCTTGTTATAGAACCTGCATGTATGTTAACTAACAAAGAGTGTGGTAAGAAAAAAAAACACAACTCTATATTGTGCCAAAGTGCGCGGCTCGGATGCCGTGCCATTTATGCTACTTAAAGGTGACTAAACGAGAATTTCCTTTTTAAATTAATAATGCGGTGGCGGACAGTGGCAATGGCAACTGCTAGTGCAACACATTTTCTGTTATAGCTCTGAGTGGCAATTTCAATAAAAGATTGTGGGTTTGCATTTATTAGCATTTTCTTATGTTTTATTTCCCGTATAAGTTACTTTTTGGAGTCATTGGTTTAATTTGAGTCTTTGTTCCATTTGTATTTTTGTTGATTAAGGTCTGCTAAGGGAGATATCTACTTTTATGGTAAATTGAACTGACGAACATGAATCGAATGAAATCTTACCAGAGATAGTATTAAATTTTTAGGAAGCTAGGTTTGTGGGTTAAAATTCAGGGTTAAATTAAAGGATAAAGCCACACAGTCGAATACATAATAATTAGAAGATTTGAAAACAAGGCGTCACGGCCTTAGGAAAGCTTTGCAGTATTTGGGGTCGTATATCAGAAATAACACTGCGAATTTTGTTTTCCTAGTCGTTAACCGTCTCTGGTTGACTATCAATATTATATTACCCACAGAAAATAGTCAATAGCGGTGTTAAATCGCACGATCGTGGAGGCTGACTCAGAGATCCAAAACGATCAAATGTGCGCTCACTTAACGTTCATTTCAACAATCATTTCGGGCACACTCTGTTTGACATGTTGCGTCGGCATGTTGAAACCGCAGCAAGGCGATTCAATTCAGGAACGAAGAAGTCATTGATCATTGCTCTATATCCCACTGGCCGGCATCGATTGTACAGAAGTAAGAATCAATGATACCACCCAGCCCATAAAATAATGCACCCCAAACTGTCAGTTTTTCTGGATGTTATGTCGTCTAAACAATGACTCGAGGATTATCTACACTCCAAATGTGGCAATTTGGCTTGTTTATGTATAGCCATACAACCAAAAATGATCCACCATCAAATGGACAAAATGCGCTATGTGTTTCACGAACGGAACCATTATCTTAGAAATAGTCCATCGGCATAATTCGCATGCGTTGTTCAGGCGTCAGTCGATTCATGATGAAATGGCAAAACAAACTTAACATAACTAAATGAAAAAATGGCTTTCAATGGAAACAGTGTTGCCAATTTAAAATCTTTCAAATTTTATTAACAAATTACAATACCAAGCTCAGTTGTTTAAATCAATTCATATATGACATGCTAAATTCCGACTCAATTTGAATTTTAAGATTTTAAAACTGGAGTCATCAGAGTTACTTTAGATTTTGATCCAGAAGATTCGAAGAAGAAAAATATCAGTGAATGACGATGACTTTAGTTTTAAAATTTTCAAACTCCATTCGTTTTGCACTGGTTTAAGATTTGAGAATAAACTCAAAATGACTTCAGATGTTGGAGTAGGTATACTGTAAATATTCACTCTCGAGTTAAAACTCAAAAGATTAAAAATGAAACAAATTCTCAAAATAAGTATTAGTGTATAAGCTTATAATTATAATTTCATTTGCATTAGTTAATTAATTAATTGGTAATTCCCAAAAATAAACTTTATGTTTCAAAGTTTTTCAGTCGATATCTTATCTTTTTATTCAAATTTACTGATGACTATTTAACTCTCTCCTTCATTCTTAACAAAATTTAGATTTTTAATCTTTATTCACTTTCATTATGTCAAAAATTATTTTATCGAATTATCTTTTATCTACAGGAACATGAATATCTTTCCAATTATATGCTTAAGAGAAACCATCTCTTAGCATCTATTTTCAAATAAATAATTATATCTTAGAAATTCACCTAAAAGATACTTTTTCTAGGAAGCCAAACACAGAAAATAATATCCATCACGTAGATAAAAATAGCAACCAATTTAAAAAATAAAAACATCGCATTTAATCGTCCCGCAGCACGAGTGTTCTGAGACTTCATAATTCATTCGGAAAATTTAATTCAATTTAAAATAAATTTCAACCTAGAATATTAGGTACAGTGGAGAGATTCTGATGCTGCAACAGGAGTGCAATATACAAAATTCAGTTTGAATGCAATCACAAGCTGCAATTTGCGAATTTGTTGTCCCTAAACTGAAAAATCACATGTAGAATAGTAGATGCAGATGCATGGTCTATTATAAAAACTTTTCTCCTTCTAGTACGAGTATCTTACATTCTTTTAATAAAATTTCCTAGAGTAGCTGGCTTGTCGCTCGTGAGGGTACAGGCACAGGGTGTAGACTGTAGAGAAACACAAAACCCCGCCCTCTGTGATGCCACAGAGTTGCTGTTTGGCAACGGACTGTGTTCGCTGATGTCAAAAAATTATTTTAATTAAAAACTTTGGGGCCATATCATCATGGCCGCCACAACTGCTGCCACGATGTTATTTATGTTCACGACGATATACAAGTGTATTTGGCTTGATTTATTACCATGTAGTTGGTGATATATGCGTGTGATTATTTTTTTTATTTTATTTTTTAGTTGCTTGTTTTATTATTTTTTTTTTTTTTTCATTCTTTTGATTTCTTTATTTTGTTGTTCATTTATAATAATTTGAATGTCTCAACACAAAAGGTTTATAATTAGTTTTCAACATCTCGTTCTTGATTTTTTTTTTATTACTTATGTAAAAAAATGTTAAGTTCGAAGTTCAAGTTGATAAGATTTTATCAAGAACAACAACACAAAATTTTGATATCTTTGTTTGAGTATTTCCAAACCACAATAACTCCATCGTGTATATGTATTTATGTTTGTTACAAATAACGAATTTGGTGTGCATTTGCTGGCAGCCAGGGTGAAGTAAAATTATCGATTAAACTATTAATCATTGTCTTAAGGGCACATTCTGGCATATCACAGTCACTGCACACAGAACATTCAGTGAATGAGTTTCGACAACAAGGAACAGGAGGGGTAGAACGCGCGGAGGAATAGGTGATTGAACTTGTTGGATGGGATGGAGTTTTCAAGTAGGGATACCTAAATAGAAAATTATTTATCTATACCCACTCATAGACACAAACGCAGACATGCAGTTTATGAGCATTTAAGTAGGCTTAATAATGAGGCTAGTAAAAATAGAAGCAAAGCAGATTTGCTTCTGAAATTGAATTGGTTTGTGAAAAAGGATTAGTCAGTTGAGATGGAATTGAATTGAATTCAAGATTGCGTTTTTAAAAGATTAACGAGTTTGATTTTTCATAGTAAATTAAATATTTATACAAATCTTTTCAACGGACATTTTGTTCTCTCAGGGTATTTTTAATACCTAATCAACATGATATAGATGATGTAAGTAGTCCAAAATTAAAATGGTCTTAATTATGAGTCTTATAGCTTTTTAATAGATAGACTTTGTTTTTGTTTCCGGAAAGTCTGTGCTCTATTAAAGCTTATGAAATGATAGGCGGGCTTTAATATAACATTAAAAGGAGCAGATAAATATTGCTGAACTTTTCGATTATTGATAAGGTCTGTATAGATTGTTTTCAACAAAGGCGCGATGGCTGTTTAGGAGCGTTCTATGCCAACAATCGAACATTTTCACAAAATCGTACTTAAGCAAACGCTGTAGCATTATCGAAAAGATATGGCAGTGACATATCAATAACTGACGAGGAAGTGACAAATACTCCAAGATTGAATGATTCATTGGTCCAAAAAATACATCTCTATACTAACCGTTCGAATCCGGCGGTATATTGTATATCCTTCCTTCCATCCTTGCAGAGTATTAGCACATACTAAAAAAAAGATATATCAGAGTGTAAGTCACCCGGTTTTGGCTCCTTCGAGCTATTCTTGCGGGAGAAGCTATTTGTTTATTTGTATTATCTGACGAAATGGATATTCTAACCTATCCGCTCACTAGGTTCTACACCTACTTAACTTGAAGAATATACTAATTCTACTTAAAATCAAAAGTACTTGATGAAGTGGCTTAAGTGAAACAAATAAGAGTATGCTTATGCACCGATTCAGACTTTATACTAGCCAACTGCAGTGTAAGGGTTGCCAGATCCACCGATTGGAATGGCGACGCTTTTTTTCGAACGATAGCGCTTTTCTATCCACAACATGCAAAGGATTGCATTTATGTGGTTTCTAAACAAGGTGTTCCTTAATATGAAAGCAATAATTTGAATAATGATACCCAAAGGGATATTGGTCAACTGATGATTGAAAAGTGAGATTCCTAGATCAACATCTTTGTTATACTAAAGACCATAAAAAGCTATTTTTAATCGGTACCTAATTGGTTAATTTTAATTTAACCAGTTGTTTTAAACGCCACATTTCTACCCTTTTTTGCCTCCCTCAAGCACGAGACTACTATTACAGAGGTTTTTAACCCCTTTCATAAAAATGTCCAGCTTCTCTGACACGAATGGTCGACAAAAAAATGTCGACTGGATAAATACAAATTTCATCGAAATATCGATTGAAAATTGATCGACAAAAAAGTAGACAGTTAAAAATCCAGACTATGAAAATGTTGATTGAAAAAGTGTCGTTTAAAATGTCGATTTTTATCCTGATAAAAAATGTAAAGTTCTTTTGATTGCATCGACAATTTAAGGTTTTTAATTATTTTTAAATCATAGTAGTAGGGCCGCAACACTGATCGACAGTGGCAAAGTTAATGATGTTCACATCCATGCGGCGCCACATGACGATCGATTTTTTCAAATCGATATTTTAAAAATCACCAAATCGAACCCAACCCTCTCTGAAAACATCGCTTAAAATGTATGAATGGAAACAATTCCAAGATAATTTCTCTGAACTTTAAGATTTAAAACAATGAGCATTTTCGAATTTGTTTTTATCTTATACTGAATAATAAACTTTTCTACGTGAAGTCGATTCTTTTGTCCGAAAAGTACAATGCTAAGATTTCATGGTTTTCAAAATAAATTCTGGTAAAAATTCGATCTAAAAAAAATTAATTCTATGATCATAACTTGACATTGTTTTGCTTATAGACACGCTACAAGACTTGCTGTCGGTTTCTGATTCTACCCTTAATTCGAAATTGATTGGAATCAACTATAACTTCTCAGAAATCTCCAAAACCATAAATAATCACAGACAGACCTCTTGTTTTGATTCGTTTTTTTTTTTTTTTTTTTTTTATAAAGAATGAAAAGATAAATGATTGAGTGCATAAAATTTGTCAAATTTATTTCCTCATCCACTTAAGGGTGTCCAAATTCAAGTTATAATATATTATAACGGACATTTATGAAAAAGAGAATGTCACCCTATCCTAAAGCAACCACACCACACACAACAACAATTCCAATTCAAATACCATTTAAGTACATGTATATGAAGTCAAAGTCACTGAAATTGTGGATCGACTTCAGGGTGAAGTTCATTTTTCATTCTCAGAAAATGTACTGAACAAATTTTTGAAGCGATATGATTACGTATGCCGACGGACATGGCACTTATTTAATTTATAAACTATTCGCACACATTTGTTTCCCACATCATATATTGTATAGGCATATAAGTATGTATAGTCTAGTCATACATGCAATCAATCCAATAAGAAAGAGTAAAAGAGACAAAAACTTCAAAACGAACCCTTGTATAGTTGAAAGCAAAAGCAAAAGCAATATGGCTCTGCGGTAGAGTAATTAATCATTTTCTAGAGACGACAACGGTGTTAAATTTGAACTCTCACACACAAACACATAAAGTAAAGGGAGAACAAAAAATCCAACATGTCTACCAGAGGGTATGCCAACACCAACACACATGTGGTTCCTTTTTTTTCGTTTTACAGAAAAAAGGCAGCCTTCCTTCGTTCTCTCCTCATGTTCTCCTATAAATATGTAGATATAGTAAACTTCTCGTATACTATGTATGTTTCCACAAAACACAAAATGATATTCCCTCCTCTTGACATCGTATCCTGTGCCCGAATTAGAATCACAACGAAGTGTCGAGTGAATTTACCTACTTACCAGCAAAACAATGAATCTCAGAGTAGAGAGTAGGCAGTTTTCCATATGAATTGGTAGAAAGGACACTGTTCTCTCCATACATATACACAACACATCCAAATATACTACCCATAAAACATTCAACCCCATCTTTGCAATGGAAGCTTAAATTAGATTCAACTCCTTCTGCTATGATTTGAGGAGGCCGCATATGTTACTCGACGACAGTAGTGGATTTGTCAGGGAGATGATGTCAAACGTAAGACAAGGCTCCATAAGTGTCATTCTACAAATATGCCATGAAGAAGAATATAAAAATTCAAAAACAATATATCGTCCATATGGAAAATGTTCAAAAAGTACAAAATGTATCTAGCGCCTCAAAGTATGCTTCAATAAGTTTTGATATCTGCTAACTTAGTCAGTATTCATGACCGTTCACAGTCAAATGAAATAGTGGAATTTATTTCTTTAACACATTCAAAATTAAATATTGTACTAAGAAATTACCCAAATCAAATCCACTCCTGAGTTGTAGTGCATACGTATGTAAGTACATTCGTACCTACATAGGCTTCTTCGTATACAATAGACACTGAGAAGGACAGTGTAACTAGAACTTGTATGCTACGTTCGGTTATAATAAATGGGGTGTCATCTACCAAAGGGTGAATTTTGAATGACCTTGGCATCGGTAGCGGGAAACACAAGAACATAATATTCTCCTCCTAATCCTCCTCCTACTTCTTCTCCACAAAAAGCAGCAAGCAAGCAAACTTGCAGCATGTATTTTCACAGAGCAGAGCAGAAGTAGAGTACCAAAGTTCGTTTGAGTACGATATTAATTGTGAATTTATATGTATGCTAATACAGTAGGCGCGTCACCACCATATACCATTGAGGGTGATATGAGGAACACCTTTTTTACCCTTGTTCAGCGACCCCATGAGCTTGGATCTCCCTTCCTATCCTATAACATAATTTTTGAAAAAGAAGCCCATAACTGGGTTTTGTACAATCACGTTGATCTTCTCTTCCTTTAGCATGACTTTTTAATTAGGAAAATTAGTTTTCCTCGATGTATGTAGGTATTGCTATGTATGCTCCCTTTTGGTTTATCTATACATCTGTGTGTGTGTGGGTATGTATATGCGTATATGATATAGAATCACCCCGAGACAGGATGACTTTGCTAGGATGGTCAACGGACTACTCAGAGGAATTGCTGAGAACATATTTGAGAATAGATGGTGTCTGGGGTTGCAATGATGGACAATGATTGGAATGCTTGATTGGCGAAATGTGCTTGGGGGATATAAATGAGTTTTGGGAGTTTTGCAGTTTCATGAATGACAAATAAGCGTTTTTGATTTGGTTTCTTCGTGGCAACGTTGCGCAATGAGGTCTTAAATTTTAATAAAGTCCATTATACGTGTAACAGGTAGGTACTTA
This sequence comes from Platycheirus albimanus, assembly GCA_916050605.2. Classification (NCBI taxonomy): domain Eukaryota; kingdom Metazoa; phylum Arthropoda; class Insecta; order Diptera; family Syrphidae; genus Platycheirus; species Platycheirus albimanus. The sequence goes on from OU696696.1 coordinate 65,400,768, forward strand.
GGTATACGTACCCTTAAGCCTTTTTAAGTTTGGCTTTGGATCTTTTGGTTTAGTTTTAGATGAAAAGTTCCTTATTGCAATAATAAAGCAAAATAAATTTATTAGTATGATAATTTATGTGAAATGGGAAGAAGTACTTTAGTTACCATGGATGACGCACTTACTTCACGCACAGTACGAAATTAAGTCTGTTGCGTATTGCAAAGGTCCCTGTTTCTGGCCCAAATGTTTCCTACTTAGATGCTTTTTAATCAAAGATCGCAGTAATTGACAATCATGCGTTCGAATAATGCATCGGAGATAAATTCCTTGGAGATCATCAATCGGATCGCAGTGTGATAAGCCCGAAATGCCCCACACCAAAATGTTTCCAAGGAAATAACGATACAATAACGACGGAAATAATGACACACTTTTGTATATAATTGGTTATTATTAAGTCCTAACAGAATCTGCCTCAAAGCTAGATCTTTCTCACTATATTATTGAAATTTTTTAGTTAGATACAATGAAGGCTTTTAAGCTTCTTGCTTCGAATGATGTGAACGGCATTGACTTACTTATATGGCCTGTGCGTTCAATAAATTAAGTTCCCACTGTATTAAACAGTAAAGGCATGGCTTGGGTAGCATTAGGTTAAAAATTTAGTTTGGCTTTATTCAGTCAGAGTTTTGGGTCACAAAAAAACAAACTCTAATTTTTGGCAAGCTTTTTGATTTACTTACAACTAGAATCGAAATGCAAAATTTTACTTATTATTTTCGGATATTTTTAAAAACTGAATGTTAATGACTTATCAAATAAGCAAAACAAGGTTGATTGCTTCCGATTACATTAGACAACATTCTTATAGTAGGTACCCCCTGCTTCTCATTTTTCTTTTTTACAGGTTTGAACAAAACAGGTTTAAACAAAAAGATTTCAATAGAATTCTCGGGGAAGACAACTATTTCAGCTTCTTAAGATGTATACCTCAGATATTTACACAAGTCGACCGATCCAACTCACTACAACAAAGTAATCGTTTCTTTAAATGCGTTTCAAATCTTACACCAAGCTATATCCCAATAATATGGAAAACAGTCACTTCCATTACCTCATAACTACTCCTAGCTGGCATATCTTAATTGCAACGTTTTCGAAGTATGCACACCTCAACAATCATTAAGGATATCTGAGTAATAAAAAATTATGATCAATACAAAACAAAAGCCTAATCACTCGAACGTGCCTATTGCCAAACAACATCACTCCAACCTGGTGTAGCTATCTATACCTATCTATTGACGAGTATTTATCTGAAGATGTATTCAAAGTTCCTCATTGAAAATCTATTCGAATTTCACAATAAATCGTAATAACTTTGCGTATGTGACTTTTTGCGCAATACTGTACCTACACAGAAACAAATTCAAACTTAAAAAAAAAATATTATTTCATAGTTTTCCTTATGCATTATTGAGAAAGTGATGATTTTTTGTTGTTGTTGTATTCTAATTTTCAAAACTATTCACACTCTCCGCACCTAAGCGCCATGAATAAAATTAAAAATTCAAGTCCCGTATACACCTTCCTTAACCAAGCCAACTTGAATTGAATTGACTTACACCATACACCATTCGGACTCTGCGCGAGAGTCAAACGCGCTCTTCGGGCACAAAACTATAGAAGTCGCCTCTGTTTTTGTAGATCCGTTTTTGGACTGCCACTACAAAATGTGACCAGAAAAGAAAATCAATAGTTTGGTCGAAATTATGACTGCGACGCGACTTTACCATGAGTGGTAGCCAGTAGGTATAGTATAGATACGTTACGTATATTTCATAAATAATAATCCAAGCGATAAGTTTACATTAATATGACATGATGTCATTTGGACACTAGGACCACGTTTAGAATCTTAAGAAGTTCCTGATGGATTTTTCTTTTTTGTATTTCTTTCTTGTTGATGAATTTCTTTTAAGTTTGTTTTGATAGTTCTGCATTATGATGATGTCAGCAATGACAGTGGGTGGCTGTTGGCTGATAGTGATTTAGGAACGAAGACGGGAAACATTTGTAAAGGGATATGGTTTATTTATGATAATGAAGATTATTGCGAATTGTATTACTTCCAATAGAGTATTCATAATCCGATCTATTCTTATAATTAAATCTAATGATATTTTGTATCTATCTAATGAATGAATGTTGAAAATCACATTTTGTTTCAGAAACACATTTAAAAATAACTACTTCAGTGCAAAATAATTTCACCCACTGCACATACTACACATATTATGTACTTACCCTTAGAAACAACAACAAATTAGCACCGGCAGTGTCAAGCAAAGTTGAGCAGCTATGTAGGCGCCAGTTTCTATGCTGACGCAATGCCAAATCACAAGCGTGAATATCTCGATCTTGGACAAAATGTAAGACTTTTCCATATGAACCCAATGAAAAATCCTTGCCGCTCTCGAAACCACTCCCGAGATCCGTTTAGATTGTGGTTCCGTAAGAAAACATTAAGAACGTGTCAAAGGACCTGTGAGGAGCAGAAAAGTGATTCCTAAGCAGAGAGAACAAATAATGTCAACATCGGAAGAAGATGAAGCAGAGGCATTTCTTCATCACGAAAAAGTTATGTGATTTCTAGTACAAAAGTACAAAAATCTACATCAGGTTTCACGATCCAACAAAGCCTGCAAAGGTGATGATTTAAAGAAGAAAGACTCAATCTGACGGACTAAAAGCTGAGCTTCCAAATACGATGTAGATGAACTTTGATAAGAAACGCCCTCAGTGATGACAGCGATTGACAAATGCTTTCAACTTTCTCGAGATGATACGAGTATGTCTCACAAGCGTAAATATAACAGATTCTATCCAGATTTTGGAGAGTCTTACTAAAGTCTGTGAGGAAATTTATTAAGTGTATACTACGGACAAAATATCAAAAGGAGGTGCACCACCAGTAGGGACAAAACTTTTAGGACAGTTATACTTATTGACTTAACTTAAGGGAGATCAAGAAGTACACTGATGTGGGGAGTCTTTTCGTCATTAATACTTCAACTATCACTGCATTATAAGTCAGTGTACATGTGTACTGTTAAATTGACGTGACACTTGAATTAAATTTGTTTCGCTCCGGTCAAAAGCCCATTGAAAGTCCATAAAAATAACTTGACACATTGGTGAATGGAACCCAAATCATAGTGCGAAAATGTTTGATCAGAAAACCTGTTGAATTGATTCTATGCTTCATCCTCTAGAAAATAATAATACATACTTTCTTAAGGTGGCGCAGACAGTCCATTGTGGACCACAGCCTCAATTAACAATCCCTTCCAGCTAAGCCGGTCCCTAGCCAGTGGTCTCCAGTTGCGAACACCAAGTTGATTGAGGTCGTTCTTCACTTGATCCCGCCACCTTAGATGGGGTCTTCCAGAACTACATCTGCCCTCCGGATTGGGATTGAAGACTCGTCGGGCTGGAACGTTTTTATCCATACGTTCCACATGACCCAGCTACCTAAACCGTTGTATTTTCATCTTCTTTACCAGGTCAATGTCGCTGTATAGTCCGTACAGTTCGACATTGAATCTTCTTCTACATACTCCATTGATACATACAGGACCGAATATCACCCGAAGAGTCTTTCTCTCAAAGCACCCCAGAATGTATTCATCTGGTTGTGTCAGTGCCCACGCTTCTGCCCCATATAGCAGGACTGATGGGATGATAAGGGTCTTGTATTGTGTCTCCTTGGTCCTTTGAGAGAGGGCTTTGCTACTAAGATGCCTTCTAAGCCCGAAGAAATAGCGAATACCAAGAGTGATTCTTCGACTTATCTCTTTACTGATGTTGTTCTAAGAGGTTAAAGTGGAACCAAAATGGACAAAGTCCTTGACAACTTCAAAGTTATATCTGTCCATGGTGACGTTTTGTCCAAGGCTACGGTGATGATGTTCTGCACCCGATGACAGCCTATACTTTGTTTTATCTTCATTTACAGCCAGACCCATTTTCGCCGGCTCCACTTCAATAAATAATGCGAATGCTATACTAACAGCGCGCTTCCTTCTTTCAATAATGTCAATATCACCAGCATAAAAAAGTATTGATGATGTATGTATGATCGACTTTTTGCGAATCATCCTCTAATACAATACATCTACACAAAATCTAAATCTTTTGAATTCCTTGACTATACTTTAAAAGTCATAAGTTCCAATTTTTTCTTTAGAGCTGTTTAAAATAAACTAGAAAGAAATGCGAAACATATTTACAATACCATACAATACGTGGACACTTCCAAAAAAAAAGTCTTTTAAAATTCTACCTTATTTCAGGGACAATAACTTAAGCCAAATCATTTCCTTATGCGGGGAAGTCCCCTTCGGTCTTTTCAACCTGACACACTGCCATACCTAATAAATCAAAAAAGACTGACAGCGGCGGGCGGCATTATATGATAGTACATTGCATCTTATGATATGCCGCCAAATAACGGAACGTACTTATTTAATCATCGTGCTTAGCGCAACAACTATTCAACCTCTGAAGTCTAAAACCGACAATAATCAAGTTATGCATTTTGATTAGCATACGTGGAGTAAGTATCTATACATGTATCTCTTGCAACCGATTGATGGTGCCACCCTGTCCGCAGGTATCTATCGATAGATATCTTTATTTCTCTATGTCATTATGCACTTCATATAATGTGCAAACATTTATGAAATACGCATTAGCAAGTTATGCGGGACGCTCATTCAATCGCTCAACAACGTTTAAAGTGTATACTTAAGCCGATGCGATGTACCAACCAAATATCAAGTTTGGGATACCTATTCGTTCCTGGTGAATACTGAACAGTTTAGTTGGTGTCCCCTCCTATTGCCAGTTTCTAATCTTCTCAGCCCCAGGTGCAGTGTTTTTCTTTGGCTTTTTGATCTTTCCCGCGTAGGTAATGAAAAATAAACATCACTTTTTATAGCTACTCGATTCTTATCAGCAAGTTTATGGCAACACTTTCAATGACATAAATGAACGAGCTCCCTAAGCATGCTATTTTTTTTCTTTTTGCGAATATTGTGCCAGATGATGTTAGGAGTTAGGGGACAGCGTTTTCAATTTTTTTGGACACACGGGTTGTGTTTTAAGGAATGTTCCGTGAGTGTTTATCATGAATTTTGTTTTGGAAGGTCAGTGTGGACTTTCGAGCTACTATTCAAATTTGCACACAATCGCGGCACCATGACACATTTTTAAAGAGAAGTTGTTTTCTTATCCCAAGCACGACAGGAATGCTTGTGGAGTTAGGAGTTGTTCATTAGAGCTTCAAGTCATGATTCAAAAGATTTAACTTTTTTTTATAGATTAATATTCAATTGGGAAAAAACTGTGCTTCATGAACAAAACAATATTCTGTGCAGGACGCACATTTCATAGCAATCGAAAATTTCTAGTAAACTAAAAAAAAAATTCCTTATAATTGTTGTTTACACAAATATTAACTGAAATCGATGACATAACTTCTGATGAAATATTTTTAATCGTTTTTATTTTTTTTGTTTACCATTTGAAGAAGATGGCATCTGCAATTTCAATTCATCGAGTCAGTTTCTTATCAATTTCTTTCGAACTATTAAAGGTCTCGTTTGTATCTAACCCGACTTATTTCGTGTGTCTTGTTAGATACTATTTTTGTTGCTTTTGAGACTTTCTGATTTTTAAGCATATCTAACAGATGTGATTTGTTTAAAAAGTATTTAAATTTAAAACCAATATATAGTTATATAAGTTTCTGCTTGAGTGTGCTCAAAAATGTGCCCACCAGCAATTTGTATGACTTGTATGTTTTTTGTACTTAAGAGTGTTATCCAAAATTATGTCGGAGTAACAAGTATCGTTAGTCGCATAAGTAAGTTTATAAGGTTTATGATTATCGCTAAGGCAACTGTAAGGATATCCAAGCGCTATTAATGTTGACTTTAAAAGTCGTAAGTTGAGCCAAGTTCTACATAAATTGCCTTGTCAATACCTTCTTAATGAAGGAATTCCTAAATTTTCCGAAAACATTTTTAAAAAAGAATAGGAAGAAGTTTTTTGATTCAAACGACTCGCTCAAATCGTTCGTCTTATGTTATCGTTTTTTTTAGAGTGATGCCTGTACTTATTCTCTATATAGATTCGTTAAAATCAAATTACTAGCAGAATCATAGTCAACGACCTTAAACTATCGTTTCAAGGTATGTCCATGGCCAGGGTTAACATAAGTTGCTTTGCATATCTGAAATAGTTATGTCTGTCACACTTTAAATTGAGGTTCACCAAATTATCGTGTCTCTTTAAATTTCTTGAAAAATTGCATGTTAATAAAATTAAGCTAAACATATCCCCTATGCCATTATCCATGAATGGTACTTGCATCGAGGAAACCGAAAAGCTACCAGTACTCGGTATGTGTATCAGTGACAACCTTCGTTGAAATGACCATATACTTGAGATTGCCAAAAATGCTGCAAGGTGATTTGCTTAGGCTTCCTTGATAGATGCAATAAGTTTTTCGCCCTTCTAAACTGACTACAATTTACAAAGCTTTTATATGCCCTAAGCTTGAGTATAACTCCCACCTCTGGACAGGTGCTTCAGAACAGAGTTCAGAAAAAAGCTATGAAATTGATAGGAGAGAGAAGCATTATGGAAGCATTTCCATCCCTTGGACATCGTCGAAATGTTTCCTGTCTTTCCTTATTCTACCGGTTTTACTACAAAAAATGCTCACTCGAGGTAGCCAGCTGCGTTTCACCCCTAAACATTTCCCCGTAACACTCGTCTTGCTACGAACGTTCATCAGCTTACACTTGAGCCCAATTTCGGACGTACTGTGAAATATAGGGATTCTTTCTTTAGCCGTACAACACGAATGTGGAATGAATTGCCTGGCACAATTTTCCCTTGCCATTTTGATCTTCAAAAATTCAAGACCAATGTTCATCAACACCTATTTTCCCTTCCTACCTAACTTCCTATCGCTCGCGCTGGCGCTGTGACTAATCGTTAGAAGGGCTATACAAAAAAAAAATATACGCTTAAATGAAGTGTAGATTGCATAAAAAAATTAAATGTTGAAAACTAAACTAATGAAATGTCATTTTATCATTTATTATAGTAGGTATGTTATAGTATCATAACATGTTATATACTCGTACAAATCAATTTCCCAAGACCTTTATACATAAAAACCCCTCTAATCCAAAGCATTGTTATTAATATTATAATCCTTTATTTTGTTTCGAAATAGAAAATAGAAAATAGTAATATCCTTTCAAATGTCCTTCTTCATAACTTCACATACGCCACCACCGGCAGTCCTTAGAAACAATTCCCAATAATAAAGCTTTCGTTAAAGGACCACATGGTTGCTGCATTAGCTATGCCAGCTTCGAAAGTCCTTTTTTTATCAAGTTACATGAAACCAAACACAGATGGCGCCCTGGCTATGATTCTTAGAATATTTTTGATTTCAAAAATCCAATTAGATTTTTATTTTATGACTTATTCCCAATGTGAGTAAAATAAAAATGAAGCATTATACCAGGTGGTGTGATTTCATATCTCCTCAATCCGAATACCTCATAATTTATTTTTAATTAACTCACTGTGATGTCAATTAATCTTTTTTACGACTTTGGCTGTCACTCATAAGAGCAGTAAAAATATTAAAATCCAATATATCTCTTTCAAATCGAGGAAACAACGTTGGTGGCCCAACAGAAGCAACACCCCCTCTTCAAAAAAAAAAAAAAAAAAAAAGGTAATGCTTTCGTGGGAGCTTTTTATAGATAAAAAGCATTTGATGGCATACACTACACATCATGGCTTGCCATAAAAGTTGACTTTTGTAATTCGAACTTGTTATTGTTCGTTCTTCGAAATAAATTGCAAAATTCATTCAAATTCACAATCACACACAATGCGTAGCCCTCGAATAAAGTACTTCCTCTTGTTTTCGAAAAGACCACCCACCCCTGTCGGCAGTCCTCGAAATTATTAACTTCAACTTCATGCATTTTAATCCGCGCAATATTCATCGTTATTTTATTCTAACCAAATCCGATAAGGATTTGGTCAAAATCAATAACAAATAAATTTCGAAATTTGCATTCGAATTATTATGTGGAATTGAAAATTCGTTCGAAAACAATATCAATTGACAGGTGAATGTTCTGGTGTAGGGGGTGCTTCATCAGCCTTTGACTAAATTTTTTTTTGGCGAAAAGCTATTGCATTAATTCAACAAAATCAACTACATATGCATGTGAGATACAATTATAAGGATGTTCACCGAAACAAATTTCAAGGTATTCATAGTCAAAACGCACGGGAACTAAGCAACCCGCTCATCATAGATAACCTCGTTTGGTGTTCAAACTTCAAAGTGTATTCCAAGTGGTTTCTATACAAACGTAGTAGGTACATTGCTACTGTTCAATTTGATTCGGATTACTGTGTACGATGAATAAATCAAATGTAATAAAAATCGCATTTGAATAGTTTCACGAACGCGATGTGGTAGGTAAGATAATTTGGCATCTTTGCTTATTCGAAACACGCCAATCTTTGCTTATTAATTACAATTTTGCAAATAGTTTTGATGAAATTGTTTATATTTTTTTTTGGTTCTGTTTTGTTTTCTTTATAATCATTATAGAGGCGTGGACAATAAAAAGATAGCAAACACAGGTGGGTGTATCGACCGACAATATTGGCACCTGTGCCGCGATTATAATACATTGTATGTTTAAGAAAGTCTCACTTGGAATACCTAACGCTTATGAGTTTTGCTTGGGAAAACCTTAAATAGAATGAATGAAGTACAGAAACCTTTAGTGTCTATGCAAAAGGGTTATTTTGTGTTTTGGGATGATTGAACGAACCAGCAATGAAAACAAAAGACTACAACCTTACAGGGAATATTCAAATAAAGGTAATCTTCTGATGAAACTGCGCAACACATTTATAAAAAGATTCAATGAAAGCGTCATATCCGTTCTACCATTTTCTAAAAAGGACTAGAATCAAATTAGTGATAGGGGCTTACAACAAATAAGTATTATATGTAAGCCTTTATGTCAGTACAGCTTTGTGCTGGCTTAATTTTGGGAATACTGACCATATATTTATAGACATGTTGTTGTTGTTTTTTGAAAGACCGCTTATCTTATGTACCCTGAAATTTTAAGGAAAAAGATTTTAATTTTATTTTTTCCGAAAATGCGCTAAAATAAAAATATTATTCTGAGCTTAACTGAAAAATAGATAGAGCTAAGATTTATAGCTTTCAATATATTCAAACAACGAATCTTAACTCTTCATCAAAGCAAGAAAAGTGAGTTATCACCTTCACATTCAAGTACGAAATCGAACCATAAATAGGATTTTAAGAAAATAGGGGAAGTGGGGCAAAACCACATATCTATTTAGTGTTTGTCCGATTTAAAAACTGCTAAAAAAAGTTTTTTAAGGAAAATAAAGTAAAATAATACCCTCAATAGGGGAAAAAAGTAAACTTCATTATCTTCACAGACATGATGCGTCGTTCAATTTGTCACGTTTTACATTAAAAGTATTGCCATCGAATACATTTCATACAAAATAGTCCAAAAACGGATTTGCCCCTTGTGCAGATTTGCCCTCACTTCCCCTACTCTCACATAATAATCGAATCAATAATATTATAAATCCATCCTAGATTTTTTTTCTTCTCGAACGACTTCTGCAGAAGTTGCATGGACGAGGAAGAAGAAGAGACTATAACACATCTTCTTTGTTCATGCCCTGCTCTCTCACAAAGACGAAAATTACATTTGGGAGATTTCTTCCTCAACGATATAAATGACCTAACTCAGACAGACATACACTGTCTCCATCGCTTTGTTAAAAGTTCCAATTGGTTTTAAAATTAGTGAGGTAGTGCCTTACTTTCATATGTGGTATCACAATGGACCTAGTATCTGGTCTAAGTGTGTCAGTCGTTGACTGACAGCCACCTTAACCTAACCTAACCTAACCTAGATTTTCCACTGTTTAAATTGTTGTTGAAATTTATTCATTTTTGTGGAGATTTTTAAAGATGAAAGCATTGTTTTATGAGTGCAGCGCGGATAGTTTTGTGGAGAACATTTTTAACCTCAAAATATTTATTGAGCAAACTTCAAGCCTTGTTTTCCTCTATTTGAATTTTTTAATGACATCACTACGAAGAAATCGGAGACAATTTTCCAAATATTTGTAAAGCTTTGCAAATATCCTGATTTTAACCAAATGCATAAAAGTATCTTATAAATACAGTTTTTATTTAATTTAAGCTAAGTTTTCTATTAATACGTTCGCGTCTAATTTACATATTAAGAGTGGCCATAATACGGCTGCCCTGTTAATACCTAACATGCAAATAATGAAATAATTTAAAAATTCCCAAGAACATGGTCAGATTTCATTAGACGAATAAGATTAATCTTTCTAGATGTTTATGATATGAAATTTATAATCATAATTTGTAAAATGACTTTCCTATAATTCAAAATAAAATAAATTGCAGCTTCATTGAAAATTTCCTTGAAAAATGCCCAACCAAGACGAATTTATGGGTATCATCTCACTCAAAAGCAATTCAATGCTTTACCGTGTGAAACCTTGGGCCAAAGTTGATGACCTTTTCATATTCGATTCTTTACCAAACTATCAAACTTTATCGGTGGTTTCCAAGAGACTTCTTGAGTCTCTGCCATAATATCCCAACTCCCTTTATAACCTCTCACCATCATTATTTGCTTGCTGTGTATACCAAAGCCAATGTGTAAATATCCACAAAAGGTGAGAATGCCCAACCAAACCAAACCAAACAGAATACACATAGTTACCGCAAAACAAGCCAATAAAACCATATAAAGTTCTGGAAACACAAAAATCATCCAACTTCATGCTACCTATAATACTGCACAAAAGGATTGCAATTGCAATAGGCACAAGGCACACAACAAACTAAGGATAGTCAGACTTTAGCATAGCTGCCAAAGCCAACTAAAGATGCCTTAAAACCAAAAGTCCAAGTCCAGACGATCGCTGGTGCTGTTACGACGGGGGTGAGGTAATTTTGTGTGCCGCGCTCGATTGTTTTCAACATGGTGTCGAACCAAGTGCATACATGTGTCACTCTACAACGGCACCCTTTCATATAAAAATAATAATAATAATATTGCATTATTACTACTTCTTTTGGAGTTGGAAACCACACAACAATCTGTTTAACGAGGGAGGTTTAGCTTCAAGTCACATATTGGCAAGCTAGTTGTTGGGCTGTTCGCTACTGTGTTGATGGTAAAAGAAATCCAAAGGATACCTACCTACCTTATTCGCGCAAAGAGTGTAATGCATTTGGAACCACTTATTGTCGTACCAGTGTTTCTTCTGTGTGCACTGGTACATTTTTAGTCGTTCTTTTGTTTTCAATGAGAGTGTGCAAAACAGAGGATACCGACACCTGAGAGTTTAACTGGCAGCCCATGCAGACATTAAAGGTGGGAAAATGTCAAATAAAAAGTTTAAACGCTTTTTATCGAAGGCGGCTTTAAAAAGACACAACAAAAGAAGTGAGAGAAAAGAACTTAAAAGTATCTTTCTACACGATCGCAAATCCAGGGGAGATGATAAAAATATACCATCTTGTGCCCCTTGAGTAAATCTTTTCTGGGGACATAGTTAATTAAGGGAAATATCTGAGCTTTACTTTTCAGTTGCATCTTGTTATTAAACGATTTCGTTATTAATTAGATTTTTTATTGTACCAAAAATGTGCCTATCACGTTTACATAATGCAAAATGCAGATATCAAGTGAGGTATGACTCTTGGATGTTTCCTAGGCCGAATCCGCTCACTGAAGCAATTCTTTGATAGAACCAGTGTACCCTCACCAACCTGCCTAAGTGGCATTAAGTTTGGTGTACGGTTATATGAAATTATCCTAGGTTTGGCTTGGCAGATTGAGTCGTCTTCCAAGAGAGTACTAGTTCATCCCGTCCTTCTCCGTTAAAAACATAATTTTACATCCCCCTAATCCTTCAAATCAAACATTCATTAAACGATTGGTAGAGGACCTGTCTGAGAGTAGTAATGTATTACTTCTTGGTGGTGGGGAATGACTCTTGAATGTTTCCTAGCCTGAACCCGCTAACTCGGCCGATCCTTTTGACGGATTCAATGTTACCTTACCAACCAATAGCTACCTGCCTAGGAGGCATGAAGTCTGAAATCAGGTTGCTCGAAATCGAATTAGGATTTTAGGAGTGCCTTGGCAGCTTATGACAGCTTTCGACTTACAAAATCAAGGCTTGGCAGATGAACCGTTCAAGAACCATATATACCTCGCCTAGGTGGCGGTATATGGGTCTTGGGGGGATTAAATGCTGAACCCGCTTTCTGAACCAATTCTTTAATAGAAACAGTGTACCCTTACCAACCAGCAGCCTGCCTACGTGGCATAAAGTCTTGATTACGGTTACATGAAATCGTCCTAGGTTTGGCCCAGCAGATTGAATCGTCTTCCAAGAGAGTGCTAGCTCCTAAAAATCCTATCACATCCTTCTAGTCCTTCCTGGTAACAAATCAGCTCATACTAGTACTAATTGGGTTCCTTTTAGGAGCTCTTCCAGCTCAAATGAGAACCGCCATTTCTACTTTAGGGTGTTCTGAGCAGTTAATATGTAAAAATAGGTCATTTCAAAGTTACCAAAGTGGTGACAGATCTCATCAAAATCCATAGATACTTGCGTAATATTGGTTCAGACATCTATCAAGGTCGTTCGCACAAATATGAATTGAAAGAAAAATCTGACCCTCAAAATGTTACCGAAGCGGCGACAGACCCAAAAAAAATACAAAAATTTCCCTTCATGCATACATAAATGCGAACCTGGTTAGTAAAAATAATCCTCTGAACCCTAACAATATGATGTACCTATCAGAAGCTCCCATTCAGATTTCCATGGCAGTTTTCTACTTTCTGATTTGAATTTGAAAATGTTTACCATTTTTGGTTTCGACGGCTAACAACGGACACAACGTTTACAACTGTCACAATATCCCTAACAAGAATGTTGAGCAACATGTAATATTGTATCTTTGGGCACACACCATGCATCGAACCGATTGCATCGCCGGCCGCTCCGGCCGACAACGTGACGCGACGGTCTATATTTAGCTTGCTTTGCCATAAATCTTCACCAAATAGAAGAAGATTTTGTATCTTTTATTTTGGGTGCGAATGAGAGATGCAGAATCTTAAATATATTTTTTTTTTTATTTTCCTTGTTTTTCTTCTCTTTGAATAGTAAAATTTATGGTTCGAGAGCAATGTCATCACACCGCCCAGCATCAATTAGAGATGCTTTCTCTAGGAAATCATAGATGGCGATGTGTGTATTTATAGCAGTTATAGGATAATTTTATGGTTTTGTTATCAGATAATTATTTATCTTCTTTATTCATCTTTGTTTTAAAAATGTTTTCGTTTTCTAACAAGCCCATGGTGTGGATACACATCTTTATGGATGTTATGACGCCATCATTTTTATGCGAAAAGATACAAAATTGATGTGGTGGTTCCTTGCCTGTATGTGATTATTGGCCGTGCGTTGAGAAGAAAAAATATGGAGGTTGAATTTGTTAGATATATGTTTTGTAAAGTGAGATCGTTATATTCTAATGTTTAAAATATATCACTTTCTTAATTTTCTTATTTAAATCTTTTTGATGTTTTTTTCCTTCAAATTTCAGATTGGATTACTTACTTAAAATAATTTTTGGAATAATCAAATTAAATTAAACTTCTAAAAAAGGTAAGTGACAGCGGAGTTTAAGATGCTTATAAAAAAAACCTAGTTCAATGAGTTAACTTCCAACAATAATTGATAGTCAATATTATACCACCTACCCAAATAAGAATAGGTTCCTGGTCAAAATCTGATTGGATTTCATGTGTTGCATAAGACTTCAGACATCTGGAGCATATGTGTGCATAAAAGAGCAGATATCTTAGTGTAGGTATCTTGACACATTTATGCAAAACAAAGATCAAAATCAATAGCCGTTCCGTGGAATAGTTTGCACCTTTTCAGTGACACCTCATGGGGATTTTTTAGAAAGTTAAACTCCATTGTTCTGCTGTTGGCAAATCAAACTGAAAAGATTCTTTTTTGTCGGCACCTGAACAGGACTCAGTTTTTGTTAGGCATTTTGATCATTGACATTTTAGGGTACCTAATAGGTTAGGTAGGTTCCTGAGATAACCCCGCAGATAATTGAGTAACTTAGGTATGTACTTAACTTAGTATTTTTAGTAACAGAAACGTTAAAAAATAGTTGGATTTTCCGCATTTAAACCCAACTTTAACATAAAACCCATTTAAGAGAACATCGCCCAGTAAATACTTATCACTTAATGATATATTGATAGTTTTTGCAAATATTTTGTTTTTATTTGTGAGAAATTATATGTTACTAGCAGACCCGGCCACGCGTTGCTGTGGCTAAGGTAGGTATATGTCAAATGGTAAATAATTATTTTCGAATAATCATGAAATCGTTATAACGGGTATAAAAATGATTGAAATTTGAATCTTCGTAAAGTTGATAAAGCAAAAATCAACATTATTAATCTTACCTCTCAAGTTTGTAACAAATGAGTAAATTACAAAGTTGATACTTTAACATGTAACATTTAATTTTAGAAATGAAGTAGGTAGGATAAATAATTCTTTATTTTTAACAGTAATATTTATTATTTTGAATTATAAACATTTTAATTTAATATTAGTTCAACACTAATCGGTGCACAATATTCTTTGTTAATCTGTCTCTAGCTAACACAAATAGATTCGATGGTTTTCCCACACGTGAGCATGCAACATAAAGTTGCCCATGGGAAAAACATTGATTTTCCAAATCTAAACCGCAAATGGACATTGTTTGGCCTTGAGACTTATTAATAGACATGGCGAAAGCTAAACGAATGGGAAACTGGAGCCTTCTTAGGGGTATCGTAGATTCTGACGGTATCATTGGAATACGTGGCAACAGGACCACTTCTCCTTTAAACTTTCCAATCAAAATAGTTGCTTCAAGAATATTCCCGGTGATATTTTTGATGACCAAACGTGTACCGTTGCATAATCGAGGTGGATTCAAATTACGCAGAAGAATAATTGGTGAACCAATCTTCAACCGAAGATTATGTGGTGGCATTCCGGGTATATCTAGAGAATTTAAAAATTCAGTTGGAAAATTCACACTTTCATTTTCATCAACAACAGTATCGATTGATTTAAAAGACATCAGATCTCCTGGCAACAACTGTAGTATCTGGAAATTAATTTCGTCAACATCAGCATTTTTGGCTGCCAAAATTGCCCGATTACTAAGCCAGTTATGATTCAAGTAATTATTTTCTATGTCCGGGAAAATACTCTCGATTAGTTCACTTTTTGCGTGAACAACAGTGCAGAAATTGTCTGGCAGTTTAATACATTGCGTATTTGGTTGCAGTTCCATTCTACCGTTCCCAATATCTAGTAATTGTTCGGAAAATATTTGTGCTGATGGATCATTTTCCAATTGTACGCGCATGTTTATGGTTAATTTAAGTGTTTCAACACTTTGCCATAAAAATGATTGTTTTAAAGACGCGTTAATTTCATCGGCGAAAGTAGAGCGAGGAATTACTGGCAAAATCTGTCGGAAATCACCTGATAGTAGTAATACAGCACCACCGAAAAGTTTATCATTGCCATTCAAATCTTGCATAGTTCTGTGCAATGCTTCGAGTGAATATTTGTGAGCCATTGTGCACTCATCCCAAATTATGATAGAACTTTTTTGCAATACTGCAGCTATTCCGCTTTTTTTTTTTATGTTACATATTGCGTTTGGTTTGTTATGAATGTCTAATGGCAGTTTAAATGCTGAATGTGCCGTTCGCCCACCATCCAGCAATGTAGCCGCAATGCCTGAGGATGCAACTGCCAATGCGATTTTCTGTTGTGACCGTATCTTGGCAAGAATTAACGATATTAAAAATGTCTTACCGGTTCCACCTGGTGCGTCCAAGAAAAAAAAACCACCTTGTTCAGCAGCAACGCTCAGCATAATCCGATCATAAATAATTTTTTGTTCAGCTGTCAATAATGGCTCACTGTTCGCAATAATTGTAGCTAAATAACCATGGTCATATTGTTTCTCTCGTTGTAAATCACTGTTTACTAAGTTGTTGGCCGGGCGATCAGGTGATGGCATACCATAATAATTAAGTTGTAAATTTGTAATTAAAATACATAAATCCTCGATCAACACTAACGCTTCGTTATACATCTCTGGCGTGTAATCTATGTTGGGGCATTGGTCTATTTGTCTAATTCGGTGCAATATGTCTTCCGTCATACAATTTTTGTATTTCTCCCACAAAGTGGATGCTTGCGATGGATAACACGTTGTCAAAATAATTGCAAACAGTTGACGAATGTGATTTGACGTTGATGTCAGCGCAGCATCGGCAAGTGTTAGGTCCCAATGGTTATCGTCTTCTAGCAATTGCAGTTCGCAACATGCATCTTGATATGTATTGAATACTCGGCCATTAACTGTTCGCAAAAATTCAAAAGACGTTGGTCCGGGAACATTCACTAATAACAAACGTAAATAAAAGCATTCACGTTGTTTCGGATGTACCGTGTAAAGTCGTCCCAATGTCTTAGCTTTGAATATGCCAGTAATGGAAGGATGTGGTTTTCCCTTTTTCCGTGGCTCCCATTTTTTACCTGATTTGTTCCATGTAAAATAGCGTGGAACATCAGTGTATAGTAATGTCTTTGCGAATTGGCCGAAAATATCATATTTTTGACACAATGTAAACAATTCAGTAAGAGTCGTTTTTGGAGCCTCAAGCGCTCTTTGGAGAACATTTTCTTCAGTGAAGTATACACGTTGACCGTTTTCAAGATGTATTGCTAGATGCTGCACAGAAGGGTCTCTTTCGTGTATGGGAAAGCTCAGAATATGCCAAATAGCTTCGTTACTGCTGATATATCTACCCATTTGGTATCGTGATATTTCGTCATTTTTATTCATGTTTTGTACTTCAAATACGGCCAAGTCACTGCCTTTATTAACATATTTACAAATGTATTTAATTGATTTTACGGAACTGCAAAGCTCGACATTGATATGAGTCTTATACGTTTTTGAAAGTAATGGTGAGTATGGTACCACCCACTTGTTGTCAATTTCTACTTGATTGGTAGAATTTGACAGTCGCATCGTGTATGTGTGGCCACCGTTCTCAGCATTTCTGCGGCGATACATTGGATAACCGTCAATATCCGTGATGGTATCATTCGTATACTGCTTTGGGAAACGCTTCTTACATTTTCCATTTTCCATGCATGGTGATGTCATGTTAAAAGCACCGCACGGTCCGTGGATCATATGACTGGTAACAATATCAAACAATTCTTGATCAATTAACTTGTCCGGAATTTCTGCAGAAATTATTTGATCAATTTCTTCTGCACGGATTTTATCTTCAAGCCAAATTAAAATGTGGGCATGAGGCAAACCTCGCTTTTGCCACTCAATCGAATATAGCCAACAACGTGTGTTACCGAAAATTGAATATTTAACAATGAAATCAATCAAGGATTTCAATTTTTGTTTGAACACACGTGCAGTTATATCATGACGATGTATTGCTTGTTGTCCTGGTAATAGTAAAGTTTTTATTTCCTCCCAATTCGGATTACATGTAAATGTGATGAATAAATCTGGACTACCGTAATTACGTACGTAAGTCATCGCATCTTGTACGTATTCCTGCATGTTCCGTGGACTGCCGATGTAGCTTGAAGGTAAAATGAAAGCATTACCGATGTCATTTGGGTTTAAATTTCCATCGTTGTTTCCGATAACAGCATCTCTTAAGTGAATGTATTCTTCCGATCGTAATCTAGCCTGGTTGTATCGAATGAATCGCAAGCGTTCGCTTTCAATCTTAGCATACATATCCACGATGTATTGATGGAATAGCTGCCGATATCGAAGGACATAGTTGTCCTGATTTTGTCTAATCATCAATCGGTGAGCGTAATAGTTCATTGAACTAACTTTTTTATCCATTATATTACCTAAAAGGATTAATTAAGATAATGAAATAAGAAATTAAAACTAATGCATTATCCTACTAATATTATAAATGTGAAAGTAACGATGTTTGTATGTTTGGATATTTGTTGCTAACTAACGCCAGAACGGCTATACGGATCTGGATAAAATTTGGCACAGAGAAAGCTTATAGTCTGGAATAGCATATTGGCTACTTTGTATCCCGGTAAAATGTATGGTTCCCGTGGGATGGATATGTTTTAATTTTTGAAATCACACCAGAATAGCTGAACGGATCTGAATGAAATTTGGCACAGAGAAAGCATATAGTCTGGAATAGCATATTGGCTAATTTTTATCCCTGTGAAATGTATGGTTTGTTTTAATTTTTCCAATCACGCCAGAATGGCAGAACGGATCTGGATGAAATTTGGCACAGGGCTAGAATAAAATCTGGTATAGCACATATGTAGGTTTCCTTTTATCACGGTCTAATGTAGGTATGGAATTATAAAGCTATAAAAGAAGAAGAAGCTAGATTACGATAGACAACTCCAAAAGCTTCAGTCTACTTCTTGATCATCTGAAACGCGAGCGAAGCCGCCGGTAAAGGCTAGTGATGTACATACATATATGTACATATGTATGTAGATATGTACCTAGATCTGTAGTAAGAAATTAAAAAGTCAAATTTACCAGTATTTGGATCACACTGTTTGATGTTAAGGTGATATTCATCCTGTCCTTGCCAAAATATTAATGGATATTGGAGTGAGTCATATAAACGATGTAGATCCGATATCGTACTGACAGTGTTGTCCCGTCGTGTTATTTTTATAGCTCTATTCTCAACTGGATCACCAACCATAATAACAGCAACCTCATCAACAGTTGGCGCGTTGAATCTGCCAGCATGCTCTCCTATTGGAACTTTGTCGGCTTTGATAACGATTTGATAATTATCATTTTGCAATTGCGGTGACACTCTTTTAATCAAAGGAATGAGTTGATTCTGATTTTCTAAGAAAATTTCCAGCAATATCACAATTGCTCTTTCCTCTGATTGTTCAATAAAATTATACTGGCACCGAGTTGCCACGCGTTCTTCACAACTGCCCATAAAATAAATTTGGAGAAACTTGGGATTGTCATCAGGCATTGGCATCAATGACCCAATTTTATGGTACACCTGGCCTTGTATTTTGAATGTAGTTTCAAAATTACGTCCATCGGATGCGAGATTGCAAATTTTAGTTGCCCCAAATGACGTCATTTGGAAGCAAGAATTAAATTTGCGTATCTTGCGCAAAAATAATTTCGAATCATATGAATCGCCAGAAAGAAGCGATAGTAAAGGTTCCGGCGGAGTGGGTAGAGGTGACAGCACAACTTTTCCTGATGCGCAGCACATTCCAGGTGATTCATTGCGAAATTTTAATGCCTGACAATATTGACATACTTTATCCATTGCGCCGATATTAATTTTTGAATGCGCAGAGTAATTAATATCTGGTGTATATTCGAACGCAAGACGAACAAATGATTCACGTGATAATGAGCGGCTGGTTTGCTGTCTCTGTCGTTCTCGTACTCTTTCTGTAGCTATGTGTTGTTCACGCGCCGCTTTTGTTCTCGCAACAGTCTGTCGCAAACGTTCGTCACGCTGTTCTTGAGATTCTTGTGAACGACTCTCTGCTGTTCTTATCCTTTGAGCTAAAATTTTTGATATTTTTTTTTCTGACGACTGATGAGCTCCTTCAACACTTTTGCGTTTTGCCTCTCTGCTCCGCTCATTGTTAAGGTTGGATTTTTTTGGTGGCATTTTACTGAAAATAATAACGTAAACTGTTTTTTTTGTTATAAATGTCTAATGGCAGATTGAATACCGCACTTAAAATGGCTTACCGTTTCCGCCTTATTCAGTAGCAACATGCAGCATAATTATAAATAATTTTTTAATTTTGTATTTTGTTTTTAAATTACTATGGTGATATTGTTTTTTTAATTATAAATCACTGTTAACTAAGTCGGTGGCTGGGCGATCAGGTTACAATTAATGCATTTGTTTGCAAATAGCTTTAACGAATTTTGACCAAACTTCACGGAAACTTTCTAAGACATCCTTAGAAGATGCTACCAAAATATTTATTACGATATTAACAAAATGCACTAAAATTGCTTTCATGGTACAAAGATTTATTGAATGTTGACCAAACTTCACGGAAACCTTCGTAGACATCCTTAAAATATCCTACGAAAAGATTAATTACTAATTTAACAAAATGCACTACAAATGTGCTAAAAATGCATTTGTGTCAAACCGCTTTATAAATTGAGAAATAAACTATCCTATCTTTTAAGTTGGATGAAACTGCGCACAGTTTTCAAAATTTGATTCAAATCTGTTCATTAGTTTAGGAGTCCATTGCGGACAAACAACGTGACACTCGATTTATATATATTAGATATTGTTAATTCACCAATTAAACCCCTTACATAGCAAAACATTTTTTGTAGTAATCTTGAGCTAAGGGCACGCAAAAAAAGTTCGGTAAGTGCCCAAATACACGGTTGTTGTTGGCCCTTGTTTTTATCACAGGATACTGTTCAGTGATAGTGATGTGGTTTATATCTAGTTGAATAGATTATTCAATAAGCAAATCACCAGATTTGGTGTGAAGAAAACTCACATCCCATTTTTGACACTAACCAAACAATAACAACGAATTAAAATGCTTAGAGCGCTTTCTACAGGATGGTGAAATCATACGATTGTTTTTTTTTAAAGCTCAATGGCTTATGCCAATAAAGAGTAAATCATATAAAAGCTTAGCCAAATTAAACGATTTAAAATTTTATTGCAGTGATTAAAAAACCTTATAAAAATAAATATGGACTTTCAAAGTAACAGTGGGCGTTACAAAAAGTTTAAACTTCCTTAATATCTTTTCTTTAAAAATAAAAAAAAGCATGTAGTAATAAGGTTAAGGTGGCTATCTAGTCCTAGATACATATAAAATATCGTCAAAATCGGCTCAGTCACTCACAAGTTATGAAAAATCGTTTCATTCCTACCGTTATTTTTGAACAACTTTATATTTGAACAACATCTGCTCTACCTTTAAGGCTGCTGGCGTTTATATAATTTGTACTACCTAAATGTCGAAATATTGTCGTTTTTGTTGTTTTAACATTTTTACATAGATACATACCTACTCTTTCGAGAGGGCGCCAATAAGTCCCCGAAAGTTAGCACAAAATATATCACCTTAAATTTTTCATTTTTTTTTTTTTTTTTTGTCAAGAATCATCTTTCAAAAGAAGACACCAACATTTTCAGACAAATCTGTCAAATAGTTTTGTTGTGACAGCCATTTTATCAAGATGTGTAGGAGAATTTTCGCTAAAATGGAAAGAGTGAACTTCGAGTACTAAGTACGTATTAATGCTAAGCGAGATTGAAGATGCCACAGGCTTAAAAATATTTGATGTAACATGACTTTAAGCTAGAGAACTGTTGAGACTTTTATATAAGCTTATTAAAGACCTTTCAAGTCTCAAGAGGTTGGAAGCCTTCTTTCTGCTGAAACTCTGACCTAAAATAAGGAAGAAATTTGTTGTTGGATTCGTAGATGCAGGGTTTCCTTGGAGTCGAGATTTAAAAAAAACTTTAGGAATCAGTTCTGAATTCGGGATTTTAGTCCCTCTTTTTCAGGGTGCTGTCTTAAAAATACGGGACAAAATTCAAAAGGAAAATAAACAAAAGAATCAATCCAACCAATGAGCAGTTTTTAAGTGCAAGCACCCCTTAAAAATAAAACATCCATTTTGGACAAGGTGGGATAAAACTGACATGTTTTACCTTTACCTAATGGGTTCTGATACTGAAAAAGCCATTATGTATTTTAAACTTTCATTATTTGTTAGGGACAAGTTATCTAATTCCGAAAGATCGTTACCTGGGCTTGTGCAAGTTTTAGTTAAAGTATTAAGAAAAGTCCAAGTATGAGGCATGAAAATACAATAAATGAATTAAATTAATAAGGTTTCTTCACTTGCGGATACTTACCGGTTATGTTGTACATATTCAATTGAACCTGTGACAATTGCAGGTTATATTTTGTCGACTCTTAGTTTAATAGTAGGTACCTTCTAACACTTTACGGCAAATCACTGAATTATTTCAAAATTTAGTAAAACTTACGAAATATGACTTGTGTTAATTATGAACCACTTACCACTTATGAAACACTTACCACTTACACCTACAAAGGAATAATAATATTTTAACATTATTATTTGTGACAAGAGATATCTGTTTGAAAATCAATTTTATTTTATTTTAACTTAAATAATCCAACAAATCAATGATTAATTCATTGGTCGAAACAAATCAATACAAATTGACTTATGCACTGCATAGTACACATTACGCATTGTTAGACTTGCATGGTCCATCAGGGTGCACTATGCTAACCGTTCATCAATTTCGCTTTGTCGCGAAGGTGACACAAAATATCTTCAGTTAAACGTGATGATCATTCAATTTGTGCACACATTTGGACATAAAGGGCATTCCAATAAAATCTTCACATTGGCATCGGTAAGTAATCCAAAGCCAGAGCGTATGTTATGTACCTACACACATTGAATTGCGAATTGAATTCCGATCGCTTTTGGGGAGCATCCGGCGAGATTTGTTTTGCTCCATCAGATGCGTCGCCATTGCCATTGCGTTTGTAAAGGTTGTACTACTTCGGTGTAGGACCATTCAATTATTTGCAATTCTTTGTTTTGTTTATATTATGTTTTATGTTGCCCGTACACAGATGGCAACAGCAACATGGCCAACAACATTATTCAAATAGTAAGTGCATGTGCGGCATGTATTCCTACCACTTAATCAGTCCCTAAATGAATACACTCTTTCATGTTTCTATAAGATACACCAGTTTGAAAAGGTAAACGTCGTCGAGCGACGACCAAAGACGTCCAGATTTGGATTCATGTGGCATTCTCTTTCGCTGTTGTCCAAGTTCAGGCCTTTCGTGCAGCCGCCACCGCACAGTCGCTTCTATACTGCCTCTGCCTCTGCAACTCCTTAAAGCGCTGCGGCATCCAAGCTGAACATTTTTTTTGTTTTTTTTTTTTTTTTGACTTCGACTTGTGTTGTGTTTTGTCGGCCGCAACGTTGCAACTCTGCGCTTGCTGACTCGTTCTTCGCCAATTTTCCTCGGATTAATACCAAAAGAATTACAATATAACGCATGTAACGTATCTGCTCGTTGCGCGCTCGCATCCGTTTTACACAGCGACAAGTTGAGCGCCCAACATGCTCAACTTGTAATCGCAAACTTTAAGGAAGAGCACACAGCATTCACCGTTCGACGTCTCCGTTCTTCTGTCCTATCCAAATGAAAGGTATGTTGAGCTGGGAATATACCTAAGGTACGCGGATGCATTGGGGTATTCGGGAAATTGTGTGTGCGCGCGCGCGTTTGTTCAGCCTCGTCGTCACGCACATCCTTTCTGGTTCTCTGCCCATCACAAGTGCTTAAAATGAAAGATATACAAAAAAAATATATATTAAAACAACACGGTATCCACAAGGATCATCATGCAAAATTTTCAATGGATCGGAATAATTTTTTGTTAAAGATATGCAACACATTACGTATTCTGATGTATCTATCTGCATTTGGGAAACGACTAAGCGTGTTACCTACTGATGGTATTCCTAAGAGAGTTAACGAAAAATGAAGTCCAGAAAAACCTCTTGTAACTTTGCCATTTAGGTACCCTTATATGCGTGCGTGCTCTGTGCACATGCATGGTCAGGGAATCAGACAAGAACTCGAGAAAGAAAAAAAAAGAGAAAAATTACACAACAAAATTTAATGCTTAAAAATAAAATTTCAACTAATTTGGCAGATATGCAAATTCATTTGAAATTTTACTGAATAATTTCGCAAAAATTATAAAAATTATGTCTTGGCATTTTATGAATTTGTATAAGATATTTGATGGCAAACTAACAAGCTTCTGGTGGTGTTTAGTGCTTTGTAAGATGTGGTAAGGACGAAACGTCTTATATTTAGATTTTGACACTAACTTGAGGTTTTGAGATTTCTTAATATCACAACAGTATGGAAGTATCTAGAAAAACTGAGAAAGATTTTAGTCGAAGTTTCATATCATTTGCTTCTGTCTGACCTGTTTGATGAAAAATTCTGTTTAAACAGCAGACATATACCTTATGCTAAAAATATATATTTTTATTATATTTTAGAAAGATCTACACAAAAATCTTTGCCTTATTAACTTGACTCAGGAAGCTTTTTTTATCTATTGACAAGCTTGCTTTCGGTTTTCTAAAAATTCATTGCATGAGAAGATCAGATACTTACAAGATTGGTTGTATCTTAATAGTGCTTATGTTATGTCTTATGTTAGAAACATAAGAAAATTTTTTGACAAAATTAGTTCAGGGAGACGCAATCCATGTTTAGTAAGCTAAGCTTTGCAACTCATTGTTTAGGAGTATTGAATGCAAGAAAGGTTAGACCTTCATTTCTCTCAGAATTCTTTTAGGGTGCATTAGGGCCGAGTTTCTTGGAACCTCATGCTACCCTGTAGTATCATCTGAAAATAAGTGTTATCAATTGGTATTAATTTTTAATTACTTAAATTTAAAAATAAAAATCGGTTTCAGAAATAAAGGCAACACCTGTATATTGTATTTGTATGCTTTTGAGTACTGTAAATATTTTCGGTTTAACGAGACATACATAAGTACTTTTTTGGTTGTGTATTTCCAGATAAAGTGTGAAACTAACCCGTATTTTAACATATTTAAAAAAAAAAATTATAGGTAGGTCCCTACTTGACGTACCTAACTGTCGTATTTTTCTCTTGCGCCAGACTTCAATCAAAGTTTAGAGTTTGACTCAAGTGTTAACTCACCGACATCCACGGATTAAAGATCCGTGGATCAAGAATTTAAGAACAAATTGAACCGAGATTCAGTGCTGTTTGCTGGACCACTGAGACCTAGATACCTACCTACTTGAAAAATAAAAATAATTTTTTTATTAACATTAGGTATATACTCCGTTCCCACATGTCCAAAGTCTTATCTAAACCCTTAATAAAATTATTTCCAGTAAATTGTTTAACCTATATTGACAGACATGTGTATAAAAGTGAGTTCATGATAAGCTTACAAAGAGCCAACGTAAAGTTTCTGCTTCAAAATATAAATACAATAAAAGCTCGGCATAGTGAACCTATAAAATCCAAGCCTGTTCACTGTATCGAAATTGTTCACTATTTCGAGCGGGAGTTGTTAAATGTAAATTTGAATATAAATAAAATTATCTTTTTATATTAACTCAACAGTTTAAAGAAGAACAAAAAACATATCAACTTGTATTTCAAAGCTGTCATCACTTGCGACGCAACCATAACTGCTTCCATTACTTTTTCCGAAATTGAAATTACTTTTTTTTTAAATCAATCCTATTTATTGAGATTCTCATAGTTCACTATTTAGAGTTGTCTGTGTTAAAGTTTGGTTATTCACTATATAAATGTTCACTATACTGAGCATCTACTGTAATTGAACGAGACCAAACAGTTGCATAGTAAATTTTCTTAGGGCTCGATTGGAAAACAACAACTTAATAACATAGGTAGGCGATAGTTATAGAACTTATTCCAATATGTAATACAAACCCCCTTTTAAAAACTGAAACCTCAATCAAGGGCTAAAGCCAGAATTCATCATTAAATACAAAAGATGCAACCATAACACAAGGCGCTGAAGAAAACACCACCACACAATGCAACACGTTTTCTAAGCAGAAGCTGTAAATGGAATGTACCTACGAAACGACATATCGTCGTCCACCCTTTATTTTATTTAACTTAAAAGCCCAATTCGGACGTTTTTCTGCTAGTCGAATGTCAAGGATTAAAACACGACACAGGTCCTCTGCGATTAGCATTTTATTTTTGTTTTATTCATCTTTATTTAATGTTTTTATTTAATCACAACTCAACCTTTTATAGAAAATATCCTGATAAATTCAACTATTGTATACTATATTTCGTATAACCCATAATTTTCAAAACAAACTAAAACGCTTATTAGGTCCTTCTTCCTTAGAACACAAACGGCTTACTCGTAAATGTCGAATATGATTTTCATGATTTCAATAATCAAGTTGTGGCAAGTACATAGATACAATACAACAGTATCGGCACTCTCCAGTCACCATAAGTCGCTCCTTTAAGGACATAATTCTGAGAAGAACGAACTAAGCTCCATTTTGCTATTTATTATTCTACTCCTAAGTTTAGTTGCTGAAACTCATTATTTTTGTTACCTATATTTTCACTTGAAGTTACATAATGTATCTTCAATTTTTCTTAACATTTAAAGAACAAGAAAACAAATTTATATAAATATCTGCAGACATTGTGCTTTTAAAATAATGCACTCAACTTAAAATTGCTGTTTTCAACGAAGTAGCTATACAAAACTTTCATTGAGTACACACTGAAACTATGACCATCATTCCCTTCGATCAATATAATTACAAATTCAATCCAACATATACATGGTGTAACATTAAGTATAAATCTACACAACAATCGTTTGTTGTTTATTTTATTTATTTACAGTTGCTTTTATCCGATTTACCGTATAATTTAAGGTATTTATTTAGTTTCGCCGCGTTTGTATTGTTTTTATTTTCAAAGGTTTAAATTATTACTACCGCGATACAAAATCATGTTGTTTTCCTTGTGACACCAATTCCTTATCATAACACGCAACGCGAAAAAGGAAGTTAATAACCGGTCACTGCCAAAGGAGTTCCTAGTTAACAGCAGCCGTCGCAAAAATAAAATAAAACAAAATACAAGCACACGAAATGTGTCCATCGAAACTCAAAAAGGAAACCAAACAAAAACACCAAAGAACACCATGATGACGCTATATTTTCTCCTTTTATTCCGATTCTTTGTTTTTCACGTCCAAAAACAAAATTCACACACACACACAAAAGAGTTCTGGAATTCAGCAAAATGTTTGAAATTCTGGAATTCAGCCGATCAGCTGTTATTGAAATATCTTTCCCTTCCCGGTATTCCATCGTTGTCGCATATTTTGGTGTGCCTATATCCTATACGTTTCGGAGGGCAGAAGATGGAAGAAAAATACAAAAACACGCAACGAAAGGAGATAACCTAACGATACGATTTATCTCTTTCTCTGTCCGTGAAAGGACTGCTGAGTGCTCTTATTCACACATATTCAATCATTTTGCCTGTCTGGAACATGGCAAAGAGGGATGATAAAAAGAATATGAAAAAAAAAAAAAAAAAACAACAACAGACTGGTTCCCGTAAGAGTTTTGTTGTGTTGGTACCAATATTCAACATTTTTCGGCAAAGAAGCCACTCACAAAAAGTATGGTCGACTATAAGAAAAAAAAAAAAAAAACATGGAAGGATATGTGTGCGACTGCCATGCCGCGCCGCGCCGCGTCGCGTTTTGCTCCGAATGTATTTATGGGAACATCAATGCGAATCGACGGATGTATGCTTTATGGAGGTCGGGAAGCAGCCATTATTCATTTTTGTGCTGTTCCGTTGAAGTAGAGGCGGCAGGGAGCCGCAGCACAGAACAACACAATGAATTTTGAAAAGAAGGAATAATATGTGGGTTCTTTGGTGTTTTCATATTTCGTTTTGTTGGGGTTTTTGGTTGTTTCATATTTTTTTGTTTTTTGTTTTGCCCAATTCGTGAATTTCTTTATTTAAGAGGAATTAATCAGAAGAAGGAAGATAAGAAATCGTGAATTGCTGAGCGATTAATTTATTTCTGAGGGGATTCTAATTTCTTGTTGTGGGTAATTTTGCAAGTCTTATTAATAAGGGTCCCCATTTATAATATCTTAGATTTTTTTTTATAAATTAGTGTACGTTTAAAGGCTCAAAGAAGAATTTAATACGATTACTGTTTGATGGATTCCAGACCACATCAGCCCGGGCTTGGTCAAAAATTTTTTTTAACAAAGGTTATTAGTTTAGTTCGATGTCGTGATGGGTAGCTTTACGTAACTTGAAATTCTAATTTATAAACAGAATGACATATTATTGTGTGCTATGAGTTTTCTTGTTTTTTAGCTGGTTACATGCCCATAACCGTTCTAATGTGTGCGTTGTGAACCTGCTGGAATGAAAAGGGTATACACAGTTTTAGGCTTACTCCAAATGGCAATTATATAGATGCTAAGATACATAGATTTCGTGATAGATTTGTCACTTCCTCGAAAAAAGCAGTGGCATAACTATTTGGAATTCTTTTAAATGAAATGGGGTATCTATTGAACCCAGACTTCCGACTTGTGGGTTTCATATATTTACCAGAACCTATACCGTAAGCAGAAGGACAAGTCTTTTTATTTAGAGTACCTACCTACATATAGGTATAGCTGATCGAAATATCAAACTTGCAACTGAAACAGTAGAAACATAACACAGTTTTATTGCGTTAAGGTACCTAATGAAAAGTTTTTAAGTATAAATCATTTATGTTACCTACTGATTTTGTTGGTGCCGTGAAATAACGCCAAGTGAAATAAGGCCAACTTTCTGAAGTTGGCCTTATTTCACTTTCCAAAAGTGCAATAAAACCAACTTTAAGTAGTTGGCCTTTTTTCACTTTAGTTAAGTGAAATAACGCCAAGTTGGGGTTATTGCGCTTTAGAAATAATATGAAGTTGGCTTTCTTTCACTTTGAGAAAGTGAAATAAAGCCAACCGCGTTTTCTTCTTGCGGTTACAAACAACGTTTAATCATTTATTTTTCTCATGATGAACATGTAAGTGCATAATTATAGTATTATAATTCATTATTTAAAAAATTGTCTTGATCAAAGATTTCTGTTAAACGATTTTTAGATTTTCAAATTTGTTAATCGTTTTTTATTATTTTATCATATTATAAAAAACGTTTAACATAACTATAATGGGTTATTTAAATAAAAAATTCATGCTAAACGTTTTTTATAATGTGAGAAAATAATTGTAAAAAATTCGCGCGAATTTTTAACAATTATTTTCTCACATTATAAAAAATGTATAGCATGAATTTTTTATTTAAATAATTGTTAAAAATTCGCGCGAATTTTTTACAATTATTTAAATAAAAAATTCATGCTAAACGTTTTTTATAATGTGAGAAAATAATTGTTAAAAACTCAAAAGGGAATACAAGGTTACTTTCCATTCCAATAAACACAAGCTGTTTCCTTCTTAGCAAACTTTCACTTACTAATGAATTGGCCTCAAATTTTTTCTAAAACTATTAACATTTCGATTTAACAAACGACAAATACTTCCGTTATCTTAAAAAAAACAGGTTTCTTTCTTGTAACAATCCTATTATTTGGTATTAATTTGTTTTCGCAAAGAAAAAATGTGTTAAATATTATTTTGTTGGAAGTTGGTCTTATTGCACTTTAGCAAAGTGCAATAAGGCCAACTTGGTCTTATTACGCAAAATCAGTTGGCCTTATTGCACTTTGTCAATGTGAAATAAGGCCAACTATTGAAAGTTGGCTTTAATGCACTTTTGGAAAGCGAAATAAGGCCAACTTTTGAAAGTTGGCCTTATTTCACTTGGCGTTATTTCACGGCACCATTTTGTTTCTATAATAAATTCACATTTCGGCCTAATTTGAAACTGTTTTTAGTAGTATCTAAGGTAGGTATATAGGGACCTAATATTTTGCATCGGATAATATTTTTCTTTCAATGAGGTTAAATTACATCCTAGGTCAATCCCCCTAAGGAAACACAGTTATTTTAGTTAAGATTTCATAATCCGAAAGTTACCTTGAACATAGCAATTCAATTTGACATTATAAAGACAAGGAATTCTTAGTAGCAGTAAAAAAATCATATAAAAGACTTTTTCGACTAACCCCATCAATTGTAACAGTTGTTCAACAGAAAGCTTTTAAGATAACAATCAGGCATGATATCGAAAAAGTGGGTCTGCAAATTCCGCCCGTCTGTCTATCTGTCTTTTCGCATCTCTACATCCCGAAAAGATGGGCCACTTTGCTTCCAATTTGGTATTTAGTATTTTTATTTGGACGTCCCTCGGAAAATATTTCAAATGTTTGCTCTAGGCCCAATAATAAGGATACCTGCCACAAAATCCTGAAGAACAAGCTATAAGTCCATCATTTGCTTTCAACAGATTCTTTAAAATTCGGCTTATATCTAACGGTAGGGGAGAGTGGGGTTAAAAGTAACACTTTTTACGAAAACCTATGTAGCTCCTAAGATTTTGAAAATAAGTCAGCCAAACCTTTTTAAAATTTAAGATCAATGTTTCAGCTACAAGATCCACACAAAAAGTAAAAAAGTTAAACAAAGTCTGCTCAAAAAATGTCAAGGTTATTGCACTGGAAGGAAAAAAACGTGTTGTTACAACTTATCCCGAAAATGATGCTGTATGTAACATAGAAAGGGTAAGTTGTAACAGGAATTATAAAAAAATCAAGAAATAATCATTTATTTTAAGCCAATTATTATTTTATGAAAAGCTGATAAGAAAAAAACATAACTCTTAATTCGATTAAATAAAAGTTATGACAAGAATATTTATATCATTTTAATATATTATGCAAAAAACAGACATTCTTTACCACCTATCCTATGGACCTTTTTTCTATTTATCATTCACACAAAATAAAAAAATTAAAATCGAAAGAAGAAATCAATACTCGATCGTTGTTGTTCACA
The DNA here is from genome assembly GCA_916050605.2 of Platycheirus albimanus. NCBI lineage: Eukaryota > Metazoa > Arthropoda > Insecta > Diptera > Syrphidae > Platycheirus > Platycheirus albimanus. The sequence goes on from OU696696.1 coordinate 65,431,794, forward strand.
ACGATCAGTCAAAAATCGATTGAAATTTTGTTACAATTTACCCCACAAAAGTGTCACAACTTGCCTCACCATGAAATTTCACACGAACAAATCAATTTACAAGTAACCGGTTATCACACATATATAAGATATACAAAAACAACCACCACCCTATTTCTTCCGTGCGAAGAAGAGGACCAACAAATAAAAAAATAAAAAAAGCTAAAAACATTCAATTTTTTGGGACCCCAAAGAACTTTTTTCGTTGACGTCCAATTGACACCTGAAATTGGTATGCTGGTAGATGGAAAGATGCTTATTTTTGTTTCACGCAATTCTTAATTCTAAGCTGTTTCTTCTTACCGCTGTTACTATAAGCCCCACTCTCCCCTACCTCTGATAGAACCGGTATTTTCAAATAATAGAATTTCTCGTAAACTGTTCATCCAAATTCAATCAAATGTTCGGCAAAATAATTCATGTATTAAATAGCCCTGTTGATAGGCTAAAAACAAAAATGTTCGTTTTTGAAATAGGTATTTTGTAAACGTGTATTTGTTTTACATAATTTTCGAAGACGCAAATTATTCATTTCAATATCCTGTTAAAAATTTTAACATATTTGTTCGAAATTTTTTTCAAAAATAAACTTATTTTTTTTAAACTGGTCGAATGATTTTTAACATTCTTCTGTAGATAGATATTACCTAAGCAATGAAATACTATTGCATACTTTTTCTGAGAAAACTCGAATTCTTAAAAAATGAAAGATTTTTTAAATATTTTCATACATTGCCGCTAAGCAATTACGTTATCTAGCAGAAGTTAGTGCGACTCAGTCATGTATTTTATAACACCCGAATGCGGGCTTCCATGATGTCCATGATCTCTTTACATATATGATATTGGTATGACAAAATTTTAGCAGTGTTTATGCGATGACTCATAAACCTCTATAGCAAGCGCAATCTTCAAAAACAATAACACATTAAGGTAACCTAACTTTTCACAAAGCCAAAGTTTTTAAAAACTTAATACTATCATCTGATGAGGAAGTGCACAAGTCACAAACTTAGACACTTACCACAGCAGGAAAACACGAAAAGGTGCAAGAGTGCAAGTCAACATCCCATTGCTGTTCTGTTCATTTTTTTTGCATTTTCTTCCTCGCAAACTTTGTATTTGCATTAACACCATGACACCGACGACGACGGATGGTCGTGGTCTTGTTGCCCTTATTTTCATTCCACTTCACCTTGATGCATTTTTGCTATCCTTGTTACATATTTTTCTTTTTTTATTAAAATCATTTTGTTCTTCTTTGACCAAGCAGGAGGCCAAGTTAAGGCAGCAATTAAATTGCGCGAGGCAATGATATGGCAATTATCGTGTTGCGGTGCGGAGTCTTTTAAATTATTTATTCTAGATATCTACTTACTCCTTTTTTTTTTTAAATTCTTTTGAATATTCCTCTTCTTCATTTAGTGTTGTTTTCTGCTTCCCTCTCCCCATAAAAGAGCCACCACCCATGTTTAAGAGGTAGAGTAGACGTACGCCATTCCAAAGCCCAGGAAGAACAACAGGTGAATACGAGCTGTCACAATGCCAGGGCAACGAGACGTGAATGATTTCTTATCAAAAAGGGAAAAGAATATCGCATTAGAGTTGTTTGGAGTTGGGAGAAAGATACACGAGTTTTAATATCTGTACGAATGTATCTTTTACGAATTATTCATATCGGCGGCGGTACCTATACCAGTAGGAAGTTGATGATGTATCTGCGCAAAATTTGTTACAGAGAAAACAAGAGTTAGAGCAAACAAAACAAAAAAAAAGACAATCGGCAACAAAAAATTCTAATTTAATTAAAAATGAAAATCCATGGAATTCAACGCGGGATGCCTTTCGACTGTCAAAGCCAGCCAAGCAGATAGCCATTTGATGCGCGATGTGTATCAAATCTGCACCCTTGCACTTTTTTATGTGTTTTATAATACTTTTTTTTTTTTTTTTATTTTTTTGGTTTCGCATCATGATTCGTGAGTTCTGTGTTGCAGAGAGTTATACCTACTCGTGTTCTTTAGTTATTGTTTTTTTGGGTTTTGTTTTGTAGAAGGTATCATCGATCAAAATTTACATAATCGACGAAGCAGAAAAACTGAGGAGTTTTTATAATTCGCTTTTTATTGTTAGTTTTATACGTTGTATAGGTAAGTCTTTGTTTTAGAGTTGAGGGAAATCAAATGGGCAAGACTGTGTTAAGATTGTTGTTCTTTGAATTTGCCGCTATAGATAGAGATTTGTATCTATTGTTTGGACTTTCTTTCAATATCTCTACCTTCCTTTAAGCATTTATGATTGACCTACTGTAGGAGTTTTTCGTGTTGCTCGGAAGAGGTTGCGATGTTTAAGCTAGAAATTTGAAGATTCAAAAGTTTCATGCCAGACGGTCATCAAGTAGATAGTTTTTGTCAGAGAGTAGTTGGGTAGCGCAAGCGACTTAAATGGACTTTTATTAGAGAGCAATCCGCCCTAGCATTTAACGATTCCCACACAGGTCATTCAAGCAAGTTCTAATAGGTCTTAGACTTAGTAGAGTCTCTACCATAAACTTAACATTTGGTAAAAAATGGGACCTTCAATCGAAGATGATTGTTTGGCCGTACACTGCCGTGGTACGACCTATTCTCAACTACGGCTCGATTATCTCAGCAAAGCCTACAATACTGACAAGTTGAAAAAAATTCAAAGAATGGCTAGAATCGGTGTCACAGGGGCTCTTAGGTCTTGCCCAACAGATGCCCTAAATGCTATTTTGATCTTTCTATCACCCGATCTTTATATTCAATACTTGGCTTCCTGTAGTTCAATCAGACTAAGGGACAGAAAGACCATACGGTCATAGCAATATCTCAACTCTTTTAACTGCCGATTTAGCCCCGTATACCCCACTGACTACTGCAAACCATCTCTTAGCCTCCATAAAAGTGTTAAAACAGGGTTCCCTTCTAGAACAGAATGGGGAAATGAAGATGTTACAGGAGACTTTGACATAACAATCTTCACCGATGGTTCCAAGATGAAGTGTGGAGTAGGCGCAAGCATTTTTTCAGAAACGCTCAATGTGCCCAAGTCCTTTCGTCCCATTGGCAAATTACTGCAACAATACTCGCATCTAAACTGAAATGTCGCTATACTAATTGATAGTCAGGTCGCTATGAAGGCATTAAATTCGACATCCACATCCTCCAAATTAGTCAGACAATTCCAGGAAGAATTGGTTGATCTTGGCTCCAACCTGAAAGTCACTCTGCTCTGGGTTCCAGGGCACACTGGCTTTCAGGGGAACGAAAAAGCAGATGAGCTGTCCAGGCAAGGATCAACCCTTCACAGCTCACTCGCCGAAGCCTTCTAGATTCCTCTGGGGGCTGTGAAGGGCATTGTCTTATAACACTTTACATCCGTATCTAATCACAGGTGGAGCAGTTTGATAAATTGCATCATATCCAGGAAGTTGTGGCCTGCCTACAACAAATCTCGAAAAAACGAATTACTCTGAAAAAACCGGTCAGATATAGCCAGGGTGGTATTAACAAGCACGGGCCACTGGCTAGTGGGTGTGCATGCTGGAAGGCTTGGTATTCCTTTCAACGACTACTGCCGATCCTGATGTAGAAATGAAACAGAGAAGGAAACTGTATTCCGTTTACTGTGCCAATACCCAGCTTTATTTCGCATTACGATACGAACCCCGGGTGAAGCCTTTTATAAAGATCTTGGGAAACTATCAAATTAAAGAATCAAAGATCTGATTAACTTCCTTGTTGCGACAAAATGGCTATGAATAAATCGTTCATCCCGAATAATCACATCCAAAAGCTAGTAGATATATCCCATTCTTCTCCGTAAAAAAATCCCTCTAATCCTTTTAATCAATCAATCAGGCGATCAGCATGGAACCCATTTGAGAGTCATACATCTCACCTAGGTGGTGGGGTATGACTCTTGAGTGGTTTCTAGGCTGGACCCTCTTACTTGGCCGACCCCTTTGACGGCTCGATGTTGCCTTACCAACCAGCACCCTGCCTAGGTGGCATATAATCTGGAGTTTGGTTGCTTGAAGTTGTCTTAGGAGTGTCTTGGCAGCGTATTGTTGTCTCCACTCCCCTCGTTTCCCTTTCACATTCCTTTTTTCGCAATCCCTCTAATCAATCAGGTTTTCACTGGGGAAGCTTCTTGGGAGTCATACACCTTGCCTAGGTGGCGCGTTGTGATTCTTGGGGGATTTCTACGCCAAGCCCGCGTACTGGACCAACTGCTTGACGGAACCAGTGTACCAATACCAGCCAGCAACCTGCCTAGGTGACATAAAGTCTGGAGTTCGGTTACATGGAACCGTCATATGGCTGGTAGATTGAGTCACCTTTCCAAGAGAGAACTAGTTCATTCCGTCCTTCTCCATAAAAAAAAACATTCTTACGTCCTTCTAATCCTTCGATAAGTTGTTTAGTTTATGGTAACAAAACGGGGCATACCAGCCCCAATTGGGTTCTTTTGAAGGAGTTTTTCAAGTCAAATTAGAACCGCCATTTCTACCTACTAGATAGCTGATTGCAATATAAATCATAGCCAACAAACTCTTATATAACTAGAGTACCTAAAGAAGGTGCTTAAAAAAAAGGAAGATTATTTTTGGACAGACTTTCTTCATCAATTTCTATTTTTATTAGAAAGGTTTCATCAAATTATTTTATTGCTCAATTTAAACACTTTAGAGTACAGTTCATGAAATAAATGTTTCATCAAACTAAATCAAACTAAAGCGGGAAGGAAAAGTTTTGATGTAAAACTATATAGCAGGCGGCAGGCAACAAACAGCATTTGAAATATCCAGGAGCTAAGAAAAATATATAAAAAAAAACACACACAACTGACTAGACTCTTGAGATCTTTTCTGACATACCCTATCGTGGAGCGAAGTTCCATCAGTTAAGTGGATACGATTTAATGTAACGAAAGGCCTTTGATATGATCGGAATAAATCTCTGCATTACTTATTAAAAGTAATGCATTCAACTGTCTTAAAGGGCAACAGACACTTAAAATTCTAACGAACTGGACCAGAAAAGATGTGTAAAGTTGCGGATTACTCAATAAATGTATCTGACTTTAGTTCTTAGTACTAGAGCTTTGTTGAGCTGTAATCCTTCCATAGATCTTTTGGGTACCTAAAGTAACCGAACAATACTGTATGCCCTTTAAAACAGAACTCAGCGTTAACAAAAAAGAGACAAAAAAAACTGCTCTACACTCCACTGCTGTCAAATCCAAAGAACTATCAACGACATTTTTTCTTTCTTCGTTTAACCCAAAGTCTTTCTTCCTCATAACAAAAAAAAAAAAAGCTAAACTTGGAGGGAAAAATAAAACAATACTCTTCGCACAGACAAGACGAAAATCGCTTGTTCGGCCCCCTTCATCTATTCAAACAAAATTCAAAAGAATATGCCTGTTTTATTCGCCCTAAATCAGCTATCCCCCTTTCCATCATCTGTATGAAGAAATCCAAATCCAAAGCCAACCATTGGCACTTAAAGTTAGTGAAGTTGAAAAAAAGTTTCCTCAAAATGTTTTGTTGTCGTTTTAGTTTCGTTTGCCATTGAAAGTCCTTTCAGTGTTTTTTTTTTTGTCATCGAAAATTTCATTATGAAATTGGATCGATGTCAATTTGTAAGATTAGATAAATTTGTTACATTAAAAAGTTTTGTAACAACTGATAATGTGACGTAGGTATCTATGTGCTGCCGAAGAATATTGTATCTCATGGTAGCAAAATAAAAAAATATTTTTTTTTTTAAATATTTCTTCAGAATTAAATTCTACTAAATTCAGGACTAAATCAGAATATCAAACTGTGCTATTCTTTATATTTCTTAACTTTATATTTTATAGTAGGCTCCTAACTATATCTAATCTAAGGATAAAGCTGGTGTCGTTGTGAACCCTGAAAAAGAATTTTATTACAAGGCCGACTGAATAGCAAAAGTAGTTGGCTGGTATCAACTTTTAAGCATTTTTTAAATAGTTCGTGTTAATAATTACTTTGGAAGTGTTGCCAATTTGTTTTTTTTTTTTTGTTCTTGAAATTTTCCATTTTGTATTATAACTTTGTATTATGTTGTATTTCAGAAAATAAAATCTTGGTTTATAGGGTACATTAGACGTAGACCCGATTAGTCTGCCTCACCTATGTGACAGGTCACAGTGGGGTAGGCGTCGTCGGTCGGTTTAAAAATCTAATTTTTATTTCAGTGACGCTTTCGCTTTGTAAGCGTCGAACAAGCTCCAACAAGAATTGCTTTCAAGACCCGAAATTTTCTTATGTTATTCTACAGCGTTTTCCAACAAGAGGTGTTAGTTTCATATTTAAAGAAAAATGGCATTTTTTAAGATATTTAATCGGATGTTTATTTCCATGTAAAGAAGAAAGTATGCTTTAAATAATGGAAAACAATATCGGCCAAATATCCTTTTCATGAAATTTTCCATCACCAAATCGCAAAGTGGCTGCTATATGCCCTCAATCGCTTCACGAATTCCATCTTTGAGGTCTTGAAACGACGCTGGGGTAGATCTTATTTTTCACGTGGCCTCAAAGAAAGAAGTCGCAAGGTGTTAAATCACAAGATCTCGATGGCCAATTGAGGACCGTTTTCGCAGAACTCAACAAGCGCCAAAAATCGAAAAATGAGATATGGGTATCAAAATTTTCGTTATTTCAAGGCGCATCGACTAAGCTTAAAAAAAAAATTGCAAAACTCAACTGGTTCTATAAAAAAAAAACTTTGAAATCTATGAGGTTTTTTTTTATTTTGAAAAAAACTGTTGATTTTTGGGACTCAATATTTTCTAAGTGCAATACTTCATTATTGCTATTCTTCCAGTTTACTATGACAAAGTTGTCTTAAAGGCGAAAGGCGTTTTTATATTTTTAAATAATTTTTTAATGTTTTGATACACACACAAAAAACCTTCTCCTGAAAAATTTACAAAATGGACTTGTTGAGTTTTGCGAAAACGGTCCTCAATTGTGATCATCTTTTCGAGAGATAACACGGTCCGGAAACTTTTCCCGTATAAGATCGATTGTTTCGTTGCTTGTGCACGTTGTGCCGCCGCCGTCTTAATGAAAGTAAACTTTCGTTGTCCAGATCAAGGCTTTTTTTAACAGTAAACCTTTTCCGAGCTAGATGCGTCAATTTTGATTGTTGACGTAACAAGCGAGTTAGAAATGTCAGTCAAGATGATTTTTCGATGAAATTCCGGATCATTGTCATGCATTTCAAGGACCCAATCAGCAAAGACAGATCGGGCGGCTTGAGTTCTTGTGTTAACTGAACTTTATAAGCCCTAGGAGCTAAGACCCAAGTTTTTATCCGAAATACTGTGTAATGACGTTTGTGAATGCCCAATTCCAAAGAAAAATGAGGAATGGACAAACCTGGGTTTTCTTCTTCACTTTGGGCTACAGCAGCAATATTCTCAGTTGTTTTTGGGCGACGTGCAGGTTTTATTCTTCATATCGCTAACTTGTCACAACAGCTCAAATTTTTCCACCAATTTCTGAATTGCGGTCCGACAAGGTGCTCAACCATGACCAACAAATATTTTAGTTTTGCGAACCAGCTCTGACAAAATTTCCACCATTTTTATAGTGAATTTTAATTATTTAAATGCGTTGTTGAAGTGTGTATTTTTATTTTCATTAATATCGTAGTTTCTACTTGTCAAATGTCAAAAAATTGCAGCTTCAAAAAAGACAACTACTGAAATAGCGGGCTATTCAAAATAACACCTCTTATTGGAAAACCCTTTATGTGCTTTGGGTACTATAATTTTTCTCCGCATTAAGGTTAGGTGCATTCTTTAAAATTGGTTTAGGATAAGTTTTGTGATTTTTTTTTTGTACCTATAGTCTCAATATTGTGTTATCGAAATAGTTCAAAATTGTAACCGACTTCATGTTAGATTAAACACCTTCGCTGACTGAATCAAAATACAAAACTTCCCTTTATTTCCCTTATGTTCTTCGTTTAGCATTAATTCCTTGAATAATTATGTGTCTTCACTGGTCGCGGTGTCATATAATTCTGGTCTCGTTTTCATCCAACTCAAGGAACTACATCATTATGAAAATTATTCGCTACTCAATACCAAAAGCCCAGTAGATGGATACTTCTTGTAACGATGTGGATTAAATTTCCAATTTCCTCCATATCTCGTTTCATAGAAAACCTCATCCCCAAACTTCGCCGCATTTAAGAAGGGATCCATCTAATATTTACAGATAAAAAGATAAATCACAAAAAAAAAAATCCAAAAGACTATAAGAAAGAAAAAAATACTTATTCTAAGATCCATGAAAACAACAACATAAGGAAGAAAGAAAATGCAGTACACATTTGACATATTTCCAAACAAATAAATCACTCAAAATGTGACACAATTTTCTTTGTCTTTCATAATTAAAATTTTGGAACACAAAAAATAAGAAAAAAAAAAAAACATAAAAACAATCATCAAGCCACGCAAGAGAGACGCTTATGGTTATGGCATAGCCCATCCAGAAACAATCCACCGAAACAGAAACAGAATGGGAAACCATGTGGGCGCTTGTGTCGCCTTCGAAGCGCCATGGATTCGGGTTTCTGGTATATCACCCAACCCGTTGTCAGTTCGTCCCAAAGTCCGTCGTCGTCCACCTATTTGTTGTTTGGCATAGATTTTCAAAAAAAAAAAAAAAAAAGCAAAAACAACAAAAACAACAAAAAATATAATATCTGCGACAATAGATTGGAAATGGTTTTTCTATCGCACTTCCCTCGATTGGTGATGGTTAAGTCCTTTGGGGTGGTGGTGAATAGTGAATGGTGAACGGTGAATCCATCAGGGGGTGGTTTTGCCCTATCGAAATGTAGTCAGTTGGAAAAGCAGCGTCGCTTGTGTTTTTTTACTGATAAATACCCCCTGAAGTTTTCCCAAATATCCATATAGGTATATACCTACCTATGCTGAGAAGCATTTCAGTAACACGAAGGATATCAAAACATCCAAAAACACAAAACAAAAGAAAACCCAACCAAAAAGTTGAAGAAGGTTAAGCTTAAGACGAAAAACACAATATACGTGTATGATATATAATAGATAGATAGATAGATAGATAGATACATCTATCTACATATCTATAGATACTTACATACTTTGCTTTTGTGACGAGCTAAAGAGATGGGTGAAAAAGTAAGCACAAGGGATAGAAAGACGACGACTCACAGCTATAAGAAAAGCTATATTCTTTAAGGGGAGTGGGCATGGGTATGGGACGGGGTTGAGGGTTTTAGTTCGTTCCATTTTGATGTGAAGGAAGGTTTCTTTCACTTTCTTGGGGCTGTCATTTCCGTTTGTGCAAAAGAAAAACGAACCTTCAAGAACACAACGTAGAACAAGACAACCAGAACCGAAAGACTTTGAAATCCAATCTACTCTCGAAGAAGGATGTTGAAGCTAGCTAGGAGCTAGCTATAGCGCAATGCAATATAGATATAGAGTATAGGATTACATGTTTACGTTAAAGATTGAAAATGTGTTTGTGTATAGTAGAAGTATATGTGCGTATTACATGAGAAGGTATACCTACCTACCTACTTATAGCAGGACAAGCTCTTAAATCCATTCTGCTCATTTGCCAGAGTAAAGTAGACGAAAAAGGATATTATATTCTATTTGAGTAAAAGTACCCATGTCTAGATTGCTCCTGGCAGTCGCTGTGGATGTGGCCGGGTGGTCATGCCAGAAGAGAAAATAAAAATAAAAAAGAAAATTATTTCGAATAAAGACAAAATCAAGTAAAAATTTTATATATATTCGAGTATATGAGTAAAAATGTGTATTTGGGCCATTTGAAGCGTAACAAGAAACTTTTACGCTTTCACTCTTTTCGTTGTTTTAGTTGGAATTTTTTTTTGTATTTTCTTCTCACAGTTCATGCTGTTATTTTAGTTTCACAAGTTTGAGATTTTTTTTTTGTTTCCGCTAAGCGAAGTACTTTGAGGATAAGTGAGTGACAATGCGTTAGTAGATTTTTTTTAAATTTTGTCGGAGATAAGAAAGAACAATTCTTTTTCTTCTTGCCTTTGGCCGACTTTATTAATACAAAAACGGTTTTTTTTCGACTTATATTCTGTTCCATTAAATTGAGATATGCTTGGATTTTGAGTTGAAGAAGTTATCGAATTAGACCAGAATAACTGTCGTTTAAACAAATTAAAAATAAAAAGCACCAAAGACACACATTTTATATAGTATAATCTAAGGTCCCAGCTGCAAAATAGTCCATAGTTTTTCCTACCAACTCTAACTCCGTATCGGCGTTCGGACTTCCGACTTCTGCTCATTCTCATGACATTCAAAAATTGAATTCGTTTGCATTCAATATTTTCAAATTTCAGCTCAGATTTCACTGTTTTAACGCAGAAATACTAACTTTTTGAAGCTCTTCTTAAATGGTACACGCTAACTTCTACGTCATTATTTCTATATATAATTTTGTTTATATAGGTTTTGGTAAACCTTTTAATGAACGAGCGATGGGAAATAAGGGGAAAAGGGAAATTGGCTGTCGATGAACATTGGCCTTGAATGTTTGAAGATCAAAATGGAAAGGGGAAAATTGTTCCATCAGGCAATTCATTCTACAAACGTGTTGTACGGCTGAAGAAGGAATCCCTATATTTCAGGGTTGGTCCGAAATTGGGCTCAAATATAAACTGACGAGCGTTCCTAGTAAGACAAGTATTAAGGAGGAATTTGTTTAACTGATGGAAGGCGGCTGTCTATCTCGAATGAGAATTGTTTTTAGGTAAAATAAGGAAAGACATAAAAAATTTCTACAGTGTTCAAGTGATGGAAATGTTTCTATACTGCTTTGCTGTCCTATTTTTACGCTTTTTTCTTGTAGTACCTGTCCAGGGATGGGAGTAATACTTGAGTTTAGGGCGTATAAACGCTTTAAAAATTGTAGCCAGAGCAGAAGGGGTGAAAAACTTCTTGCATCTATTAAGGAAGCCTAGGCATCTTGCAGCATTCTTGGAAATCTCAAGTATGTGGTCATTCAAATGAAGGTTGTTACAGATTACAGATACACTACACATAACAAATACCTACTGATAGCTTTTTGGCTTACCATTCATAATGGCATACAACATACTCCATATGTTAAGATTAAACGACAAAAGACAGCATTTAGATTTCAACGCATTAAACTCCATACGATTTCTAATACCTACCCTAATTCACAATGCTGTTTAAATCGGAGTTTAATGAGGTTATCATACTGTATCTTTGTAAAAACAAGCTCGAAGGTGAAGGCTATAAATTATTATCAAACGTACCTAAAGTAGAAGCTGAAGGTTGAGTAGTCAGCGAAACAATTTAATGGATAAGAAGTCACACACAAGAAGTCATTTATAAAAATGAGAAAGAGAGTCGGAGACAGAACAGCGCCCTGTGGCACACCATCATTTATTTTGTGAAGATCAGACTTTAACATTTGATCGACACTCCTCCCTTTGGACTTTTTGTTTCTATTTATTTTGAAATAAAAGGATCAAACAATTTTTTTTTTTCTGGATTCCAGAAGTTGATATTGGCAACAAAGCACTTTCTCTTCTCCAGATGGATTCTTGATAGAAAATTTATAGTGCTCAGCATATGATTCCAATTAATCTACACCTGCTACACGATACTTCAGCTGTGCGCACGGCACGGCTCCAAATTATGGGAAATAGCTTCCTTTATAACATTTGACCTCGCTCAACGTAGATTTTTGGTCTACAAAACGGAATTTTACCCCGAAGATTCCATTCATGGAAATTCTTTGCTTTATGCAAAGGTATTATCTGGTTTCCTGGCCAATCCAGTGCCTTTTTCTCTGCTTACATCCTTTAGAATTTACCGCAGAAAACTTTAAACTAGAGCTTGTAACCTGCTCGATTTTTCTACAGTTCCATACTCGAGAAAGGATAAGATGCATGAAAGTGTTATATGACTCATACTTCTATGCCACTTTTAATCAGCTAAGTTTTGGCACTACACAAATTTTCAGGAGCCAAATCTGAACTGAGAAATCAAAACTGTGGGTTATCAAATATATGAATCATTTACGATTTTCGTGTAGTTTCGAAAATTGGATTGGAAAGTATATACAAAGTGTCTTTACATGTGTGTTTCACATAACTTAGAGACACTGCAGATAAAGTAGAAAGTGTATCCACTATATCATCAGACTTATTCTTTTAAATTTGATTTTAATATTAAATTTTAAATGTTATGAAAAAATTATAACTAACATTTTATTTCAGTTTAAGTTTTAAAAAGTGATTCTATAAAATAGACATGGCATAGTTTTTCATGCTTCTCGTCTTTCGAAACCCACTAAAACTGTGAGTCTCCTTTGTACTATATCCTTATTCACCATCAGATATACCTAGTATAATTTTATACCATTACAAACACATATAAGTAAGCCCATGAAATATCCTGTGAAATTAAATTTTGAAAGAATATCATCCCGACTCCACTTCAACATTCATATAGAAAGGTACACAGAAAACATAAAAGGACATCCCAGAGACTTATGGAAATTTAATCACGCTGTCAGTGGCGCTCTACCTATATCTAACCTATACTATACTTTACCTATCCTTTTACCATCTCAAAAGAGAAAGTTTTACCTGTCACGTGAGAATTTTAATTTAATTATTCCCCAGACTTAAACTTCAAGGATTCTCTTCTTTTTTTTTGTATACTTATTTCAATGAAAGCCAAGCATCCTTTTTTGGGTGTAAAATTGATAACAAAAGACAAAAATCCCTTAAACGTCTTGATGGCACCAGTTTTATGTGGAAAATAAAATAAAAAGAAATCAATTTATTCATCTTTTCAGATTTTTTTTTGTCTAGGTCTAGGTATTCCTTTTTTTTTTGGTTGAGTACGATAATCTCTAACCACACCATTAGAACTCAATTACAAAATAATTGCAAAATAATACACCGCCGCCGCCGGCCGCCGCCGCCGCTACCGCGCATAGAGTAACAAGATAAACCTATATCATCTACTCACAGTTAGAGCGCAATTTCTCTCAAGTGAATTCTCAAATTCACAATATTCACAAAAAAAAAACTTCAAAAAAGAAGAAAAAAAAAAACCGTAATCGCAAGGAAGTACCAGAAAGGACCATAAATTATATTTTATAAAATTTTCATTGCCACATTATCACAGAAAATCTACAACAGTGATTCAGTCTTCTTCTTCATTTTTATTTCAATCTTTTTTTGAACTTTTCTTTTTTTTTTTTGTCTGTGCTTTTAACTTTGTCCGTTTGGTTTTGAACAATATCTCAGGTCTCACAAATTCTCACCATTTCAAGTGTTTTTTTTTTTTTTTGCTGCTTCGTCATCTTCTTACTAGAACAAAGCTCATCTTAGATATTTTCACAAGTAGGTATCTAAATTCGCCATTGGGAAGGAAATCTTTTGTATCTATATACATCATGCAAGAAGGATAAGATACTCGTCTCTATAGCATCGCATCTAGGCGCGTTTCTTATTATGCAAACGAGTGAGTGTGTATCCTGCTATAGCTACGACTGTATCTGGAATAAAGGAATATCCACAGGTATTCCATAAATTTACAAAGACAACCAAATTATCGTTATTATTATTGCCACAGTTAGTTTGCATGTGGTTATAAGCGTTTTCGTGTCCCCTTATGGGCAAAATAAAACAAAACAAAAAACACTATACCTACAGGAACAGGAACATTTATCTTTTTCGGGAAATTAGGATGCGCATGTCGAGGAGCAAAAAGGAATAATGATGACAACAGAAGAGGAGAAAAAGAGAGATACGAAGCGATGAAAAAAATAAAAGAGATTTTTGAGATTGCGTTCATGAATGAAAAGTAAAGCAACAAATAAATTTTGAAAATCTACTATATGGATGTGGCGGGTTTTCACTTTCTAGGACCAAACGGGCATAAAGTTGCGGTGAATGAAGGAAGGAGGAGGAGGAGCATGATGGGATATTATATCTTGGAAGGTACTTTAGGGTCGTTTTGGGGTCATAAATGAGGACTTGTTAGATAGGGCTGTTAAGGTGGATTTAGAGTGCTATTGAATTTTATTTTATTGAGACAATTGAAATATATCTGAAATAAAATGAGATGGAAACGGTAGGAAATAAAAAATAAACTACATTTTGGGAAATATGATCAAAAACTATGTAAAATACACTGTTTAGAACTAAGCGACCACTTTTGGGTTTTAAACTGTGTTTACTATGTTTTTTCTTACATTGAATTAGAGTCAGAATTATTTTGGACCAGATTGGGAATAAAAACTCTGCAAAAATTAGTAAAAAAAAACAAAATTCGGCTGATATGGACCACGTGTTGTAAAGTTCCTCGACTTAAGTGACTCCAACTAACGAAATCAGTATCTTTTAGGTTATTTGGTTATTTTAATGGAAATGTTGTGTTTAAAGGATATAATAATAATTTTAACTATATGCCTGTAAGACCCAAGGTCTTTTGAATGCAAACTGCACGGTAATAGTTAGAAGGAATAGAAAGATAGGAAAGATTTTTTGTTGGTACAATGGATTGAGAAATAGGTGATATTTATCTCATGAAAATCGCACGGGTGGCGTCCAGTTGAAGCCGGGGGAATATTGAAAAGTTGCTGACCAGGCTGGGGCACGAACCCAAAACTCTTAAGTTAGCAACCAAGCACTTCATCCACTGTACCATTGCCACCCGAATATATTTTAGAATATATTTGGCTGAACGTATCAGGGACATTGCTTATTGATAAGTTGCTTTTTATCAGTCCAAAAGAAGCCTTTTTAGACAGTGAGCCACAGAAAAAAAAAATAACGAAATGAGGCGCAAACTGAGTTCAACTTTTAAGCTTTTGAGGTACCTATAAGCCCTATTTTAGCTGTTATCTGCTCTTCTCTGACTTTATGCTCTATTTCGTTTGTTAATGTTTAAAGGGTATTTTTTTAGGGCTTCTGTAGAACTATAACGTGAAATAAAACACAGATAAAATTGATTAAAAAATAAAATAAATTGTTGGCACATCACCTCCAAGCGGGGCCGCGCCGGGTCCCGTGACTTACACTCTCAACCATTCCTGTGTGTGCGTTGATATTCTGCAGGAATTTAAGGGACCTTCAATTTACTCCCGAATCCGAACAGCTAACAGAGAAGTACTTTTCATGACATTAATTACTCTTAGAGGATTTGTCACTTCCTCACAAGAGGCAGTACCCCGGAAAAGAACTTATGTGGAGTCGTCAGGGATCGAACTCAGAACCTTCGGCGTAGCAGTCCCACACACTAACCACTACACCATGGGGTACCTATACTAAAATAAAATTGATTAATTGCCATCCATAAAATTGACTTATTTGAAAGCTTTGTATTTGGCATTTTGTTTTTGAATATGCGGCTTATGGCCACCGCGGCTGGATCGAAAGTAGTCCAAA
The DNA here is from genome assembly GCA_916050605.2 of Platycheirus albimanus. Classification (NCBI taxonomy): domain Eukaryota; kingdom Metazoa; phylum Arthropoda; class Insecta; order Diptera; family Syrphidae; genus Platycheirus; species Platycheirus albimanus. The sequence goes on from OU696696.1 coordinate 65,447,375, forward strand.
CTTGAGGCCCAACTTTCGATAACTCTTTTCAGCATTTGTTTTCCAAAACGTCAACTGTCTCTGACTTATCGGCGTAGACTAGCAAATTCGCTTTTCCGTGTTAAATCAGAAAATCCTAGAGGCCAACTCACAGGTAAAGAACGAAAATTTATGCACCAAAACGTGTCCTTCAACAAATCAATTTTTCTCTGTGTGACATGTTGCGCCTTCTTGTTGAAACCACAGCTCCCTCAAATCATCAAGGTAATTAAATGATTAAGGAACGAAAAAGTCATTGAACATTGCTCTATAAATAGTCTAAATTGACTGACTGGTATTGTTTAAAACTAAGGAAGACAAATGATTCTACCAGCCCATGAAGCACGCCATACTGTCATTTTTTTCTGGATATAACGGCGGCGCGGCCAGCGGTGTCTAAACGATGGCACTCAAAATGCAGCAGATTTGCTCATTGACACAGCCATTCAACTAGAAAATGTGCGTTTAAAGAACAGAACCATATTTTCATAAATAAATCTGCACAATTTGAATGCGTTGTTCAGGCGTCAGTTGATTCATATGATGAAATGGCACACCAAACTTTAGATTAATTACATGCAAATGAAAAAATATATCTGTCGATGTAAACAGTGCTGCCAACTTAAAGTTCAACACCTATAAAAAACATCTTTATTATGTTAGCATCTTAGTCATAACACCCATTTCAGGACAGGTTTTTCTTATAAATAGCATTAATCGGGACGTTTCAAAAATTAAATTTTAAGTTGTTAGAAGAATCTTATTATTTAAAAGACTAGAAAATACTCTAGTACGTGTAAGAGATGTAAGGTCAGCAATAAATTCACAATAATGGCGGACATATACATACCTAAGAATACAAACTGAGCAATTCATACAATATGAACACATTTTGACATATTCGAATATAAGGAAGTTAGGTAACGCATATATTTTATCCATATTTTTAAACCAGAACAAAGCATCTAAAAATCTTCTCACTAAAAACTTAGTTGGACATTTTTATTTATGGTTTCTAAAATTTTATCAACTTTATCATTGCAATTTTTAGCTTATTTGTTTTAAACAAGCTGTCCCTGAGAATTTCAATTTTTATTTTTTATGACAGGCTTATAGGCTTTAATTTTTTAATTTTTACAATGAAAAATATATTTATCATTTGAATTGATCTTTCGGTCAGAGTTACTTCAAAGTTTGATTATTACCAACTCATTCATTGTATACATGGATTCCTAGCGTAAAATAAAGAATACAGTAAATTCCAATTGTATTTGTCAATTTGAACTATCTTCGACTGGTTGCAAAACGATTAAGATGATCTCTTAAGTTAAGTCCACAGGAACAATTATTATAGTTTCCAATTGATAAATGCAATCATACTGTGAGAAGATATCAATTAAACATCCTTTTGCAAAATCTATTTACGATCATATAATTTTTTTTTTATTTCGCCAAAACTCTCACTCTCCATTAACAACATTCAGCTGAATTATTTTATATTCTCCCATCGATTTATTTCATCGTTTTACCGCTAAAAGGACTGGATACCAAAAGAAAAATGATGAAAAACTTCCTCGCAGCCGTTTATCTCTTTTACGAGATACTTCTACCGATGTGCTCTTCCAGTCGTATAAATCAGCTAACACAGCATCCCCTTTCGCCTTGCAGCGCACACAGTTCCTCTCGTATATTATTCACCCACTTTTATACTCTGTGTGTTTGCTTTTCAATTTTATTTCGCTCATGATTTTTGTATCCCCATTTTCCCCAATTTTTCCCACCATCCATACAAATTACAAAGGAAGAATTTCCCAAAATCTCCAGTTGATTATTTCGGTCTCTCGGCGAGTCGTTGTCTCGCCTCTGCATATCGTTTTTTTTTCCTGACTTTTTCATAACATCTCAATTTTTTTTTAATCCATAAAAAAAACATAAATACAAAAAAAAAAAAATCTTTCAAATAAACTATAATTGTGTATTTATTTATTTTAATATTTCCTCGAGTGGATTTTTAATCAAAACAAGAACCAATGTTGAACAAATATTCTCGGTGCTACATTTTTATCTGAAATTTATCACGAGAAAATACTCGTAGATATATTTTCTCCGGTGTGATGCTAATTTCCCGACGGGGTTTCTCTACTGCTTGTGTCTGGAGTAAACGATTCAAATGGAATACTTTGTTTGTGCGGTTTGAAGTGAATGAACTAGAACTATCTATATTTCTATCTTTGACAAAACGTGGATATTATCGAAAGTATTTCAAGTTAAATGGACAATAATCCCGACGGACGACACGGTTAATTTTTATAAAGTTTGCAAAATGCAAATAATGCATTCGAAGTATCGGAGAAAAACATGATCCCATTAATGCGTAATAAATTGTTTACAATCATTTTGAAAAAACGAAAAATTCGCATCCGAACTAAGAGGAAAAAAGATAAATAACAAATAAAGAAAAGAAAAAGGAAACGAAAAAATCACCGCGCGTAGAAGTAGTTTTTATTGTGAGTGAGTGAGTGTGTTTGTGTATGTGTGTGAGTTGCTTTGTCTTAACAAAAAAAAATTTATAATTTCCAAATAATTTTTTGTGTTTGTTAAAAATCTCGGTTGTTTCAAATTCAAATTAAGAAATATATTTTTGTGATTCCATCAGTGAGCTGTCCTGAAAACGTTTTGATATAATTTTAAGGTGAGTGAACTTGGGAAGATTCTTAATTCTAAATTGAAAAGGGGGTTTTGAATTTATGTGTTTTATACTTCTCCTGACCTGATTCTGATTAGTTCATTACTATAGGTTTAATATGAAATAAGATTATAATGATTGAAAGGTTTGATTTTTGTCGTTTTTTGAATAGCTGCAAGCCAGCAAAGATGAAATAGTAATTTCTGGAGGTTAAGAAATCCGCATGGGGAGGAATTAAAAACAGCTTTGTACTTTCTGAATTTTTGAAAAATAACTAAGATTTTGAGAAATCCGTTTCAATAGTTTCAGGGTATTATAATAATTTTTAGAAGAATAACTTGGTATTAATGACTTCAGTGGTTAGATCTGATTTGAGTTTCCTCGAAGAATACCTGCCAATATTTACCAGTATGTACTCACTACTTGTAAGTTACCCAAAGCAAATTTAACTGAACCTATGGCCCTCTAAATTCGATTTAAAACACAAATGCTATACTGATCGATGGCAACCAACTTAAAGAATGTTTTCCCCAATACAAATTCTAATTTATTGAACCTTTTGTTAAAATTGTATTTATTTATTTTTCTGATAGAATTTCATTTTGCTTACCGGCTGATTGTCATTTCGATCAAAATGGAACAAATAGTTTCACTTGTTCCGTTTCAAATTGTTTCGGTTAGTATGGAAGATTATTCATTAGAAAAATTATTTCGTGTACAATTCAATCAGAAGAAATAATGCCAGGTTGTTTATTCACACGCACCATGCCATCAAAAGAGTGATTGTCGCAAATATGGACCAAGTTGGTAATATGGCCCACTGCAATATTTTATGAATAAAACATACACATTCAAACCGGCATTGCATCATTGTGTTTTGGATACAGTAGTTGATTAGTGCTGGGATTGGGAGTGAATGCATTCTGTTAATGTTATTCCTGTTCGCTTTAATTTTTGGGTGAGTTTACTAAAGCGTTTTCGTATCAAAATTTTTGGAAATTTAATAAGTTTTTGCGTTATGTACAAAATGTTATATTGTATGTTATCAAATGAGAAATTAAAAATTTGATTGCAATTATTTAAATTTGTTAAAAATAAAAGTGTACTTGTCATAGTGTCGATAATATGGCCCATTCCAGGTATTGATAGGTACATACATATATGTAAGCGAGTGGGGCATATTTGAAACATGGTTTAATTGGATTTTTTTTTTGTTATTTTTTTTAGGAATCACATCAAAATATTTAAAAAAAATTGTTTCAATTATGTTGTACCCTGGTCCATATTTGAAATTAAGTGGGCCATATTACCAGTAGTTTTTTTGCCAAGTTGTGAAATGAAGTTATCTTAATTTTATTGTTATTAACTTTTTGTTATGTTTGTTTTTTCAATTATAGTTTGTAAAGACTGAAGTAAAAATAATTATTTTTAGTCAACGGCCTTGGCTCTGATAAAGCATCGCTTCCCAATAGATCAGCGAAATCAAGCATCGTTGCGCGTGGTTAGTAGTAAGATGGAGGACCGTCAAACTAATAACTGCGAGCTGTTGGCATTCGTTTGTGTGTTCTTCTATCTTCTGTTTTGTCTGTCTCTCTCTATCGTATTACTGTGTGTTGTCTTGAGCCGAAGGCCTAAGTTGCCAGTGCTTGTAAGTGTGTCTACTCAGTTCGATTCATCGACGGAGTTGTTGTAATAATAATAATAATTATTATTTTTAAGACTGTTTACGAAAAAAAATAAATAAATTAGACTTAAATGTATAGTTTTATTTAAGAAAATGTTAAGGTTGGGCCATATTTGGAGCACTTACTCTATATCCAGCAATGCAGTGCGACAATAGTTTGTGTGAATTGCTTTGCGCCATAAATGGACTTAAACACCTTTGCCTGGCTCGCTCTCGCTAATACAACTTTGTTGACCCACAAAATGTTTGTTAATTCATCTCATTGGCATCTAATGGAGACTACACCGAAAATAATTTCAATGCTACGTGCAGATAAACACTTGCTTTGCGTGAAATGTCAAACAGATATTTTTTCTGACATCTTTTTCTGATCGCTTTAAACGCTAATCACGAAAAAAATCCAAGTTTCTTGCTGTTCCAAGTTTTTCGTTTTGGTTTTTCGGATCGCTGTAACTGGCCCCAAAGAATAGAAAGATGGAAACGAAATTTTTGGTGGTACAGTGATTGAGATTGAGGTGATATTTATCTCACGAAAAATTACTGCTCAGACTGGGGTTCGAATCTAGGTTAAGGTTAAGAACCAAGCTCTATATCCACTGTACCATTGATATTGAAATTCTCATGGATTGTTTGATTATCCTTCTGTAAAAAAGTTACATTGCTAGTAGGTACAAATTAGTTAGTATGACATATTTCAGATTTCTGGTATAATATTATGAAATATCGCTATTGACATTGACAATGACATTTATAACTTCTTAAATTTAGAACTCAATAGAACCAATTATAGACTTAAAATGAAAGTTTCATATGAACGGTAGAAATAAATTAGTAACATTTTAAAATTATACAAAAAATAGTTCTTTATTGTACTAGCTTTTTATGATATGATATTGGGTGATCTTTTGAAACAGTCAAATAAGATGAAAACAATAACTATGATAACAACTAACAAATAGTAGAAACTATTTTTGTTTTAACCTTTCCTAGAAGAAACTATAAGTGTTATATAAAAAAATGAAATAATATTTTGTATGATCTACCATTCATCAGGAACTTTTAAGATCCGAACGTCATGTACTATTTCATATATGTTAAATCCAAGTTATTTATTTTTGCCTGCATTAGACAATCAAAAAAATATAAAAATATATAAATAAATAAAGATAATGACTTTAGTTCAAAAATGATCATGGTCATATCACAGTTTAAAGTATTTTGTCATTTTATCGAGTTTACAATAATTAAAACAAACATTCCATTCACAGATTGTATCTCAAATTTGTCATCAATTTAACCCTAAACCTTTCCTTAGTTAGTGTATTACCTCAACCTTAATCCTTCTAAATTCCGTATCTTTATCACCAACACAAATATTTTGATAACAGAACCATAAAGACATTATGATATGAACAAAACTCAGCTCAAATGGAAAATATTTTAATTCGTTCAATAAAAAGTCACGAACAGTTTCGTGTTTAATGTCAATAATATTGTGAGGCTTAATTTGCAATGTATTTTATCATAAGCAACCGTGTGCATAATTTGAAGCGTGTCAATAGTGAGGCGCTTTACGCTGCATAATAAATAAAGTAATGCAAATTAATGATATTCTGAGGTTTTTTTTTTTTTTTTGCTTAAGACTTTTGTATTTAAATATTAATATCAGGCGGACATTTTTCAGAACGTTTAATTAATAGTTGTTGCACACTTTTCTGTAAATACATATGCATAGTTATAGTCAAGTCAAGTAATGTGGGCGTGGGTCAATGTTGCACTCATGATTACCAATTAAAAAGGATACAAAATATACTGACGACATTTGTTTTCTTTTTTAAAGGCAAAATATGGGATTTTCCATTTTAAAAAATGTTTACCAAGCATATTACTTATTTTCATTTATATGTTAATAGCTTAAACGAAATTAATAGTTAACTTGCATCATCTATCTAAAATTCTGTAACCTAGCTTAAATTATTCGACTAAACGTTGAAGTTGCATACCCTTGCCCATTTATATAAATTGTTGGGGCAACAGCTCCAAGCGGGGACATTCCACTTACTCTTAACCAGAACTGTTGTATGTGTGTTGATATTCTGCAGTAATTGAAGTGACCTTAAATTTACCGCCAAATCCGAACGATTCATTCGCAGTACCTACAACAGTTACGAAGTACTGACATTAACATTTCGAAATTATATTCATTTAAACCTAGTTTCGACGAAACCGAGTTGTATATTAAGTTAAACCGATAAACACTTCAACCATTTAAAGGAAAAGAAGGATACTTCCAATTCCTTATAGGGAAATGTTAAGCAAATTAAAAACAATAGGAAGGTGGATTATGCCAATAATCAATTAAAATCTTTGTTTCACAAACTTTGAAAAAATCAGCTGACTTCTTCTCGGACGATAACATACTTTGTGGCACAATTATAACAGTTCGCTGAAATCTATAAAACGGAGGAAGAATCAATTCGAAATTTCAATTTGTATAGAAATGCAATGTATTGGAATTGGAATCATAATTGGGAATTTTCAATGAAACCAGCTTAATTTGTTTAAACTATGTTTCCATTGGGTCATAGGATGTAATTTCGTAGCAAATTTCCAAATAGCATTCCAAATTAACTATATTCCCATACAAATTCTCATTTAGAAATTATCTCATTTCAACCTCATTTCGGGAAAAATAGGTTTTCAAATTAGATGAAATCGTTCAACACCCAACTTTATTCTAGTAAAGTTTCAACTGAATCAAGAAGAAGGGAATATATTGAGTTGTCAAACAAAATTAGCAAATTAAAATGTAAATAACTTTTTTTCTTATTTCGAATTGAACTAAGTTCAGGGCCGATGAAAACGTATAACTAATGAAAATGAATTGTTTCATTCAATGAAGTTATACCGTATTTTTGGTTTGGGTTCAACACCATCAATACATTTTTCAATAAATGATTTAAAATTGATCTTTTTTCGATCGGAGCTTATATACGATGAAAAATATTTGTATGTTAAGTAAGGTTTTTAATTTAATATCAATCATTTACAAGAAATTCCAAGTTTACTACGAGTTCACAAATAAAAGTAAAATAGAAGTCTATCCTAGTCCATATTAAATGGGGATCACGACGTTATCCAGAGTGGCAGAATCTAGAAAGGACAAAATCTATAAACAAATAATATAGAAAGACAAAATTTAGAAGTAGTAAAAATCTAGAAAGTATATAAATCTAGAAAAATGGAAATCTAGAATAATCTAGAAAAATAGTGTTCTAGATTTTTTTTTTACAGGAATTCTAAATCTAGAATTAATATTATTCTTTTTTGACACGCGAGCGCGAATTTTAGCCATTGTCAAACAAATTAATATTAATTCTAGATTTTGTCCATTCTAAATTTTTTTTTGCTCGATTTTCGGTTTTCGAGATAAAATTTTTTTAGATTTTGGGTTTCTAGATTTTGGTAATTCTATATTTTTTTTTTTAGATTTTTTGGCTCTAGATTTTTTTTCTTCTAGATATCGTGGTAAACCCTATTAAATGTCCGTATTAAGTTTATACACATAAATGCCACCAATATTTATGGGCCTTTAAAATGCGTTTGATACTTTGCAGTATCAAATCTCAAAGTAAAAGAGATTATCGATTATTTTTTCATAAAGCATTTAATATTTGTAATCGAATTGCAAGAAGAAGCATGAGTATTGTTCATGCTTGGAATTATTGCTTTAAATACATTTAATGAATTTGTACGGAACGAAATTCGCAGGGTAAGGTATCAAAAATTAATTCTGTTATACCTTGATATCAAATATGCAATAGAAGAAAGAAAATAGTACCTATATCATACAAATCATTACTATTTTTGTGATCACAGAAGTGAACAGTTTGTTTAAAATTATATTTTAACATTTTATTAGTGACATCATGAATAGATTGTATTTAATTATACCCAAATTTCAAAAATTGCATTTGAATTTGTACAGTAAGCGACCGATTTATATCAGAACGTTATATTTGAACTATCATTATATTTGAACTATCATTGCTTCATTGTCAAAGATCACCGAATATGTGCAGTTTCTTTTATTTTATCAAGTCACCTGGTCGATTATCCACTTTTGATGAATTCCAGTACCTTGCATTTAGACATATGTATCTAAATTCTTGAATATTATTTTGTTTATTTAAATTTATGATTTTCTATCTATTTGTGATATCTTGAATATGGCACTTTCCCAGTTTGGAAACAATGTGCATATTAGGTACTTCCTTAAAATCAATTTCATTTTCAACAATCATTTTATATGAATGATTGTTTTGTAAAAAAATATTTTTTTATTTAGCTATTTCAAGCAATGGTTCCCTTTTTTTCTAGTTGATCGAATTTGTAGGAACAGTATCTAAATATTGACAATTTTGGTATGACTTCACCTGTTTCTTAGAGTGTTTTATTTTAACAGAATTTTTGAAAAAAAAACTTAATTGTTTTCCCTTGTCTTCTGGGAATGTTTTTGTAAATCGTGTGGAATCCCGCAACAAACAGAAGACATTAACCAAATACAAAATTGAGAATCTCCAGCAATTCATTCATACACTATGGACAATAACAACAAGTTGCTATTGCTTCTATAATCTGTGTGGGCTTCGACATCATCGCTAACAAATTTAGAACAAGTTTTAAGAGTATGTATTTTTTTTTTTTTTGATCGCCAGCACCACTGCCGTTTTGCGTCTCTGTATAGTCATCGTCATCATCGTCATAGCTATTATTAATTTTATTATTCTAACTTGCACTCACATGCATAGTCTCATGCCATATGAAAGATACTTTTATTAAAAAATAAATTTAAAAAAAAAAATTATGAAGAGAAAAACTTTGACAGCAGCTGGGTCAGTTTGAGTTTGTTGTCGTTAGTTAACTTACCCGATAGATGGTGTGTGTAGATATTTTTTTTCCAGCACTCACCCCCTTTTAGAACATGCCCTCGGGTATATTATATACCACTACCGCCACACCGCCAATATATAATTTGAAAAATCCGCTGTCTCAGCCTAGCGCGTTGTATGTTATTTAATAGCCCTGACATTAAAAACTTGCTTAGACTATGCTCTCCTCTATATGAATCTACTACTCCTGTTGAAGTAGGCTGTTTTATACTATAAGAGAATATCTTAGATACTTTTCATGAATAATATACTAAGACCTCAGGTCAGTATGAAGTCTACATACACATATATGTTGTATAAACATCAATGCGGGAACGTGTAAATTATACATATCGGAATATTGCCGTACATTTTTTCGTATCTGATGTTTGCATATTGACGCTGCACTCCACATACCGACATGTTTAGTATATGCAGTTAGTGTCAGTTAAATTGGCCAAACAAGTCGTTTTTAAGATAAAAGTCCTCACAAGACACATATAGCTAAGCGTGTGTATTTTTTTTTTTTTTTTTTTTTAATTTGTAATTTTGAAAACGTTATTTAAAACGTCAACGTGTACCTATATACCCTACCTATAATAAAACGTGATATGCTTGAAGTTATCTTAAATTTAGTTTCATCTGAGTTTTGCGCGCCAAACTAGAGGATAGTGTGCACTGTGCAGATGATATTATACGAACTTGACTGCACTTAAAATGAACGAACTGGCAATAAACAGCGTGGAAGTAGATACTTTTGATATCTTAATTGGAGGATGCACTTTGTATTTATGCAGGTATTAAACTGATGTGCGCACTACGCAGTGATGGCGGTAGGCTGTTGTCTCTTAAAAAGTGAGGTTATACATACTTGAAATATATTTTGATACCATATTCCATTTCATTGCAAAAATGGAAAATTGCTTTTAATTCTGGAACTGTCAAAGACAAAATGTCATCCTTCTTTGTTTGGATCATACCAAATCTAGATACCAGTTCTATATGATCAGTTAGTGCAGTCTGCCGACGAGTTTTATGTAGCGCTTTTAGTTGTACCGACGCACTGTTCTGTTCAATTCGAAATTTCTTATGAATATTTTCGTTTACAGAAAAAGATGGTATTTTTGTACTGAAGACTGCTTTGGATCTTGATAGTTTCTCATTAGGTATAGCAAGATTAATTCAACGCATATTTCGCTGAAGTTAATTTATCCATACAGTTTTGTATATAGGTAAGTGATTTTTGATTTAATATATTGTAACAAAAATACACATTTCCTGCCGATCCTCTGCCTTCCGACCGCCAGTGAGGCAAGAGCAAAATAATCACCACAACCGACCGCCGCCGCCACCAACCACCACAATATTCCCAACAACACAATATTCCCAACACCGCCACCGATAGAAATGCCATCATTACGTGACGTAATACCAACACTGCATTTTGCTGAGCAAATCCGATCGCCCCTCCACCCCGCACCGCCGATGAGGGTTGCCATCCACTTTTGCAAGTATTTTTACTTTTTGTCTTTCTAATTCACAGTCTCTCTATTTCAGTAAAATTCCATAAGTAGGAGTGAAATTTGCATGAAAAATCAGATTCGACCTCCCAGCCATTGGATGAAGATTCTAATGCAAATATAGTACCGGGAGTAGAGATCTCAACCAAAGATACGCTGCGGGGAATACCAGCAGAAGCCTCACCAAGTTTTTGAGAGTAAAAGTTTTTTGTCAGCTTTCCACTTCGTTGTTGGTCGCAGTGGATCGTTGACCAGCATTGGGCCAACCTGTTTACTGTCGTGCAGGAAACGCTGCAGACCACCATTTATATTGTAAGCTTCACCACAGACCTAGTTTGGAACTACCCGTTTTTTGCTGTCGTGGATACCTACTTCTCTTCTTAAGGGTACCATATAGACCGAGCCTTGCTCAACCGTTTATTATTTTGGAATTGCATCGCCAGAGTTGCGGCATTAGGCCACCCGTTTTTAGTCGTGGAGGAAACTGTGCAGACCTAGTGTTAAGGAACGGTTTATTGTCGTGGACAGTTTCTCGGAACTCCACAGACCTTGCATTTAAGATATTAAGAGAATTGAATTGTAAGCTTTTATTTTAATATTATCATTAAGTATATGAAGTATTCTGTCAGAAATATTTTGGTAAATAAAAATTTTTGTTATTTCGTTCAACACTCTTCAACCCTAAATTTTCGCTTTCTTTTGGGAACCACCCTGGACTTCCGCGAACTTAACTCCACCTAAGTACAAAAAAGCATCACAATATGAAACACAATAAATATCGGTTTTGTCACGAGTAATGTCTGAAAATATTTAACCGATTTGAATGAAATAAGTTTAAAGGCCTTGCATACTTCTCTGAGAATGTTTGAGGCATCTTCTAAAATTGTCTGTACCAACCAAAAAATAATTTTTTTTACTTTTCTCAACTTCGTTCTTTGAAGTTCCACTTACAAAATTCTGATATCCTTTAAAAATAATCTCTTTCAAATAAAATGACAAATCTTTCAAGAGTAAATCTTCTGACAATAAATTGCGTCTCTGCTAGGCCCCTTCGGTTTTCTGCAGAATATGAAAGCATACACAGGAATTATTTAGCGTTGAGCTGCTGACCAACGGTATTTCTGCTGTGCTACATATCACTATCAATGAACTTTTGTGGTGTCACTCATAAGACAACAAAACGATAGAAGAAAGGATGATGAATTCTTCAGTCAAGTGAATCGGACCAAGCTAGAACAGCTAACTTTGTGTCTCCGGTCGGCTTTGCCTTCTTTTTTTTAAACAATACGACTAAATTTAATCCCTAGCATGAACAATTTTTTTCTTTTCTACCAATGGATAAAGAAGATGTCACAAAATGGTCCAAGTCATGCATAGCTAAACATGCCAAACGAAATCTATCAAATGTCCATACAACGAAAATATACTTCGTTCCATTGACATAGAAATCAAACCGTCAATTGAGACCTTTCACGCCGCCAATCAAGAGCACAACATAGTTCAAATCCACACATCATCTCGACAACATATCCAGTGACTATGTGCGATGCAGTAATTTTTTCCATGCGCGCACGAGGCACTCTTAAATGTGCTCCTATCTCTGCTCTGCTACAACACCCAATAGGCACGATTTCTAGCCTGCCAATGTTGCAGTTCAGTCAGTAATATAGTTTCACAAAGTCTGGCTAAAAACGACGTTCGTTCGGTTCGCTCGTTCGCGCACTACAAATCTAAAATTCCCCGATAGACCTTCGCAGATAGACCGATTGACTTACTCGCACGTTTCACTTAACATCTTCATCGTCGTATAGTCGAGGGTATGTAGTCGTCGTCGTCGTCGTCGTCGTCATAGCCATCGTATATCGTTTTAATGCACCTAATGGTACACTAGTATGCACCTTCCTATATAGTCATCATCATGCCGTATAACTTTAACATGATTGTGTGGTGTACTTCGTACACTAAAGTGCACGGTTGCATAAAGTGCCTTACACACTCTTCATGCAAAATAAACCTTGTAAAGCTATATAGTATTGACTATTGAGGGAATCTATGAAGTTCCGAATCTAGATCCTTATGCAAATGCAGGAATTTAAATCTGAAAACTGATCATCTAAACACTCTCTCTCGCCGTCCTCTTTCGTGAGCCTTCAATTTTAAGTCTATCCAAGATGTCATTCTTCACACTGCATCATGATGGTATGTTATCAATATTTGCCCCCAAAGGAAACTACATCAAATTGACGCAGGAAGGAACACACCAACGACAAAAATCATACTAAAGTAACGCTACATGTTATCTGAAAACAATTTTGAAGTATACCCTATTCAGTTTTTCAACCAAATAGGTAGTGCCTTTACAAAAATTTAAAAAAGAAAATAATTCAATACCGGGATTGGGATTTCATATGATATTGCAACTAAATAGTTGAAACAAGTTTTGCTAATCTTTAAGAACTATCTATTCGTCCTTTGGGTAGTACCGCGTGGCGTTGTATGGTTAGTGTGCCGGACTGCCAAGTCTAAGATTCTGGGTTTGATCCCTGACTCCACCTTAATTCTTTTTTTTTCAGGGTACTGCCTCTTGCGAGGAAGTGACAAACCCTCCAAGAGTAAATCATGTCATTGAAGTGCTTGTTTGTTAGCCGTTCGGATTCGGCAGTAAATTGTAGGTCCCTTCCGTTCCTGCAGAATATCAACGCACAGGCAGAAACGGTTTAGAGTCACAGGCCCCTGCCCCTCTTGGAGCTGTTGTACCAAGTATTTAATTAATTTATTTTTCGTTTGACCTAAAGAAAGGTTATTCAGTATTAAGGTCAGTTGAGGCTCCCTGCGGATCAGAGTTGTAAACTCGGAAAGGAGCCTCTTGACGATTTTTTTTGCCGAGATAGGAATGTGGGTGCTGGTTGGTGTTTGGTTTGGTTCAGGCGATCAGATTGTCGACTCTTGAAGATCAATAAGGTGTTTAAACTCTAGAGTCCAGACTATCTGTCAACTAAGGAGTTCGCTAAGCTAAGGCTTCTCCCAGGCGTATAGCCTGTCATCTTGGTGATGTCCATGGTACTAGAGGTTTTAGTAATCTCATGGTTGAACAAGCCGGGAAGGGAGAGATTTGTTTGGGACTAAGTGTAGGCCAAGTATAAAATTTGCGACGTTCTATCCTTTTTTTATGTTAGATTCATTAAGCAGACAAATTCATGGTCATATCGAAGTTAGCAGATATTTGTTAAACTTTTTTTTTTGAAATTCAATACAATTTTAGTCACGATACATTCTTATATTAAAATTTCATTGAATTAACGATTCTCAGATTGATATTTCCTCTATGCTGCAAGTTGCTAAATAAACCAAACGCACCCTAGGTGGTAACATGGGATTTGAAAATCTACTACTCCATTCTCAGACTTTCCGAACATCCAGGACAAGAGAATCGATCGGGAGTTGGCCAACTGACGTTTGTACTAAAACCTGCACAAAAAAAAAAAAACTCTGAGATGTAGTCTGTTACTGGTGTTCTTAGCCACATGTGACGGCCAAGGAGGTACTTTTTTTTTTTTTTTTTTTTTGTTAATACCATGTGAACCTCACCAACAATATTGACAGCCACTTGGTCGGTTAGAGGATAGAATCGAAACTATACAATATCAATGTATATGTTTTGTTTATGTTATGGTTTTGTACAAGTATCTGTGTGAACGGTTCTACTCTTTCTTTATGCCACGATGATGTTACGGAGCTCTGGAACACGTAAAACGATTAGGAAAATCGATGAAGCATGAGGATGTGTGCTTTTAACAGAAATGAAGTGCGGACAAGATTAAATCTTTTGAATGAATTGAGGTAAAGACCCATGGACAATGTGGAGGAATCTATAATCACGTACGTGGTTGGTATGGCATTGTAGCATTGCATTGGGGGTCGTTTTCTGTCAGTGGTGTGGTGTGGTGCTTTTGTGCAAGGAATGGAGCGGGGCCCTGTCCTATTTGAGTTCGCGTTTCATATCCTATACTTGCTTCGTATAAGATAGGGTTTTTATTTTTTATTGGAAGATTCGACTGACTGCAGAAACAATCGACTGCGCAGAGCAACACACATTATCAGACGCATTTGAACAACAATTCTTCAAAAACCTTTTCTGTGCTGTATACAAATCTATACCCAACACATATGTATATGTAAATCTAGAACTGTGAAGCAAATGCGTGCAGAAAAAGAGTATCATTTGAAAATGTCGTAAGCACACATATGCGGATCATCGACGTGCACGAGAATTGCGCGATGACAGTCGGAGATTTGATTTCGCACGAAAATGTTTTTGGAAATTTACCTCAGTCATTGAATTTCTCGGAAATGTCGATAGTAAAACTCAAAGTGGCCTTGATACCTGATAGCCATGGACTTTTCGGTCTTCGGTGATATGAGGTTCAGAGGATGCGTCTCATAATATTGTTGTTAGAAATAAAAAAAAATTAAAGATGACGCACAACAACTAAATTCAATTTTAAAAATTTTAAAACATTGAATGAATTTAGTTAAACTTTGAGGAATTCGATTAGGAATCTTAGTAGTAATCTTAAGATGACTAATTAAGGATAGAATTAGTTAAGTTTTGTTATTTACTCAGGAAAACCTGAAATGAATTGCGGAAATAGCCCAATGAGCTTATCACTATTGCATACTATACTTAAACACAGTACTGGAACAGTACTGAAGAAGAAAACGTTGGAGTTCTAAGTTCATCTTGTAATACCAAAGGCTTACAACTTAACTGCTTGCTTCGTCGTATTCCATGTAAGTTATCAAATTTTTTTTTGATAACTTGTGCAACAAGACTTCAAAATAAATTTCTGAAACTTTGGGGTTTGATAGTCTCTCATAATTATGAGATAATTATAATTACTAACTTATGATGGTTCCACTTGAGCGTGGTGGTCTTAGGACTTGCTAAGTATGTCCCTCCAGCAGGCTCGATCTCTAGCCTGCCGTCTCCAATTTTGCACTTTGTCAGAGGTCTCCCTCTACCTCGTCGCTTAATCGAAGATGAGGTCTACCATGGCTTCTGACTCCCTCTGGTTTGGCGTTGGAGACCTTACGAGCCGGAGCGTCGATGTCTATTTGCTCTACATGATCCAACCATCTTTTTCTGGCTAGGCTCATGTCGCTGTACAGTTCGTATAGTTCGTGGTTGCATCTTCTTCTCCAAATGTTGTTTTCCCGATTTACGCAGACAAGACCATAAATCGTACGCAGAACTTTTCTTTCGAAGACTGCAAGTTACTTTTCATACGGTTGGGAGAGAGTCCATGCTTCAATGCTTCTGCTCCATATATCAGAACCGGAATGATGGGTGTTCTATATAGTGTCTCCTTGGTTCTTCTCGATAGGGTTTTATTCCTCGATTGCTTATTCAGCCCAAAGAAACAGCGATTAGCAAGAGTTAGTCTGCGTTTGATTTCAGCGCTGATGTTGATGCCTGTGTTTACAGCAGTGCCCAGGTAGACAAATTCACTGACTACTTCGAAGGTATACCTATCAATGGTCACGTTCTGACCAAGTAGGTAGTGAGATTGGACTTTTGTTGATGAAAGCATATACTTCGTCTTGGCCTCCTTTATTTTCAGTCCTTTTCTGCTTGCTGTTCCATGGTAGTGAAGGCACCGGTTACTGATCGCTTTGTTCTTCCTATCACGTCAATGTCATCTGCAAACCCAAGTAATTGTGCCGATTTATAAAAGATGGTGCCCGATGTGCTGACATGAGTGTTTCTGCATTTATTCAGAGTTATATATGAAATACTTAATGTATTTCCCATTTTCTTGAAAACAAATCATTTACTTCATCACTTGCAAAAAAAAAATTCCCAGCATGGGACTGAGCAACTATAGATGGAGCTGAAATAATAACCCAAAATACAAAACAAACAAAACGCCTTAAGTAATATGATAATAAAAAGCATCTTTCGAAACCTTCAAGAGTCTTTAGTTCTTAGACGATATAATTTTCCAAGTTAAACAAAATTAATGTTGCCTATGAAAACTAGGCCTAGAGTCTCAATTCCTTCTAACTTAATCAAAACATCTCTGTACTCTGTCTTGTTCGAGTTAGCCAATGGAAATAATGAATTCATCTTGTAAAAAATAGATTTGTATCTTTATAAGTTTATTACCAACATTGGTTACACAAAACTCATTGTTTTCGTATTCATCTTCAGCACAGATGTTCCACAGCTAAACAAATCCCATAAATACTTTGTACTCTCTGAAACCCTCCAACTATAAGGCTGTATAATGATGATGAGGTGCTCATTGATGTTGATTATTATGATGATGATGCGCATAATCTGGCCTTTGGTGGGCGCGTACCAAGTCTGCTTCTAAAGACGTTTCCTTTAACTTAAAAAAAAAGAAAAAAAAAATACTCCAACTTTAGAGCTATCCGCAACCAAGCCAAGCCAAGCATTAAATTTTAACGTTTTATTTATTTTCTTGATTGTTGTTGAATTTCCTTAAAAATCGTTCGCGTGCTGTATTGCCAACAGTGTGGTTGGTATGGGTACCTATAGGAGCTAAGAGATATACCTGTGCAGATTGTGGTCAGGACCAGGAGAGGTTGGTCGACGAACAACTGAACTACAGAACGGCCGGGCCGGGCCGGCCTGGCCATGCTATAAATGTACAGTAATCTGTAACAGCAGCGTAAAGCTTACAAACCAGGCCAAGCATTTTATATGTCGTGATTTAATTTTTCCATTTTTTTTTTTTTTAAGTTTTGTTGTATTTTCTGGGCTGGAGAGTTCGCCTTTTTGTGTATAAGTCTATCTATCCAGCCTGTGAATGGATTCGAATGAAGAACGGCCAAAGCGAAATGTTGCGGATTAAGTTGTGAATCGTGATTGCAAGGCAAGTGTCTGCCAGTGGGCATATTGATCATATTGTATACGCATATAACACAACATAACCTTTTATATAACCACGATGATACGGTTAAGATAAGTTCCAGCAGTGCTAGTGCCAGTATAGAGGTAGACCTCAAAGCCAGCACTCTTTTGGAAGACCTATAAAAAAGAGTGTGCAGAGAATTGCCAGATAGGAATGCGCGCGCTACGCTATTTATTTTCTTTAATTTTATTTTCGTTTTATACATCTTTTTTTTTCATTTAGTTAATCGGTATTTTACCGAGTATTGGCATGTGTGCAGAAAATTTCAGTCAGCGCACATATCAGAGCAATCCAAAAAGGAGGAACAAAAAGTTGCCATATCCTCACGCAGATGAAATAAGGCACTTTATGTAGCCCCCCACAAGATGTTTTAAGGATGATTACAGTGTGAGCGGTTTTTTGTGATGGTTTGGGGGGCAATTTGTAAATTTTTTATTCCTTAAGTTAAGAGGTCGAAAATTGTACACAATATTTTCATTATATCAACAGAAAAAGAACTAAAAAATATGAAAAAAGGAGGTGGATACGGAGTTGTGATGTGTGGATACAGATATGCACTAACATATTATGTATATAGATTTTGGCCCATGGCTATTCAAGGTATCCAGCTGGTGGAATTGTTATAAATTGCGATGCTAATCACTTGTAATCGTTTAATGCATTTTAAAAGTTAGAATTGTGAGAGCTTAATAATGGTTGTTCGTACGTTGCATTAAACAAAATTGATTGTTTATTACTTTGTTGATGGTGCTTTGTTTGACTGCATGTGGATATATGGTTGTTTGGCGGAAGGGTCAGTATTAATCGGACTCCAAATTGGTGATTGTAAGCAAATAAGCATTTTACTAATGGAATAACCGATTATAAAACTATTTTATAAAATTGGGGGTGTTTTCAAATAACTATTTTCGCAAGTGCTGCCTTTAATGTTTAAACACAAATATTACGAGTCTGTATGCTTACATCTTTCTTCAAAAGTTCTAATAGCTTATATTAAAAAGTCTCTTAAACAAAAACTGTATCAAGAGAACGGTTTAACTTGTAGTTTGTGAGATTAAATGTGATATTTGATGATTAAAGATGCCTCCTGTGAAAGGAAATATTAATTTTTTTAACCTTAAATAAAAGAATTCTTTCCTCTGGGCGACAATCTACTTGAGCAGTAAAAAAATTGTCTAAATAAGCCCATTTTTGTAAAATTAATGCTCGATACTTGGAGTGCTGAACAATTCGAAAAGATGAATGGGATATTTGTTCATATTTTTGAGATTCTACAGTATTTTAAATATTACTTATACTACCGAATTCTTGTGGAAAAATATTTGTGTAATGTTTCATGATCCGAATTCCATCAAAATGTACAAATTTATTTACCATATATTGCCAAAGTTTAGGTGTAGACATAGCACATAGAATCAATGAAAGTTGTTAATTAAAGTAATTTACTTAAAACTATTATGGATATGAAATATATAGTAGAAGATGATTAACAACTGCCTTATGGGAGAACTACATTTGACGAATTTCCGCCCCATCAGAGTTCATAAAATTGTGGTTGTATCAATACAATTTTCATCGACTTTTATATTTTGTAAAACTATGCCATAAATACTCGGCCTTCTTTAAAAACTTTTTTACATTTTTATGAGGATGTAATTCTTTATTTGAATACAAAAGCAAGTTTTTCGGTAATAGTGGCCAGGCGCCTGCTATAGATGTTTTTTGTGAAGGAAAAGTTTCGTTTCTAATAAGATTTATCATCGATTTATTATACATTACTAAATTAGTGACCTAAGCAATTATCAAAAACTATAATATTATATCCTATCGCAGATTTTAAGGTTATTTGAATTGTTTAGATTGAATATGGACATTATTTATTTGTTACCGTTTTAATTGCGGTTCAAAAACCTGCGTTCCAAATATAAATTATTAAGAAAAATTGAATTACAACACGTAAAATGCATAAAAAAAATTTACATTATAATAAGTTAAAGTAACGATGAAAACTAAAAAGCTGTTCATACAATTACTGATATTTAACATAACAGATTAATAAAAGTGAACTCAGGAGCTGATTATTATATATTTTCCCTAATATTTGCCTAATTAAATTTATTGCATACTTTTTTGAACACAGGCACTAGAAACATGGTAATCTTAAAATATTTTATGGCGTTTTTAATTGGCAATCCGGAATTGTTCTTCGATTCGGAATCCCAATTGAACAGTTTTTTTTTTATTCCGAAGAATCTGAAGTTTGGTGTGAATGTATTGGTTGAGTTTGACATGCGTATGCGAAATTGTTGGCGGAACTAAGAATATTTATGCACATTTACTAAGTGAAATCTCTTGCAGGAAATAAATAATAATTATGTTATTAACCTATTCCTCCGAATATTTGTCCACTACATACTCCAAGAAGTTTTGCACTTTTGGTTTTTTGGCAAACTCCTGCAGGAGAAAATCAACTTCAATAATATCGTCATCACTTGATGAAGAAGATGAGGAAGACTCCAGTAATGTTTCTAACAAACTAGGAACACTTGTTACAATATTTTCAATATTCTTTTCCATTTTGATTATATTTTTTATAATTTTTTATTTCAATTTCCAAACAAATATGTAACAAAAAATATGACATTAGTCAAGTGTGACATCTGACATTTAAATCTATGAATGTGTGAGTGATTCTGCTTCTGATTCTGTTTTTAAAGCCAGAAGAGAAATTCTCTTTTTTTTTAGAATCAGAACTGTCAGTTTTGCCCAATTGAACGCATTCAGATTGCTTTTTTTTTGCTTCCAGATTGCCAATTAAAAACGCCATTAGTCGTTTGAAATATTCTTCAATCCATGGATAGAGGAATGCATATGGCGTTTTGGAATTAGTCATTCGATTAAAACCATTTTTGAGATTCAAGTCTAAGATTTTTCAGTTCTATTTCGGTATACATATTTTCAGATTGTTAATTCAATCTCTTTATTTCATTCAATTTCTTTTTTCTTATAAAATCCTTGGATCCAATATTTTCACTCACCTATTTAAAGTGTCGCAAAAGTTGTGACTCTAAGCGAAGATTTTATTATATTATTCTTATTTTATATTATAATAAATAATGCAAATGTCAACTCGACAATTGAGGAAGTGATTTCCAAAACCATCTATCTGATCGGGAGGTTGTTTTGAGTAAAATGCCAAAAACCAGTACCTGGTTCATAATACAGAAGATATATGGCAAAATTATCTTCTTCAAATTTATTCTTCTCGAAATTTTAATACAATTAAAGTTTTCGAAATAAATGATACCTAAGTCTTTATTTAGAAAATTCTTAGTTAAAATTCAGTATGTCTGTTTTTGGTTGTAATTGAATATGTTTTCTTGTTAACGCCATTTTGGAAAAGACGTTATTCAATTATTATACTTCCAAAAAAACGGCTTTATTTCCAAAACAGCCTATTTGAACAACAAGTCTTCTGTAAAGACCATTTTGGAAAAGAAATTTGGTGTTCAATAATCATTTTTTGACATTGAATTAGTACGTCTCTGACCTGTTAAGGCGATTATTTTTAATTGAATCAGAAAGACCAAAAAATGACTTGCATATCTCATTTTCCGATTTTTTCCCGATAGCTCGTTTTGGAAATCACCTCCTCATTATTCCACGTATTCCTTAGACGCGATTTTTGTATTGTCGAGGTAGTACATACAAATATATTTTTTTTAAGTTTCCAAAGCTGTTTGGGTCATGCCTATAATTACCTATACTCCCATAGAGGCATTCGCATTCGCCTTAAACAATTTTCTTGTAATACTAGCATTGCCAGCAATGTGTTTAAATTACTCTTGATGCTGTTGAGTATAGAGAATTGTTTTTGAGCCGCACAACAAGAATGTAAACTGCTTTACTCGTTTATTACTTCAATGACGGTTTGGAAACATTAAAAAGAAGGGAAATCTTATTTTATCTTTTGTTCAATATTCCTAAACGCTCGCACTGTTAAAAAAAAGTCTTGCACAAGAAATAGCAAATCATTAAAGCGAGTTTCGAAATTGATTTGATAAGAGTTCAAAAGTACTTATTAAAAGTTCCGACTTCTTGGTAATCTAACCATTAGGTTACCAAATTATAAATTTCTTATTCTGAGGAAGTCAAAGTAATCATAGTAGACATATCAAAATGCAATGTCAGGAACTGAATATTGTTTTGAACAATTATTATAATGAAATATGCAATCGAAGTGAGCAATGTGTAGGTACCTACAGTATATTTTTTTAAAATTGCCAATCAGACGTTGTGTAAAATTGTTTTGCTGCACGGCTTTCGGAAGATAATCCAATCTTACCCCTGACAGTGACTACTCTCTTCTGCATTTTCTTAAATTTGATAGTAACAAAACATCATCATCAACTAGCTTATAATTATTTTTCATTTGCTTAGTTTTAAAACATTAAATACATTTTTTTCAAAAGCTCTAATTACATATTAGGTATCTCTGTTTTAAAGAATTTTCCGAAAGAGAAACTAAGCGTTTCCTTGTCTATATGTACATATATTCCTTTAGCCTGTCACAAAAAAATACAATAATATTAATGAAATAAGCATCTGACAGTGGTGACATCCGTAACTGTTCAGCCGCATCAGTTCTTGTCAACAGCATATGGACTTGACTCAATCTGACGAAGATGGACACGGGAAACTCTCCTTTCCCATCTAAACAACACCAGCTGTTTGACTCCATATTATACCCAAACAAAAAGGAAACATCTTAGGCAAATGAAAAAAGTAAAAAGAAAAAAGGACGAGGAAATGGATATCAAATCCAATATTTAAATTGGAATCCATGCAGTTGCGCTCGTTGGCATACTCACTTTAGTCGAAGGCCTTTAAAACCTGATCCTGTTGTGCGATGTTGTATAATTTCCCCCTTATCCTTAGACGTCCAGCAGTGTATTATGTACATCACATCCTGAATCATGATACTGTGGTGTTTCAACACACTGATGGCAAAGTAATCTCAGACATATCTTTCAAAAACCGTACTACTCTGCTCTGCTCCTGGGTTGTGTTATATTCTTCATACACAAAAAATGCCGTATAGATAGAGGAGAAATTATGCCTATCTAATGGCTCAGAGTAGAAAGTCGAGGCGAGTACACACAAGGCAAAAGGCACTCTTCATATAACATGAACGTCATTTTAGTCAGAAAAATCCTTGAACACAATTCCTCTTCTTCGTTGGATGATGTTTTTCTCTTCTTTATTTTTTTTTTTTTTTTGCTTTTTGATAATTTTTCCAACAGAAAAGTATGAAATCTGCCGGTACAGGACGATATGGCACAAAAAATCCTATCTACAAATGTGTCTGGATGGATGTATGTATATGTGTTTGTGTGCAAAGAGTCAGAAACACGAAGGAAAGAATCGAGTTGACAGGCGTGGCTTGATTTCTATTTCAGGGGTTGATGACTTTGATTTATGAACCCTGCCTGGAACATGGCATTTTCACTTTTCATTAGCGTGCGTTGCATTTTTCTAACATTGACACAAACATGCTTTGGAAGTATAGCAGTAACCTTATTTCTATAATACGCATCAGGCGATGTGAAAATAAAGATGCCATTTGGTAAATTGCTCAATTGGACAGGTTTTGCTTGCAAGGATATTATACTCGTATCTATATAATGATGGTGAGACACATTATATTTTTTTTTTTTTTTTTTTTTTGGTGTCACGTTACACCTCCGTGATGAGAGAACAAGCACTTCAATTAGGATTCCTATTAAAAAAAAGTGTTTTACCAATGGCCGTGTAAAAAAAATGACGCCAAAAGGTTTTTGTTTCTTCAAAAGATGGAATTAAGGATGTAATGACAATAATTTGAAACCATTCCAAGCGTTTTTACAAGGATGATTAATGTCTTCTTTTTTTTTTTTAATAAAAGTCAACTTAGTCCTTTATCGATAACACGTTACATTACAAATATGATTGTGTTCAAAATCAATAGACACTTCTTATCCAATTCGTGTAAAACATTGGCCTTTCAAAAATGAGTACCATCTACAAAAAAGGCAAGCCGAATATTGTCCTTACGTCCTTTAATGAGCAGATATTCGAGAAAATTATATCGGTGGCTAACTTTGTTTTCAAATTATAACCATTTGACAGAGGTTATACAATACACTTACCACATAAAAGGGAAGCTCTCTAGAGATAACGACCTTTTATGCTCAAGTATAGTATATATCCGAGTGACAGTCAAAGGATATGTCTAGGTTAGTTTTCATTTTAATGAGAGTTGTGTTTTTTTTCTAAAGGGTGGTCAAGTGACATGGGTGAAAATGAGTATTTTTTGGGAGATTGTTATATTTTTAAATTTGGAGCATTATACTGTATTTGTATCGTAATAACCTTACACAAATGCTAATTTAATAATAATTTTAACTTTATGCCTGTATGTAAGACTCAAGGTCTTTTGAATTCAAAACTGCACCCGGCATTAGATAGAAAGCATTGAAAGATTAGGATCTATTTTTTGTTAGTTCAATGACTTGAGAATAAGGTGAAAATCAAACTGGTGGCTTCAAGTTGAAGCTGGGAGAATATTAAAAAATTGCTGCCCAGACTGGGGCTCGAACTCACTACTCTATGTAGATTAGCAACCAAGTACCTACTTCATCCACTGTAACTGTTCCATTGCCACCCGCAATTGATACTGCTTACATTTTGTTTTTAGAGTTAATTATTTATAACAAATAAATAAGAAATAATTTCTAAATTATTAAAACGAATACAGCCTTCAATCAATAAGAATTCAGAAAAGAAAGAACTTTCAGCTGTCCAAAAGGTAAAAGGAGTAGGTACCTACCTACGAGAATAAGATTCTTATTTACCTTTCAATATTAAGAAATCGTTTTGCATATCATTTGACGCTAAATCTTATATGTTTCCATGCTTAGGGAAGACCGTGGTATGTACGGGTACGCTTAATATTACAACTTGCCCTGGTTACCCCTAATATCTTTGAAAATAGGAAAATGAATTTAATGATAAGCGATCTTAGAATAAGAAATGTCCGAAGACGATACGATATTTGCAAGTAGTGCTATTTGAACTCAATTTAATGTTCTGGGTTCCAACATAAATTTAGCAAGCATAAGAACTGAAACACAACCAATTTTGAATTTCGAGTAGATACGGTGTCTTAAATATGACGCTAAATTGACCAACTTTTTGAATACCTTAACAATCTTAACTATACTTTATAAGCTAAATATTATCCTAGGTGCCTCAAAAATATCGCCCACATTTTAAGACCTTACGAATTTCAGAAGAATTCAATTCCTGATTAATTCGAAAGTTTCATACATATTGCTATATACGTTTGATTTTTTTTAATTTGCAGTTTCAAAGACTTTTAAATGATTAAATTCTCTTATTCAAATGTGTTTGAAACCATATTTAAAAAAAATAATTTGATCATTGATAAACCTCAGAATTCTTTCCTACATATAGGTAGGTAGGTATGCCATCGGGCTTCTCATTTCCGACGATAATTTATTGTCAACTACTGAACAACGTG
Source organism: Platycheirus albimanus (assembly GCA_916050605.2). Lineage (NCBI taxonomy): Eukaryota > Metazoa > Arthropoda > Insecta > Diptera > Syrphidae > Platycheirus > Platycheirus albimanus. Next base: position 65,472,734 of record OU696696.1, read on the forward strand.
AGTGGATGAGATTCGATAATGGCCAAGAAATAAACTTTATAATAATTAACTCCTGCTTATTCTTTTCTATCCAATGTTTATTTATATGATTCAGAAATCTCTTATATTTGATGCACTTTAAAAACGATCATTTTCGTTCTGTCAAGCACGTATTGCCCGCTCCTCTAAATTCGTCCTACTGGGCTTAACTGCCTTTTGTAGCAGATTTGGTGGAACCGTGCGTCGATAGATTGAAATCTTTAATTCACATATTAAATAAAGTGCTAGACTGGGTCGTACGAACTTTTTCTAATGTGTTAAAATGGTCTTGGGACTTTCAAAATGGTTGGACCAGTTTTTCCAAAAAATGGTTTTTTTAAAACTTTTCGAAAACATATTCAATTTTTTTTTTTGATTATGAGAACATCTAGCAGTTTAAAGTTCTTATCAGAAAACAAAAATTTTAAATATTTTGAACAACATACCGTTTTTGAAAAAACCAAATATTAAAAAAATTAGCTTTTTTTTTAACTCAAAGAAAGTTTCTTTCAAAAATTAAGGAATCAATATTATTTTGTTTATAAAAGAGCTCTCACGTTAAAATTTCATCAAAATCCGCTGAGTGGTTTACGAGAAATTCTGTTATGAAAAAACTGGTCCTATGGGGGGTACCGTTACAAGACTTTTTCTGAAATATTAATTCCAACCAAAACATAAAGTTTACTCAAAAAACACCATTCAGAAAGTTTTATCAAAATCGTTGTAGCCGTTTTTGAGATGAATGAGTTTTTCATAAAAAATTATATGGCAGGTACCGTTAGTTTTGGAGCTAGAATACTAATTCCAAAAATCCCTCCGTAAGACATCATAATACTACTATGTAATAAGTTTGAAGCGAATAGGTCCAGCCGTTTGGGTTGTAGGTGCCGATACAGACAGACGGATAAATAGACAGACAGACAGACCGACAGACATTCATATACAGATGGAGAGAATTGTCGGACCCACCTTTTTTGGCTTCTCTGTCATCGTAATGTTATGTTTGATTTTCCAAAAATAATTTTTTTTTACGAATGCAAACTTGCCGTATAGAGTACCTATAATCGCAAGTAAAAATGAAAGAATGACTATAATGTATGTGTTTAATGTCGTAACAGATGAACGATAAGATCCATTGTATACCTTTAGATTAGCTCTTTTCGATCTTATGGGCAAATGGAGCCTTTGTGGATATAGATTTAGTGTACCAATTTTAAAATTTGCAAAATTAAAGAGTTGAAATATTGGAAATATATTACAGTCCTTAATGCAACATATCAAAATCTTACTAAATAAGATAAAATAGTAGTACAACATCTCTTTTCACGGTTAACATCTAAATCAAAAAATCAACTTCTTAAATAATTTTTCGTTTTACGAACACACGCTTCAATTGCATAAAATTTATATTAATCATTATTGCAAGCTTCAAGGCAACCATATTACCTAACTACTTCATCGTCATAAACCATTTTCACTAATCGATACCTTTTAAAGTCACACCTCATCATAAATCATTTTATATTTGACTCGATATATATGAACACACTTCAATGGAATTGAATTTTACAAAGTAAAATGCAATCGATTATTACCATGAGTGTATATGTATAGGAACAACAACTTACCAACAATACAACGCTATCGACAGTTGAAAATAATAAATTTTGCCTCATCAACAAATTCATGCCCTCATTTTGTGGTTGATTTGCTGAACGCTTCCATTGCCATCATCAATATAATGTATAGCATACAATCGTCCTCACTATACAATCATATAGATCACCTATACTTGTAGCATCATCCATAGCAAGTCAATTTCAATGAAAGTAAGTGAAAACCATGAAATGATATAAAATAAAAAAAGTACAATTTTAAAGAATAACAACAACAACAACACAAAAAATTAAAATCGACGGGACTGTATCCGCAAAGAAAAAAAAAGTATCGCACGGATGACATCGAAGCACAGACGACGGACGTATCCACTACATCATCATACTTTCCGCAAACACACGCCAGCGCCAGCACCGCAGAAAAAGCATCCTTTACCGTTGATATCCTTTTTAACGGTTGCTGCCTTCTTCTCAACATTCTGTCAACTATATACTATATAGGATTGTATATCTATCTATCCCTCTCTCATTCTCTCAATCGAATCGAACATTGATTTATGGCGAATTTTACAATAACGTTAAATAATGTCAGCTTGCGAAACAAAAGCAACAACAACTACACTGCAAAAATTACAAAAAACCATCGAATTTGATTCGAGATGCATTTCGAACGAAATACGCGAATTCAGGATTATAAAAATATGCGACACGAAACGCGTGTCATCCCATAGTCTGCTGACTTTTGTCCCTGCGAATAGGTACCTTTGGCATTCACTTACTTTTAATTGATGGCGATATTTTTTTTAATCAGCGAACGGAACCGTTTTCAATCAGCAACGAACATGATAAGGGTACATTCATAGATATTATACCCCGCACTCACTTATTTCAATTTTTTTTTCTCGCTATTTTGGGCTTTGTTCCCGCGCGCCGGCCGGTTTTACCGATTCCCGCCATTGTTGTCCTTTATCCAGATAGCTATTCTTTTGTTGTTAGTGTGGCGATGCATTTTGTTTTTCGCTTTGCCAAAAAATATAAGGGCTTGTTAAAATGAATGCTGCTCATTTAGGCGAGTGGCTTGCAGGCATTTGCCTTGGCAGCCAGTATACCGGATACAGGGCCCAGTGGTATAGTGCCCTTATCGTTATTGGGGTGCGAAAATGTACTCAGTTCCTCGGCTTTTTTTTTTTTTTTTTGCAAGTCGGAAACAGCCATGTGCTGAAGGAGAGAATGTATCTATTCGAGCAAAAAAAAAAAAAAAGAAAGAAAGTAATCGCCATGCGTTATTATCGAAAAGTAATAATTTATTGTCACCAACAACGACTTTCGCTCTGCAGTCGCATGTCAAACATTTATATAGCATGTGGCCAACCAATGGCACATTACTTATGATATGATTTTTTTTGTTCTAGTCCTAAGGGTGGCAAAGTGGGATGTTAATTTTTTGTTCTTTGGGAAAGGTAATTCTTTTATGGATTAAGTTGTAATATTTTGTGAAGAGACAAAAAAGTTAATGTCTATTACCCTCTTTGAAGACAAATTAATAAAGACATTTTCATCACAAAAATAATTGAAGCAGTGGGGCAATGTGGAACTAGGAACTGTCTTAATCCAAAAACATAGGTTGATTATGATCTCATATTGACAAGATCTAGATTTTGGAGTTTGAAAGAGCTTATGCAACTGAGACGCTGCTGTTTCTAGATGATAAATTTTGTTAGGTTTTACGAATTATAAATTTTTATCGTTTAAAGGGTTTTTTTATGGGTATGCAACTTCAAGTTGGTAGCACTTTTCGCATTGCCAGGCATTTTGTCATCTGCCATGCGATTAACCTTAGTTTAGTTTGCCATTTCATCATGAATCGACTGACGCCTGAACAACGCATGGAAAGTGTTCAGATTTGTTTCGAAACGTATCTTGAAACGTATCGGACATTATTTCCAGGTTATATGGTTGGCGCAATTTTCCATCAGAGCAATTACTTCGATTGAGAATTGAAAGTTTTCGCACCATGTTTTCTCTGAAAGATAATTCTTATCATCTGAGATGTCGTATACAGTTCATACCGAGGAAGCTATTTCTGCTGTTGTAGATCACAGCACCGAATGAGTCCATCCAGTCAATGGAGACAGTTAAAGAGCCATTATCAATGACTTTTCAACAAAACGGCGCAATATCTCATACAGCGCGTTCCACAGTTGATTCGTCGAAGAAAACGTTTGGTGAGTGCAGTATTTCACGTTTTGTGAGTTGTCCTCCAAATTGCGACTTAACAACGCTAGACTTTTTTCTGTGGGGGTATGTAAAGGCGATATTCTACACTAATAAACTTGAGATGCTTAGCTACTTAGAAATTAACATTCGCCGGGTTATTAACAATATACGACCCCAAACGCTGCAAAGACTGACCGAAAATTGGACCTCAAGATTAGACTACATCCGTTCATATATGCTTGAAATCATATTCAAACAAAAATGGCAAATAAAGTCAGTTTTATGGCAATTAATGCAATCTATCTGTGTTTTATTTAATTTTATAGTTCTATACCCTTGAAAACCCACCCTTCACAATACTAACATTTTCAATTTGTCGGAACTGGTAAGTTATATTTGGAGTCCCTTTAAACTTGGTTTTCAAAATTATTATGCTTAAGGGAACTATTTTTTTTTTTTATTATTTTATTGGTTGCCCTTGCCTTGAAGCGGATGAAATAACTTTATCCTTAGAATCAGTGCAGATAAAAAATTACAATTTCCTTCAAGTATTTTGAATAAAATGCTGAACCAACAGTGAACAAAGTAAAATAAAAAATCTCCCGTACAATAAAAAGAATTACTTGCAACATCGTCCAACCCAAAAACTAACATAAGATAAAATTACTCGAACTAAACCGGGTTGTCCTTAGCAAATTGGATTGTAACTTATTCTTTGTCTACATTAAAAGAAGAATGTGGAGTCAATGTCCTTAAAACAAAAAATCAGTCTTATTTCAATATTCTATCTACAACCCATGTTATACAATTTTCTAACTGTTTCCTTTTTCTCTATTTTCAGGTAATTTAAACAAACCAGCCTCAAAATGAACAAAGAATTTCTTACCCTTTGTCAAAGGTAAGAACCAAATCACAATTATTCACAGATTTCATATTGAAAGGAGTCAACAATTGATCAACACCTTGCAACTTGCAACAATATTGCATAATGTTTACAAAACACAGGATTTTCCATTTTCACAGAGGGAAATTTCTTATCCTTTTATATCCTTTCAAGGTGCATATCGCAACAAAATTGTCAACATTGTGAGAATATTCAAATCTATTGTTCTTATAACCATCAGCTAACTTCAACTACCTGTTCATTTCAATGGATTTTTGTTTGTATTGAAATTGGCACATAATGGAAAAAATGTTTTCAAAAAATTAGAAAGTTGTCCTTGAGGAGTTCAGTCGTTAAGCACGCTGCACCTTAGCCCAACAATATTCTACTGCTTTAATTTGCTACACTTTCATTATGAACATTTGTGTCCTTTCTTATTTTTATTGTTGTTGTTCATTGGAAATGTTACTGCTCGTAAAAAATTATGCAATATTTGTTCAACTCCGCGTCAAACATAATAGTCTTTATGTGAAACGGCGCGGCGTCAGGGTCACTGGAAGTGCAAGGAATTATATTTTAAGAGCAATGTCAAACATATATGACCCAAGGACATAATGAACATTAAACAATGTTTAAGAATAATTATTGTACAACACCCAACCTTGATGCTGTGAGGTCATTTAATAGTATGACTGAGTGCATATACTTTGACTTATTGTCTTCCATGCGGTTGGTCATTTTGTTAATGCTTACGCAACAATTTAAATTAGCTTGTCATTCAAAACTATCATAGCGAAATTTTTCTGATTTGTCATGCTGAAGCTGATTCCAAGCCGGATAAGTTACTTTTAAACTACCTTATGCCTTGTTTTAATTGCTTTGGGTTCTTTTTTGAATTTGAAGAACATTGTTTCTTATATTAACATCTTACAAACTAAATCGTTTGTAGGATTATACCTACGTACTTGAAATCTGTATTCAAGGTGAGAAATTATGTGTATTCATTGAATTAGTCATTATTTTTTCACCAGCTTTTGAGCGTGTGAATATATAACATTTTCAGACAAAAATTACACAAAAGACAGATTGAATCAAGATTTTGGAATTCATTCTCCAAAGCAGTATACTTATGGAATAAGGAAATGATGCTGAAAAGTCAAATACTTGTTGTCTTTTCTAATAAAATTTAAACAAATAATATCACATCGCAGTTCCATGTTTGTAAAGGTTTGACGAAAAACTATATCAAAAAGTTTATAAGCCTTTCGATACATAATTTCTATGCCTTTACTAGGCCTTAAATTTATACTTGATCATAGGTAGATAAACGTTACTAATAGAATTTTGCTCAGGTATTTAAATCATTGCATCACAACAATTCATCATCACAATTCCTTTTTCCAAATATTGTACTTGCTTCCAAATTTCAATACAAATTTCTACTGTTTTCATTTCAATCCTACTAATATTATAAATGTGAAAGTTACGATGTTTTGATGTTTGGATGTTTGTTGCTCAATAACGTCAGAACGGATCTAGATGAAAATTGGCACAGAGATAGATTATAGTCTATAATATAGAATACTTTTTATCCCGGTAAAATGTATGGTTCCCGGTAGAATAGATTTGTTTTAATTTTTGAAATCACGCCAGAAAGGCTAAACGAATCTGGATACAATTTAACACAGAGATAGATTATAGTCTGGAATATCACATAGGCTACTTTTTATTCCGGTAAAATGTATGTAATAATAAAGCTCGTGGGCTATTAAAGTAGCTATATTACGAGATACGACTCTTCAGGCTACAGGGTAATTCTAGATCAGCTGAAACGCGAGCGAAGCCGCGGGTAAAGGCTAGTATTTTAATATCTTCAGCAAAAAGGGATTGTTTTCTATAGCTGATGATGTGTATTTGAATTTTTATTGATTGCATTTTGAGAAGCTTTTAACAGTCAGTGATCAGAATTCTGCAAAATTTGCAAATAAATATTCATCCAAGTCCAAAATATTGAATTTCTTGGACCAACCTGCCACTGGTAAGTCCTTTACCTGGTTTAAAGTCCGATTCTTGAATTTCATATCGGAAATCTTGACCAATCAATTTCTAGTCAAACTTGCATGATGAAATATTACGTTAGCATCGACTTGGTTTTTTTATTGGCTTTTTATGGTTTATGAGTGCCTTTTCCGAGATGAGGGTAATGGTATTTCGCAGGGTCTTATTCCTTAAAATGCAACAATAAAGCTTTTTTTTTTTTTACTAAATAACGGGTGTTTTGAACTTTAAATAATAGTGCAAGACAGAAATATTGCAAGAATGAATTTTTGCTTATTATAATCTGGTATATAATTTAATGGTGTTTATTTTTTAAATATATGATTTCCAGCATATGTCCATCATGGCTACGAATTACATAGTCCATTCGATCAGTACAATTTTTCACTACTCACTATATGGCTTTCAATACTTTAACATAAAAAGTAATCGAGAGGTTTTGGTCACACGAACGAGGGGCCAGTTAACATGGTCACTTCTGGAAAATAATTTGTCACCAAATAGATTTTGCAATAAATTGATGGTTAAGCGCGCTGTATGGCAAAATGTGCCGTCTTGTTGGAACCAAATCTCGTAGAATCTAACGACGTAGATGTTTAGCTGATTCATTTTTGGAAACAAAAAAATAGTCAGCACGGCCCGATAGCACTCGGACAAAGGTCAACTAGTCGGGAACGGCGACTAATCCAAATTTCTTCGTCTTCTTCAATATTTTGAGCAACTATGCGCAGCAGCAGCAATATATTCTTCGGTACGCACATTTATTTATCTTTTTGATGGTTTTGAATCGAAGAGAGTAAAATTAGTGTGAAAACAATCAATAACTGCACGAATTGCTTGCTCGCTAGGCCGATTAAATTGACCGTAAACTGGACGGAGTGATGCTTTATGAACTTCGAGAACAGATTTTTTTTTAAAGTAAATTTTCACAATTTAAAAGTGTTAAACGATTCTTGATGAATTGATATTGGCAAACTTTACTGAACGAAATGTCAACACAGTTGGACATTCTCTGTCAAACCATCGACAACAACCATCAAAACTTCTCATGCAGCTAAAAAAAAACACCTTTTGTGCTCCAAATGTTCTTAAGCAGATGATTTCAACGGAAAGAAATGTTCAAAATTTTTTGTTTTGCTATTCAAAAATTTGCAAAAATGTAGATTGCATAAAAGTTTTCCATAAATGCAATTATGAAGACATTACAAAAAAATCTGCTCAATTCGAATCCAAATTAAACATCGCTTTCAGAAGTTTTGAGCCTTCACATAATCTCTTAGTCATGAAACGAAGATTTAAGTTGCTTTTAAAGGTTTTATTGATAACTTGCTCTTGCTCTAGAATCAAGTACCTAAAATTAAGTCTATATAAACCGATGAAAATTGCATTTGATTTCATGCTGTATAGACAAACAGACAGACAGCAATTCTAAAAACTTTCGTTTTGGCTTCTGTTGCTGTTTTAAAACCCAGATGTATCAACTCCATAATGCTTTCAATCGTGCTAACTTCTTAATAGTTCCTTGTAGTGCATTTTTAAATTTCTTATTGATTAAAAAATAGTGTAAGAATGACAGCTTCTCATTGATATTAGAGACTATCACTATGCCAGTTGATTTAATCTTATTTGCATTGGTTTTGTTAGATTTACATTTGAACTACATATTCATAGATCCATATAGTCAGCAGTAAATCGAGTTTATTTATCAAATGCGCCTCTTGGCTTGTGAAGCTTCAAACTTAATTGCAATCAAAATATTTTCCTAACGTTTGCATAAATTCAAAATCTACATACTTCCACAGCTTCATAACAAAACAATAGATATATTTATACATACCAAATATTGCTTTCCAACACAATGAATCCATTTACAGCTTATATAAGCCTATGTACCTAGTATTGTGTGTATATAGACAGCTTAACATCCGCCGCTTTTCATATGCAGATATAATTTACGATGTGACATGCCAATTCCAATTATTTAATCAATAATATTAATTTTCATATCATATTTTGTCATAACCAATAAAAGCACAGCACGCATTTATACTATACAATTCACCATCACGCACACACACCCCAATGCGCTTTGCTTTCACAAAACCTCCCCCTCAAAATAATAATATAGGTAGCTTCTGTGCTCCTGTCATTGCTCGTGTCCTGTGAGTGTTGTGCATACCGATGCATTGTTCCAATTAAGGACAACTTTGTTTGGCAGCACAGGACTAGTGAAACGTGTGGGGCATGCAAGTAATTTTATTTAACCTCCCCCAACTTTCAATCCCCCCCCCCCCCACCCGTCCATATAGGAAACCCGATAGTATAGCATGAAGGTATATGTGCATCGATGTATAGGTACACATAACACTGCAATGTTGCAAAACCGAATTGGCTCGATGTTGCCAATTTGTGTGCATTTTGCATTGTTCGCAGCTTTAGGTCGGCCGGCTTAAAGGCATTACAAATATTACATGTTAATTTTAATTACACCAGAATACCATCGACACTGGTGGTACGAGAGATTAAGCAGGATACACAATGGCATAGTGTGTATAACGTTGTTGAAGGGATACTTGCGACAAATTAATTGGTTACCATGAACCTGATTTGGTGTTAGTGTATAAAATGCACTAAAACCACACTATAACGTGATTGATTGCTATGCAGCATGATGAAAAAAAGTGATTTGTGTCCTTGCAATAAAAGTTGCACTCACAAAGTTATAGTGACACACGAGGCGACAAATTATAGAAGGATAATTGCAAAGGGACACGACACCATCCATCTTAAAAGGAGTCGATACATAAAACCAAGATTCAGAGCGCTATGGATATTAGAAAATAGCAAATCAGTTCAGCTTGACTCATATTAAAATTGGACCCAATATGTGTTTTTCTTTTCTCCTTTGTCTTCACTTACTAAAGAGACACGCTTAAAAAAAAAAAAAAAAAATACTACACACATTTATATATATAAGACAAGTTCAAAACGTCTCTTCTTAAATATTTGACTTCAGAAAGTGGAGTGATTTATTACCAAAATGGATTTCCTCCCCTCTCCCATAACGGAAAGACAAAAAAAATATAAAAGAAACAGAAAAACAAAATAAGTCTATGATTATCCTTGTGCTCCCTTTTATCCTTCTCAAAACTCGCGTCACAGTTTTGTACGCCTTTTGGCGTTTCTCTGGATGACTGCCACTACGCAATTCTAAGAATTTTTCATTATATTGTGTCATGGTAGAGACAGAGACATCGCAGTATAGCAGCAACAGCGGCACCACCAAAAAAAAAAAAAAATATAACGAAACGATGCGATGGAAGGAAATTTAATCAAATCGACAATTTTAACAAATTTTTCGCTTGTTGCCGTTCTTTTCTTTATTTAGTTGGGGCCCCTTTTGCATTTGAAAAAAAAATCGTTGGCAGGGGATATTGGGCGATTATAAGGATTTTTTTTTCTGAGAAGGAAAACATAAAAAAAAACACACACACACATACAATCGGAAACTTCGATAAACTAATTTCCTAATTGCAATTATATTGCAAGGATTTTCCTGATTAATAAGAAAAAATAAGATTAAGTTAGAGGAAAATTGACCATTTCAAAAACTAAAGCTTTTTGTAATTTTTTTCTAAAAACCTTAAGAAATACTCAGGCTGCAGAACCTATATAGATGAAGGGATCTCCCCTCAATATTTGCTGAAGCACAGCGCATTTAAGAGCTTCAAACGAGATCCGAAATTTCTTTAAAATGTATCTCTTTAAATTTAAGACATCTAACAGACCTTAAGCTTTGAGGTATCTATTGATGGTTATATTGTGTTGAAAGTATTCTCTAAATCTCTGTTAAGTATTGGTGGTGGGAGTCATTCAATAGGTCGAAAATTATAAGCTCGAAATATTAAGGGCCTGAGAGCTCAAAAGGCTGAGTTTTTTTTGGGAATATACATTTTGATAAAAAGAGTAAAAAAGCTATAACATGAATGGAAAATAAATTGATACTATACTCGATTTACCCGCTTTTGTTTAAAAAATAAAAAAAAACAATACTTGGCAGAATAGCTCCAAGCGGGAAAGGGGCCTGTAACTTAGACTGTCAGACATTCCTCTGTGTGCGTTGATATTTTGCAGGAATTGAAGGGACCATTGTACAATTTACCGGTAAATCTGATGAGCGGCTAATAGTGCAGCACTTTCCATGACATGATTAACTCTTGTCACTTCTTCGCAAGTGGCAGTACCTCAGAAAAGAACTTAGATGGAGTAAGGGGTCGAACCTCTGACATAGCAGTCTGACACAGTTTTCACTGTAACACGGTGTACTACCTAAGTGGTTGTTTAATTTTGAAATTTAATTTTAAGTATCTTCCAATGCTTTAAATTATTTATGAATATTTTAAGTGTTCAAAAAATTTGGATTTTGAAACAAATACCTCGCTGAGAAACTTACAAGTTGATTTTTAACTGCATGGCGTGAGAAAACACCTTAGGAAAGTTGTTAGCAAAATGCACAAAAGTACTTACTCGTACTTATGTTGGATCCACAGCACAGTTCGCTATTACAATTCAAATGTATGGATTCTTTTACACTCGTACAACTTAACGGACCCCACTTTGGTCGCCGTACGTTGCTCGTGTTAAGTTTGAATTCTGAAAGACGAATTGGACCACCGGATGATATGATAGATTTCAACGAACAATGAAAGTTATTTTTGCGTCGTTTGGGAGAAAGGTTTTGTTATTCGCCAAAAATTCGTGCTGAGCGAAAAATCCCAAATGATTTATAAGGTAATTTTTTGATTTTGGAACTATTTGTTCTCTAAGACAATGACTTCTTTTGGAATATTCCGAACTATATTATGCCCAAAATTAAGCTTTCATTGCCAGGTCTAAATGAGCTTATGGAAGGATTTTTCGAACAAGCCACTAAGGCATGCCTTTCGCTTCAGAATTTCTCGAATTTGACTGTCGGTGGTTATGACAAGTAGATTTTTTTATTTCAAGGATATATTTTAGTCCTGTGAAGATTTTGGAATTTTTTTTTTCAATTTCGTTAGCATTTAAATACAAAAATTCCCATTTTTAAAACTTGTATACCCTACAAAAATAGATGTTAAAAAAAAAGTTTAATACGTATTCAAAGGGTTAACATTTTTTGTGAAAACAACAAACAACAAAAATCCAAAAAAACAACAAAAAAGGGTTTCTACTTGCTAAACCTACAAACACACGCACGATTGATATGTTGATATGTCCTGCTGTGTTAAAAGGTAAAATGCCGTGGGTGGGTTATGCTTGCCTTGGCTGAATGAATATGACTTTTGGATGCTCTGTCGGTTCTGCCCGTTTTGGTGGTTGCTTTTGATGCTGTTGTTTTGCTTCATCCATACGATCTCCCATGGAGTATCCTGTTTGCACATTTATTCATTTATATGTGTCCTGCGGGTTTGTGCCAAAAGGCAGGTATTATACCCCCAACCTAGAGTCGCGTCGTCAGTGACATGTTCACATACACGCGGCAAAAATATTTCACAAACAAAAAATTTGCGCTACCACTCTTCTAGACGTACAACGTACATATCTGCGGATGGATGATGATGCTGATGTTGATGATGGTGCATGTATGACTCTATGGTAGCAGCCATTGTGTTTGGAATTAGGAAGGAACGAACGTTCGGAATTGAAGGGTACACGCTCCAATGATGATGGTGATATGCTGTCGCTTTTGCCGAAGCCGATATCAAACTGTGCAGTAGCAGCAGCAGCAGCAGCATCAGAAAACTTCGGATGCGGGAGTAATTGAATCCCATTTTCAAAAGGGAATGAGTATCAATGCAGTGCTGATATAATATGGCCGACTTCGACGAGGACGATGGTCTATAGTCTATACGACTACGACGACGATGACGACGTATACGATGAGGGATGCTCTCTGGTGAAAGTTGCAATTGAATTCTATTACCGGGGTGGAAATAGCATGGTGGAGTGATGCAGTGTGTGAGATGGCTGATACGGCCGATACGCTGAAGTGAGTAAATGAGTATTTTCGCCAGGGGATGATTTTCTATTTCAATTTAATAAATTTAGCGAGAACGATCAAAGATAATGGCCATCAAGTTCTATTTCTATGTCGAACCACCATTCCACTTACACTATAGTGCTTGGTTTGGCGTGGCGGAATTTGATTTGATTTTCGAGTGAATTGTCAAGTGAAGCGGAATAAATCCATTGAAGGGTTTTAGAGCAAAGTTAATGGAGGGAGGGATGGAAAATCAGTGAACGGACGAAAATAAATTATTTTTTTTTTCGAATTGAAGTTAAAAGGAGTAAACTAATTTGTGGCTTTTGTGTTTCATTGTTGAAGTGTGGTAGATGTGTTTTTATGACGGAATATTGTGCATTCAAACAACAGGAATACATATCTTTTTTATTAAGCAGGTACTGATAAATTTAAAATTGAGTCATATAAATTCCTTAAATTTTATTTTGGAAATAAAATGTTGGAGTAATAATGCATCTTTAAGGTACAAAATTAAAAAGATTGAAGGATATAATCTGGTATTTAATACTTCATTGATGCGTCAAGTATTCTGAACTATAAAACAACCCTAAACTACGAAAGTACGTACTGATCAGCGTCTAAAAATTCACTTTAAAGTTGGCGGTTAAGAATTTTAGTATCGATGTGTCTTTCTGAGAAAGTTTGAATCTCATATTGAAGTTGTGTAGTGAAAGGTTGTGAGCATCTGTCTAGAACAAATTTTTTTTTAAGCAAATCAACTAAAATTCTGCTGAAATTGTCCATATTATAGACCTATGAATATTTTGTCCAGGAGTCCATTAACTGTTAACTATTGCATCAATATTACGTAGCAACAGATTTAGGAATCCTCTCTTAAGTCCCAATTCATGAGGAAAAACGCCTGTTGAGCCTTACGAGCTGAGAAATTCTACAGATAGGTTGAAAATATATGGTCAATGCTCGTCGCCGTATTGCACATCTTTTAATTTTCTCACTAACCTTTCAAATACATTTTCGTTAAGGTTACTGATGGAATCATTTTGTGATGAGAGGACAGTGCAATCCCCTCGTATGACCACTCTTTGTTGTTAATGTTGTTTTGCAATTTTGGAAGATCGTGCTAAATACAATGGTGTTTCCTCAGATAGTATAAATGACATTTGCAATAGTTTTGCTTCATTTTTTCAATCCAATTTCATTGACTTAAAACTATATTGTGAACAAATTGAAGACTCTAATTCTTTCATTGACGCTGGTAGCTTGAACCTATCTATTAGTGATGTACTAACATCCCTGTCTTCACTTGATGAACATTTTTCTGTTGCACCCGATAATATTCCACCTATTCTTTTGAAGACTTGTAGATTTAATCTTGCAGCACCACTTTGCTTTATCTTCAATATGTCTTTAACTCAAAGTCTATTTTTGGATACATGGAAATATTCATATATCACTCCCCTTCATAAATGTGGGTCAAAAGGTTATGTTGAAAACTACAGGCCTATTGCAAAACTTCAGTTGATCCCTAAAGTTTTTGAAGCAATAGTCAAAAATAAATTGTTTAGTTTAGTTAAAAATCATATATCTGAATACCAACATGGATTTATGAGTGGAAGGTCAACTGCAACAAATTTGTCGATTTTCACAAGCTATTGTCTAAATCATATGGAAATGCGTTCCCAAATCGACAATATATATACCGATTTTTCAAAGGCATTTGATCGTGTTCAGCATAATATACTTTTGAAGAAACTTGAGAATTTTGGTTTCCACTCTTTGCTCCTAAGTTGGATTAAAAGTTATTTAGTTGGAAGAAAGCAATATGTCAAAATGAAATCTTTAATTTCTCAGGTGTACCTCAAGGTAGTCATCTTGGACCGTTATTGTTCATAATTTTTATTAATGATTTACCAAGCCTTCTTTCATACTCTAGATGTCTTTTATACGCTGATGATCTTAAAATTTTTAGTTGCGTAACATCTTTATCAGATGCGTATAACGTCCAAGGCGATCTGAATAAAATTGTTCAATGGTGTAATGTAAATGGACTCTATTTCAACAGTAAAAAGTGCAGTATTGTTACGTATTCGAGATTACAAAACCCCTTGTGTTTTGAATACAAATTAAATAACGATTCTTTACAAAGAATTGATAACCAGAAAGATCTCGGAGTAATCTTTGACTCTAAAATAAATTTTTCACTTCATATCGACCATATAATTTCTAGAGCTAATTCATTTTTGGGCTTTATAATTCGGAATTCAAAGTGCTTTGATGATCCCTATACACTTAAAACTCTTTATGTGAGTATTGTTAGATCAATTTTAGAGTATTGCAGCGTTATATGGAATCCTTATACTTAATCAAGTATCAATCGTATAGAAAAAGTTCTAAAAAGATTCACTAAGTATGCTTTACGAAAAACCTTCAGAAATTCTAGTGTTCCATGTTACGAGAGCAGATTTGTTCTTATTGACATCAAACCTCTCAATTCGAGAAGAAAATTAAATTCTGTACTTTTTGCTTTTGATGTACTTTCTACTATAAATTGTCCAGTGTTGTTATCAGCGTTCAATATTTATGCACCTGTTCGCATTTTGCGACCAAGAAGTGGCGATTTTTTGTATGTTCCTTGCCATAGTACAAGTTATTTAGATATTTATTTAGATATTTATTTATTGTTTGATTAGTCTTGCACAGTAAGATATAATATCTTTTAAGGTTGTACAAGCTTTTCACTGGATGGCAAATTTGAAAAAAATTGGAAAAATTAATTCCATTTTCTTATATAAAAAACCCTCTTAAAATTGCTAAGTCGCATAAGCACCTGATTGTTAGTCTTTTCAAAAATGGATATTGCGCGTATGGTACCGACAAGCAAGCAATACATTCTGCTCAAAATATGCAAAAAACCGAAAAACAATAATAAGAACCAAAACAAAATTTATCCAAAAAGCTGACCTAGCAAACTAAAACTGAAGACAATTTGGAACCGTGCATTTTTCTGAGATAGGAGTAGTATATGAAGTATCCAGTGTCTCATGAATCTACCAAACACATTTCGTTTAAACCCGGTAAGCCGTTAAAGTTTGAAATTAAAACAAAACATCCAAACATACAAACATTCACAATCAAGGTTCTCCCACAGGAAACATTTTTCTTCCAAGACGTAAGCAGGTGTTAAACTGATCTTTCATTTTCTACTAATTTTAACCCAAATCCGTTCAGTCATTAGGGCGTGATAGCGGAACAAAAATCCGAACATAATATTTTAGTAGCAAAAACCATACCTATATGTCTAGTTGAGTAATACAACAGGCCTTGAAGAAAAGCAAATACACTCATGGTGAGCACTCGTTATCTTAGACTCTATACGAATGATATATTCATTTTCACCACCCACACACAGTCGTCTGGCTGGTATACAGCTTCTTTGTATGACAAGCGCTAACGATGCGTAATAATGCCTAAAACTCTGCTTTGCAAATGCTATAAGTCAACATCATCATCATTATCATCATCAGCTTCAGCCCTGTGTGTATTTGCAATTTCTAAAGAAGGGATGCAAGAAAAATGAAATAATAATAAAAAAAATTCACCCTTTAGAAAAAGAAAATCTCCGTAAAATGCTTGGTGTTTAGTTGTTCAGTGAATGCTTGCGCTTTTCATTTTTGGCGCATCGCGTCGCGTCGCGACAATGTTACCAAAGCAAGCACCATGATAGTAGGTAGGTACAAGGACACAGAAACAAAAAAAAAACTATATAGGTACACGCTGTTAAAAGGTGAGGGAGTGAAAATTATTATAACGAACAAAAAAAATTAAATAAGAGAAAAGCCAGAACAAGGTGGCGCACTAAGACTGGAAGGGTGACAGGAAAAATGAACGGATCTACGCGCCGTTTCCTCGACAACGTCGACTACTACGACCACGACTACAACGACATCAACGATAGGGGCTAAGTCTTTAGAGCCACAGGCCACTTTTTACTTCATACAACGTCGACGATAGCGTTCACAAAAGAAGAAAACAATGATACTCTCATCGTAGTAATAATAAAAATGACTTAAACCAAAATAATAAAAAAAAAAATTAAAAAAAAAAAAAAATTGAAATAAAAAGACCCATAGTTGAAGGTAAGCATTGTTTTATTTTACTACTTCTATCAGCCACCCCTCGTGTTGGTGCACCACGTCGACTACAACACAGAAACAACAGTCTACGGCTAACTCGCATTTTCACCTTTCCGTCGCGTCGTCGTTGAAATAATAAATTCAAAACAAATAAAGTTGTATTCGGTTGAATAATTTTCATGGGTTTCCTTTCGGCTCACTCACATGGTTTGTTGGGTTTTATTTTTGTTGCTTTTTTTTTATGTCATTCATGGCTTGGTTGGTTGCATATTTAGTAAGCTTTAAAGAAGTAACTCTTTAACTAAGTGAATGTCTGCATTGTATTTTGGTTGTCATCTGCCACGCTTTAAAAAAGATATAAAAATCCCATAAAAAAATTTGATTATAATCCAATTAAAGTCTGTGTTTTTTTCGTGGTTAACACATCAGAGTATCCTTTTTTGATTGTTATTATAGCTTTTTTATGTTGCAATAAAAATTACATTGGATTTTCATGGTTTTATAGATTTATGTTGCTTAATATTGAAATTAGGGTCAAAGTGACTGCTGAAGTGGCTTTTGAGGATTTTGTTTTGATTTCTACTTATGATTAAGAATTATTAAGCCATCAAGGAAAAATAATTCAGTTTGTAAGAACATTACATTAATTAATGAATTTTCATTTACCAAACGGCCTTTGTGCAAAAAATCAAGACACATTATATAAACTTTAAAACCTGAGACCAATTCGGCCAGGCTAGGCTATTTATCAAAGGACTTATAGAGTTTCCATTGACAACAACGACTTTGACCAAGGATTCCATTATGCTTGATTATGGGCGTAAGATGTCCTACGTTGGGCACCAATGATGACGTCAATAATGATTCAGAATGATTTGAAAGGATAACTCAACAGTTTTCTTCGTATGTTTTTTTTTACTTGAAGATTGAAAAGGTTTCCATTTTTCCACAAAGATATGACTTTGATTGAGGATTCCATATGTTTGCTTCAATAGCTTACGCCCCACGTTAGGCGCCAATGATGACGTCAATAAAGATTCACAATTTCTCCTTGACAATCCGTATTTGAACAGTTAACGCTACAGTTTTCTTCGGATGGCTTCCATTTTTCCTATATTAATTAAAAACAAATCTTTTTATATGGATCCTTCACTTTAATTTTAAGCAGATAATGAATGACTGGGATCCGTTCAAAATCCAGAAAAATCAAAATCTCGAAAAATCAAAATCCAGAAAAATCAAAAACCGGAATGTTCAAAATCCCGAATGATCGAAAGCTACACAAGTACTGCTGATTTAAAAAAAAACTGTTGACACAGGCGCCTGCCACACAACTGGACATACCCTTAGCGGAGCAAGGAAGTTGCGTGAGCGGGTGTGTCCCTGAAAATGGATTTAAAACCTTTAGATCCCGCGAAGCGTGCCACCCAAGTACTGCTGATTTAAAAAAAAAACTGTTGACACAGGCGCCTGCCAGACAACTGGACATACCCTTAGCGGAGCAACAAAGTTGCGTGAGCGGGTGTGTTTTAATATTAACTTAAGTAAGTATTTTCTCTTGGGGATTTTGACTTTGCCTAGGTTTCTCCTGTGGAATTTGTCTTTGGGGATTTTCTTTTTGGGATTATGCTATTCAACCAATCATCATTAACCCGATTTTTCAGTATTGATTGCTATTCGGGATTTTGATTTTTCGGGATTTTGAACCAGACCCGGAAGCCATATAAAAACATCAAAAAAACGAAGATCATCTTGGCCAGCAAATAAAAGCTTTAATTTTTTGTTCAACACTTTGCTGATGACCAAAGTGCCCATTCTCAAATGAGATTTTAAATCCAGCCCTGTATACTGTTCCTCAAATAAACTAATTCTATGCTCTTCCATAATTCCTCTTTTCCACCATTTTGTGTTTGAAGTTCGAACAAAAACCAAACTTATGAAGCATCCAGAAATTGTGATATAAAAGTCACCTACTGTGCGATTGTTGAGACTTCTTCTTTAGCAAAGATTGTGACAATGGGGGACAACATTGATGTTTGGAACACACACTAACACACCTCCTGTCATGGTGGAATCCAAAATATAAGGTGCGAGTAAGACGTAAGCTTTAACTTTTTTACGTCGTATAGTTGTTATACCCTTGGGATTTAAAGCCCTTTGTTCGGTTTGTTCCTTTATATTTATTTGCAATCCTCTTTTTTTGTTCAATGAATTTATATATGGATAATGTGAACAATATCCTTTATGCTTTTGTTCATCATCACTTCATTGGGTCCTTTGTGATTTTTTTTATAAATTAAAATCCGGAATAATATGCCTCAGTATCATACTCATGTTGGTGTATATCAAGTTTACTTTAATCCTTTTTAAGTCCTTTGATACTTAAACACCTGTTTTCTTAGAAATAGAAATTTTAAATTCCAAAAAAAAAAACTAATATGGGCAGTTAAAGTAGATATACCTTCATCAAATTATTAAATCAAGATATCTTAAAAATAAGTAGCTTTTCATGACTTCATAAATCAACTTGCTTATGTCCTTAGAAATAATTTTTTAAGGGGACAAGCTCGGTGAGCGTTTAGATAGGCTTAGATTTACATGTATAGGTAGAAGATTGATTCACTATTCCGCATAATTTTTTTGGGACTGTATCCTTTTTATAACTTGACTATAAAAAAAAAAAAAAAACAGAAAAAGGCTATCTGCAAAATAATGATTAAAATAAAAATAGTTTAAACGGGTGGCGAGTTTGAATTGAAGCTATTTAATTTGAAAAAAAAACTGCAAAAACACGCTAATCCCTTAACGATTGATGTAGTTGGCGGAGGTAGATAACACGGCCAATAAAGCATATTTGTTTTGCTGTTTATTGTTAATGTCCGCACAAACACATGTTGTGACAATATTAATTAACTCACATAACTATACTTTCCTGTGTTGTGTAGATATAGGTACACGTCAGTCCTTTATGGTTTTGTCAGAGTCACGAACTTTTATTTTAGCAACTTAATTTTTTTTTAAATTTTTTAAGGGTTCAAATGCTGAAAAGGCTATTAATGTTGTTTTGATTTATCTTCAAAAATATTTTAGAAAGAAAAATTGCGTCAATTTATTGAAAAATAAATTAATTGGGGGTTTAATTTGTCTGCGTGGGTTCTCAAAAACAAGGTTTTATTTATTTTACAGAACCCTCTTAAAGAAACAGAGTGAAATATGGTAGCACTTTGAACAGTTAGCAATTATATTTTGATTTGATGACGTCTGTAGCTTGCGTTTAAAAAATTCCAATGACCTTTTCCCTTTTTGTTTTACTCTAGTTCGGTTCATATTGATATTATATTACATATTTTCATAATAATATAATTTTTTTTTTGTTAAGATAATGTGTTTGCAGTCAGAGCTCTTCGGCACTTAGGAAGAGTATTGCAATATTTCGCAGATGGTTTGAGCTTGGTTGGTTCCTTCCACATGATGCAACTAGATCCAAAAAAATTGTATTAAATGTGTAAGCCGACTATTTGCGAATTATCCTGACAGACTATGCAACATATCAGGCAAATTATATGTTTTTCAATTTAGATGACTCCAATTTGTATCTAGAAATGAGCACTTGATATAGTATTCCACATCAACGATATTCATGGAATGCGATATCTCCGCATCGGGTTTTATATTTCATCTCGTAGGTATTGAAAAATTAGTCAAGAACATCTTTATCATTAAAAAAGACAAAAGTTCTTTTAAAACTTCAGCAGAATCGTCTTCACTCCTCAGCCCTATCAAGACCATTTATAAAAAAAAAAAAAAATACTTGGCACAACACCTTCAAGCAGGACCGGGTGTGTGACTTACGCTATCAACCATTCCTGTATGTGCGTTGATATTCTGCAGGAGTGGAAGGGACTCCTACAATAATTTACAGCCGAATCCGAACTGCTAATAGAAAAACATTTTCCATTTTCTTGGAGAATTCTTCAGTTCCTCACAAAAGGCAGTACCCCGGAAAAGAACTAAGGTGGAGTCAAGGAGTGGTAGACGCAGGACCATTTAATCCTATATGAAGTTTGATAATGAAACTCATAGAAAACTGGCTGCGATTAATGAAGATATGTTGTTAAGAATGGTCTATTCAAATTCCCCTAATAATGTTTGGATCAAATATTGCCAGAACCTATAGGAATCCCTTACTTGCTATGGACTAAACCAAACGTCTACATGAATTCCCCATAATCCATTTGGAGTTTTTCTTCAATCACAGTATCTTCGTGTCAGCTCTTCTATTCAGAAATTTGCTGAGTTCTTTAAGGTCGTTGAGATTGCATTGATTGAAATTACTTATAATTTAATAGATGATTGCCTCACGACACAAGTGAATTTTCAGAACAGACAACAGCTAAGCTGTGGGAAGAGCCTAAGCTTACTGTTAGGACCTGATAATATTAAGAATGACTAAAGTTAGGCTACATCTTTCGACATATGAAGCTACTCCATTTTCGTTTGACAGAAAGTCAGAGAATATAGGTATTCTTTCGTATGCATGTCACAAAATATTGAGTGCTGTCAATCTTATCGAAGATTCGTAGGAATATGTGTTTTCATCATAATGCTTTCAATGTTGTTGGCAATGTTTGGAAGTCAAACACTTTTACTGCACCTTCATAAACGATGCAGAAGAAGAAAACGGAAAGCTCTCCATTGTTTTTAAAGTCGAAATAGCAAAATAAAGCTTCCTAGTTTCAGCATTTCATTGAAGCTGTCAATCCGAAGTATGAAACGCTTAGATATTGATCTCAGCCCATGTCGATTATTACGTCGGAAAACTAACTTCCTATTTTAAGACGTGCAGGATCATACGAATCGATTTTGATATATTTCACGCAAGGACTATAAACTTTGACACTTTGATAGAAAAAAGTTTATTTATTTTCTTTGACGAAAAAACATGTCACTGGATAAGAAATTAAACACTTCCGGTAAGAAAAATTACACTTCCGCCGAAAGGAAAATTCAATGTGAATCGAACCAGATGCTTCAGGCTTCCTCCTTCGATTAAAGTGGAATTCGTAGAGCGGTTATATTTAACATGTAAATTTTCCATCGCCGAATTATTCTATTAAACTAGAAAAAAATAATATAGGAAGGTTCATTCTGTGCCTTCAAAGTATTATTTCTCAGGGGGAACAACAAACACGCGATAAAACATAGACCCATTACGATTTCATATTCGTCTTAATAACGGCGATAAATCAAAAATAAAATTACACCTTTCCTTCAAAGCAGCGCAGTAATAATAGGTTGATGATGAGGATTTTTATCCTCTTTGATATTTTTCCCCCCATTACATTTGCCTTTTGAAAGGCCCAAGTTTGTGTTTAGATACATGGATACCATAACTCGTAGATACATATAACCTATGAAAGCAAAAAAAAAGAACGCCTAAGTATATAGTATCTAACACTTTGTATCGACTATCGACGAAGCACTAGTTTACTACAACTATACAAAGCATTTTCCTTATCCATGGGAAAATGGCGCCTCACTGCCTGTGGTCCCGATGAATATCCTCTCTACTGTGGCTAAAGTTTGCTGTCGTGGTCATCGCACATTGAAACCAGACAATAATCTCTCTCTGTTGCTCGTCTCAATTCTTGGGAACACATAGATTTCCAATGAGAAGCTATACGGACGTTGGCGATGGGTGATAGCGAATCCATCCGTTTATTGAAGCACATCAAATGAAGCAACCGGGATACTATACGACAGCGCACGTTTCACATGTAGAGTAGAGGCATCCTTTCAGCTTCGTTTTGTATATACGAGCTTAGAAGGGAATATAACCAGACCGGGCATGTTAATGCGCTATTGTAAGAGCTAATAGCTAAATTGAGCCTGGCCATAAAGCCACCACCATAAAACCGCCTTTAGGCGAGAACCGATTTGATTGATTTCCAATGCTGACATTGATGAATTGCATCGCGAATTATAGGGATGAAACCATTAGTATCTGGATTGGGATTCTCGGATTTTGGATATAATATGGAGCTTAGGTTAAAATTGATCATTTAATCATCAAGATGCTGGTGCATGTATTTTGATAATTCGTAACATTTCTTTATAATATTAATTTGAAATTTATTCATAGATACACATCCACATATACACAACTAGGTATAGAGTTTCCTTTTAATTTCCAAGCGGATATTAACAGTTGTAATCTTAAGTCTGGAACACACTCTTACTCATCCCTTTCTTCATTTTAACCCTTTGATGCTGAAAATAATGGCGTGTAAGTGAAGGATATTATTTAAAATTCTGAATGCAAACTTCGTTTTGAAATTTTGTTTTTTAATTTGTAAAATCACTTAACGGCCGCATCAGCATCAGCATCACATTGACAGGACAGGATAGACGACACGGCGCGGCGTTGTTTATCATGGTAAATGCTAAACACGTTTTTATCTTCTCATGGGGTGACTGTAGAATACCGTCTGCTCATGTCTAGCCGTGGTAGATTTTCAACCCTTTTTGCTTGATGTACTTGGAGAATTATAATAATTCATACCGATTTTAAAATATTTAACACCATGCTAGCTACATATTTTGAAAGCAACCCTTTGCTGAAAATTTTTAGGCTGAAGTCTTTATATTTTTATTAATACAAATATTTGGTCTGACATTCATATGTTGTGATGGCATTAAGATGCGTGTGTATGTAATAAATTCTTCGAGACTTTCAGTGTGATTGTGTGAACTTCATGCTGATAAAGTATATTGTTTAAAATATTTATATCGTTTACTATGTCCCATGTCCCAGTGGTTCATTTAGTTTTCAATCAAATTGAAGTGACAAAATTGAAACATCTCGTTAAATATTCTGATCATTGAATCGGAATAATCAGAATTAAACTGTTCGATGGGGCTGGCAAAATTTTAAGTTTGGGGAATTGTTGTTTTTGTGGAGAAGGTATGAATATTCAAACAAAAAGCGTGCAAAAATGGTACGAGGTAGTGTTGGCATGTTTGTTTGTATAAAACATTATAATATTGCCTAAGACTAAAATACGCTTCTGAAAAGTAAATTTTCTTTGCGTATGCAATGCTTTTAAAACGACTCAGGGAAGTTACAAAAAAAACAAAATCGAAACAAAATTATTAATTGACACATAATTACTTATACAGTTTATGCTATATGTTAGTTAGAAAATTTCTAAAATACTACCAATAATGACTTTGTACGTTACTGCCAGTGGGAAAATAATGATTTCGTTTAGTAGTTGTTGAAAGAAATGTTCGGAAAAGAAGAAAGCATCTAAGGCATGTTTTTTACAGGAAGCTATATAACTATAAATTGGCAGCACTGTTTTCATTCACAGCCATTTTGTCATCTGCCATGTGATTTATCTTAAGGTTGGTTTGCTATTTCATCATGAATCGACTGACGCCTGAACAAGGCATGCAAAGTGTGTATTATTGGTCCTTACATCTTTAAAACCGATGCTGGCCATAAATTACAGTCAATGGAGCCCAATAAAGAGCCATGATGAATGAATTATTTGTTCCTGAATTGAATCGCCTTGGAGTTGTGGTTTCAACAAGGCGGCGTCACATGACATGTGAGCTAGCCTCCAAGATCGTGCGATTTAACGCCGCTCGACTGCTTTCTGTGGGTAGTCGCTAGCCTACACCGATAAGCCAGAGACGATTGACGACTTGAAAAACAACGTTTGTCACGTTATATACGATGTATGACCCCATATAAATGCTGCAAAAAGTGATCGACTATTGGGCTTCAAGATTGGACTACGTCTAAGCCTGCCGCGGTGGCCATAATATGCCAGTAATTATTAATCAAATCAAAGTGGCAAAAAATTGTCTTTTAAATACAGTCAATTATAATACCCCAATTACTGCAATTCATCGTTGTTTCATTACATTTTATACATCTTACTTACTTTAAGTGGTGCAGACAGTCCATTGTGGACCAAGCCCTCAACCAACAATCCTCGCCAGCTTGGCCGGTCCCTAGCCAGTGGCCTTCAGTTGAGCACACCAAGTTGGTTTAGGTCGTTTTTCACTTGATCGCGCCACCTTAGACGGGGTCTTCCACAACTGCGTTGGCCCTCCCGGTTGGAATTGAAGACTCGTCGGGCAGGAGCGTTTTCGTCCATACGCTCCACATGGCCCAGCCATCTAAGCAGCTGTATTTTCAGCTTCTTAACCAAGCCAATGTTGCTGTATACCCCGTACAGTTTGCCATTGAATCTTATCCTCCATACTCCATTAATACATACAGGACCGAATATCACCCAAAGAATCTTTCTCTCAAAGCACCCCAGCCTGTATTCACGCTTCTGCCCCATACACCAGGACTGGGATGATAAGGGCCTTGTATAGTGTCTGTCTCCTTGGTCCTTTGAGAGAGGGCTTTACTACTAAGATGCCTTCTTAGCCCGAAGAAACAGCGATTGGTAAGAGTGATTCTCCAACTGATCTCTTCACTGATGTTGTTCTAAGAGGTTATAGTGGAACCCAAATAGACAAAGTCCTTGACAACCTCAAAGTTATATCTGTCCATTGTGACGTTTTGTCCGAGCCTACGGTGATGATCTACTTCACTCGAGGACAGCATATACTTTGTTTTATCTTCATATTTACAGCCATACCCATTCGAGCCGCTTCCACTTCAATACTTGCGAATGCTCCACTGACAGCGCGCATCGTTCTTCCAATAATGTCAATATCATCAGCATAGCCAAGTAATTGAACGGATTTTCAAAAAAAAAAAACTTACCTCTGGTGTTGACATGCGAGTTGCTTACTATTGCCTCAAGAATGATGTTGAAGAGGTTACATGACAGTGCGTCACTTTATCTTAACTGACTGCTCACAATTGTGTAGTAGCAGCAGTAGCACGTAGCAATGTCAAAATAAAAGTCAAAAAAAGTAGCTCACAAAGCAGCATACACGAATACAATGTGCAGCAACTGAACTCAAACAAAAATCATGTCTACCATTTTGGATAGTTGTTATTTTTCAGCGCATTACGTTCGTGAAGTTGGAGTTGAGTCGACTTGTACTTCAGCTGTTTTCTATGCTACTTCACATTGTAGCCGTGCAATACAATTTAAGTACATTTGACATTGCTTCGTGCTACTGCTGCTACTACACCATTGTGCGCAGCCAGTAAGCCTTTCTCAAAATTTAATGAGTCGGTGGTGTTCTTACCTACACAATAGAGATCTCTTAAGGGAACTTTCTTCGCAGTTTTGTGTGTGCGGAGTCTTAATTTTTGAGACACAATAGATGTACGCGCCAACTGCGGGAGACATATAAAAGTTGGTCGGGTCCTAAAATGCCCTTAAAGGAAAGACTGTATTAGGCGGATCTACACGTGAGCAGAACTGCACTGCACTATTTGGGTAGACTACCAACTACGAATTTTAATGTCGCTGAAGTGCAGTTTCGCTGATCTTGTGACCTTAATTAAATTCACAACGTCAACGTAGCTAAGTCAAAACTGGACAATTGATAAGAACAGTTACTGATATAACTTTTATTTTATACATGTATTTTACGAATGATATGAAATCAAATACTGCTGAGCTATAGACATGCATCTTTAAAGTCAGCCGCATTTAGAAGTTTTCCAGTTCGAGGTTTGAGTCCTAGCTAGCTCCATAGATATTACTACATCAGTCTATGTATGTATATGTAAATGGAAATGGATAAGTAAAAAAAAAAGAAAACTGACAAGAAAAAAATTGTTAAGTTCTTTTTGTTCTGCTGGCGCTTGGCGATGTGGTGATGTTGCACTTGGTTGAATCAATGGTAAGTTCTTTCCTTTCAACTAACAGTAACCCAACCACCCAAAGCCAACACAACCATTATAATCAAAATGATTTCTGCCAAACATTCACACACTCGTAGAATGGACTGGCCTATACGAATCCTTTTTGAACATTAGTCGTAGTCGGCTTCTTTTTCGTCGTCGTCGTTGTCGACATTGTAGTCATTGTCATCCTTGTCGGCAGCATAGTCAAGCCATATAGCAAGTTTTTTTTCGTTGTGGACGACGACGACGTCCTCGACATCGTCGTCGTCGTCCGAGTGAAATAATCGAATTACTTTCATCAGAATAAGTTCTAATTGAAAAATATTGTAACTTTGTTCATGGGGGCGAAACGGGTTTTCTTCGCCACACTGATGTTGTAGCATTAGTATGCGCTACTGATATCACAACCTATACACACCATCAGGCATCAGAGTCCTTTTTGTGTATATCTATCGAAGTATATGGAAAATGTTAGTTTTGGTAAAAACAAGCGCTTGGCATGCCAAAGGAGACTTGCAGATATATGGAAACATATAGAGTGTTGGTCTGTATACTAGCCTCTAGCCTGTGGTGGACATTTTGCCTGTGAAACTATGATTTGGACTTTTAATTTCAAAAATGATTTCTTACCCTCGCACTTGTCGATGAAATCTTATAAGGGGCTGATGGGAGGTGTTATTTTTTTTTTTCTATTTCGTCTGGGGGCTTGGAATGATTTCTGCTAGGAATGTAGCTTGGATTTGATAAATGTAGCTTATTTTTGTGATTTTAAAAAGCAATTTTGTTGAAAAATGTGTGCGGTGAAAATTTGAGATTAGTGGTTTGGTTTTTTTATTTTTAAACTAAGAAGGGCATATCGTGCTCTAGACATATTTTATGTGGTTTATCAATTTTGTGTTTTAATGCACTATTAGGTTTTTTGTCGTCTAGGAATAAAGTGCTCATGCCAAAGCTTCTAAAAAATAAAAGGGAATGAAGTTGAAATGAAAAATACTCATAAATTCTTGAAAAATATCTGTTTTTGAAGTTTTGAAGTTTGAAATACTCTGAAAAATTAAAATCAAGAAATTTATAGTAATTTTATTAGTATTTTGTTTAACTAAAAGGCACAGTTAAAACACTTAACGTTAATGTTTAAACATTCCTGTATCATTAGGCAGATTTAAAGGCCCCCTAGATAACGATTATCTGCGACCATTGCAAAAATATTATAAGCTATTATATAACTCAATGTTTATGCTGCATGAAATCCGTGCACATTTTAATATTTTTGATTTTGATTCATTGATAGTAAAATATAAAAAAAAAGAAAAAAAATTGTATCTGGGCCTAAGGATAAGAGGAAGCAAATATATTTCTACACAGTTTTAAATTGTGAATTAAATTTGTAACTTCAGCAATCCACTATAGCCTGTCCAACATTAATTGGCAGTACATGGAAGATAGGTTGTTTGTCTCTCATTCGCACTCTTTCGATTTCCGTAAGGTGATTTTATAACAAAAGACAGGGCTACCGTTTGTAGCTTGTAGGTAAACATTTCGTATTAGCACAAATCTGAAAGAATTGTAAATAGGGCTACCGTCCTTTTTGTAGATTGAAATATTCATTTAATTTGTTTGAAGGTGTTGCCCCTTCTACAAATCTCATATTCCTTATCAAACGCATCAAAGCGTTAAATACTTTTAACATAGTTTTGCTTCATACTTTGAGGTGCTACAAATTTTTCTCAAACTTTTCTGAGTTCTGCTTTTTTAGCCAACAAGAGAACTAAGAAGTACGTTATCCTCTGAAAACGGTTAACAAAGCAATGTCTTCATTCTTCATAGATTTTTCTTTATTTCCTTAAACGGAACAAAAAAAAAACTTAGGAGCTTCAGCCAAAATGAATCATGCTTCTTAGCTGGCAAGTTTTTATCAGATAGCTTCAAAGTGTTTAGTAAAACTTGACTCTGTTGTGTTTTGAATTTAGAAACATCGAAAATAGGAGTCAACATATTGCTTAAAGAAAACTTCTTTGTAAAGAAAATACATAGTAGATACAAATCTCCTCATAAAAATGCAATTAAAAATCATTTATTCGCAATATTCAGAGCACAACATCAATCAACCGATATAAATTTATACAAAGCAAGACACACAGCTACTACTGTCAGATCCATCAGCAGCAAAAGGATTCCACATGCGCATTATTCATAAACCATCATCAGACTTGCCGTCATCATTATCATCACCATCATCATTATCATCTTCATCGTCATCATCATCAGCCATGTACATCATACTCTTGGTTGATGTGGACATGATCTCTCATGTGTCCGATTCACTTGTCTCATTTCAAGTCGAGATAATGTATCTTTTTATCATCTACTTTTACGATTTGATTTCGAATATGAAATATCTATATTTAATCTTTTCAATTTTGTATATAGTATAACATCATGTATAAAACTAGTCACTGTCTGTGGCAGGACATTCATCACAATCCAAGGACTGGCTGCTGCTATTACTCGTATAATTCATAGAATTACAGCATTAGCCAGCAGGTAGCATCGTCATCGAGTTATTATTACACAAGTCCTGTCACGGTGCCGAGTAGAACATGTCTCAATTTTTATGTAACTTTTTTTTCACATCATCGTCATCCCAACCAGCATGATAGCAGGGCGAGGGCAGTTTTCGTCAAATAACAAATACAAAAAAAAAACTTCATCTCCCTTTTTTGGGCTAAGAACTATACATGGCGGTAAGATTGAGATTTTTTTTTTATAATATTCTTGTTGGCTGCACCAGATAACCTGGTGAGTGAGTGAAGCACGAAGTACCTACATCAAAGACCAATGCAAGGAGTCTTAAGGTATAGGGGAGAGCATATCACTCTATGCCCAGGATGAAAGCGGCATTTTGAGATAGTTTTCGTCATTTGATTGGCAGTGCGGTGAGTTTAAGATACTTTTTTTTTTGTTTTATTTTATCTTTGCAAAGATTATAGAAACAAAAAGAATACCTGTTATGTATCCTGTCAGTAAGTGGCGGCAGTTTTTTTTTCTTTTTTAAGTGTAGGTATCCTTGTATTTTTTTTTCTATTGCTGTTTTAACAAAATTCGATTTTTTGTTACGATGAATTTGGGCCAAGTGCAGTTGTGACTAATTGAAACATTGGCCACCTATTGGCAAGATTTTTATAAGGAAATGGAATAGTGTGTTAAGGGCATGACAAAATTTTGTTGGGCAAAAATTGATTCAGAGATCCATTTCACTTTAATATAGGACCACTTTTTTATCTTTTTTTTTATAAATGTGCGATTATAGATCTTGAAAGCAGCAAACCAATTTGTTAAATTGAGATATATCATGATGAGTTGTTTTCCCTTCTAAACCAACCCAGAATTATTATTAAATCGAGCAGAAATGCTGAATTTTTTGGCGTTCATAAGATAATCAGTCAGTTTGTATTTCCTAGAATATATGTAGGTCCTAATTTCCTAAAATCGAGTGTTCCAAACTAAGACTTTTGAATGTTTAGAATTAAGAGTCACTGGTTCAATATTAAGAGAAATAAATCTTGTTCAAGATTTCAAATTTTTTATTTATTCTTGATGGAAACAAGGTGTTTAACAAGTTCCAGCTATCTTTATCGGACACCAAAAATATTCTTTGCGGTTATTGTCAATAGATTAGTATTTTGCACATACAGTATGGACGCTCGGTATAGTGAACCAGTATAATTTAAGACAGACTACTCTCAATAATGAAGTATTATAAGAACCTAGATATAGTAAACTAAATATTTTTAGGGGAAGTTCCATGAAAAATGTCTCTGTTCCAATGCGCCTGGTGAACATCAACTATTTTTCTGAACAACCATTATTTTGTGTATTTTTTCACACTTTGGCACGAATGTCAATATATAACTTCCCTATTAAACAAGTTATTGATATGGCTTTGCTTTTGATACATATTGCAATCGTTCAAGTAAATTCTAGGAAAACTTCAGAGTGTGCTAAGTCTATGAAAAGATAAATCAGGACATCTGAACTTCCGGAGTTGGAAAATAGGCTTACGAATAATTCTTAGAACTACGAAGAAAAAATCTATTTTAAAATATGTACAAGGCAATTTCAATTTCGGAAAAAATTAATTTAAACATCTGTCTTCGTCGGAAGTGATGGCTGCTTTGAAATAAAAATTTATATGTTTTTTTTTTTGTTTTTTTTTTTTAAACTGTTATTATTTTGTTTTATAATTTAATTTAGTATTGGTAAAAAACTCCCGCTCGAAATAGTGAACAATTTCGATATATGAGCAGTGATAAGGACTGGTTTTTATTAGTTTACTTTATGGAGCTTGCACTGTAATTTGTAACGAATTGTTGGTCTTGAAATAAAAATACCAAACCTCAGTAAAAAGTACAAGGATGTTCCAAAAATTGAACACTGAGAAAAAATTATATCTTACTTACTTAGTGTGGCACAGGTTCTTCATTGTGGACCAAGTCTTCAAATAATATACAACGCCAGATATTCTTGTAGCCAGTTGCTTCCATTTACACACTCTTAGGCGTTGGGCCTTGAAGACTCGGCGGGCTGGTGCGTATTCGTCCATACACTTTACCCTCCACATTCCCCAGCCATCTAAGCCGCTGTATTTTCTGCTTTTTTAGCAGGTCAATGTGTCTGTATAGCATGTACAGTTCATCATTGAATCTTCTCCTCCTTACTCCATTGATATAAAAAGGACCGATTATCACAAAAAGAATCTTCCTCTCAAAGCATCAAACCAATTTTCATCCGATTGTGTCAGAGTCCATTGTTCTGACCGATACAGCATGACTGGGATTGATTATTACGCTCTTATATAGTGTCTCCTTGGTCGTTTGAGGGAGGGCTTTGCTATTAAGGTGCCTTTCTAATCTCAAAGAAACAGCGGTAGGCAAGAGTAATTCTTCGACTGATCTCTTCACTGATATTATTTTGAGAGGAACTTCAATAGATAAAGCTCTTGACTACTTCAAGGTTATATCTGCCAATTATCGTGACTTTTTCCCCAAGCCTACGGTGATGATGTTCTCCACCCGAGGAAAGCATATATGTTCTGTGTTTCTAAAAAATATTCTTCTAAAATGCTACTAAACATTTCAGTTTATGCTCAATTTTCTGTAGTTTCTTGTTTCAAAATAGCAGAAGTGTAAATAATTTTAACAATTTATTATTGAAATTTAACATCTCACAACCAATTTCAAATAAAACTCGATGTTGTTGCAAATAACAAGAACTCACAAAAATATCTTTTATCAAAAAGAACCTACCACCTCAGAAATGTCTGTCTCATCTATAGATTTTTAGGTATATGGATTTAAAAGTGTACCTACTTAAATATGATTTCACTAAAAAAATTCACCCCAAAAAAAATCATGTTGAAGTGTAGTAATTGTTCATTTTTAACAATTTTCTTTTAAATATAAAACAAATGTAAAAAAAAAAAAAATATTTCAAACCCGAAACAGTTGAGATACTTCAAGTTCCTATGATTTTTATTCCAAGCTCAACCTAATTCGTATGCATGTGACTCCCGCCCAAGGGTCAATATGTTGTAAAAGAAAAGGAAATGCTAAAGTTACCGACAAAGCGCCATAATGCATAAAAACTCGTATACCTTAGGTATAGCAGCTGAACTACGAAAAAAACGAAGGGAAAAAAATATGAAGAAAATAAGAAATTAATTGAGACAACGAAAGAGGGGAAGAATAATTTCCTGATTCTCCTCAATTTCAAGCCATAAATCAATCCGTGCGCGTTCGATAGCTTCACTATGCACTTAGCACAGAATAATAATTTCCTAGAAACACCGGCGGAAGGTATCTTATTTCTGGCCTCTGCATATTATATGTATTTTGTGCAGTTGGTTGTGGTGGATACAATGTATGTATTTCGATTTAGTATTTTTTTTTGTTTTCTTCTCGACGAAAAAGAATTTGTCTGCAAGACAAGACAACGATGACGACGAATATGCCATGTTTATAAGCTACCCTTGACATTTTGTCAAAAGGCCAAAAATAAAAATAAAAAAATTGGAACATTTCTCATGTCACTCCAACTCGAACCTACTCTCCTCAAAACAGGATCAAAGTCAAAACTGTTATGTGACAAATTAATTACCATCCCATCAAGGAGACATAATTATTGTGCTTGTTTATTTATTTTTACTTTTTTCTGAGCATCATGTGTTGTATAGTTTAGGTAGAGTATCTATGAGGTGATGTTGGCTGGCAGTGTAGGTGCGGGTGGGTATAGGCATTTTGTCAACATTGGAGTCTTCTATATTTGAAGTGGGGATTAAAATGTAAACAGAGATACTACTCATCAAATCAAGCCTATAATAAAGTTGAGATGTATTTCAACGAGAAAGTTTTTGTTTAGAATTTATCTCCATAAATTCATTTCATTATTGATGGATTTTTTAATAAAATTTTTTAAGCATACGTAACATAAATTTTTTGTTAATAAACTTATTTTTTTCTATTTTCAGGTAAACTCATTTGTTCATGCCCGTAAGCTTAAAACTACAACTCCAACTTTGGTAAATAAATTTTTAAATGCAAATGTATCTTTTTCAAAAATAAAACCGTTTGATTAATTTGTCTATTCATGAAATGATTTATATTTTGAATTTTTCCTTGTTTATTTTATATCTCATCAAACAAAAAATGCTAATTCTTACTTCTTCAAAACATATTTGACTATCTTTGCATCTTAACCTAAAAAAAAATAAACAGAAGAAGAATTCAAAAATAAATTAGTACATTTTTGTGAATTTTTTGACAGTCTAAATTAAGTATTTCCTGGTAGCAAATATACACCTTCACAAGTTTACAATTTACTTGTATATGTAGATAAAGTTAAGGCACTCATCTTAGATACTTTTATGTCCATGATTATCCTAATAAGATAATAATTTTTGACTATATGGAGCAGAATTGTAAATTATTTTGAAATATGAGCAGGAATGGTTGGTCTTATAAGATGGAAAACCGGCCTGCGAAACTCGCACGAAGTTTCTTTCAACCATCACTCTTGAAAAGCCAAACCAATGAATGAGTTTTAAAAAAATAAAGGCAATTAATACCGCTAGGCGAGAGTGGCGGTGAGCTCGTTTCCGAAACATGAATTAATTAACTTGCGCTCTGTTTCACATCGGATTATAGCAATGCTCTGTGCCAACTATAATTCAGTGGTCCGCTTCAGTTGCTTCCCCCTGGAGGGTTTTAATTTTTTTTTTTTTACTTTGAAGCTGTGAAAAGGAACCGAGATGCGGTCACAGATTACCTGGCCTGGCAGTAGGTAATGTAAAAGATACAATTTCTTAGCAGAAGATACTTATGTTTGTATATATTTTTTTCTTATTCAATCTTCGAGTGTAAAGATTTGTCTACTGCTTGTTTTAGTTTTTTTTTTTTTTTGAAATCCTCATTTGTTTTATGGTCACACATCAAGTAGTTCCTTGACTTTGTCGTTTCACGCTGTCAACCAAAGCCAGCATGAGCTGAGCAGCAGCGCATATAAGGCAAACGAATGTGATAAAAAAAAAGAATAGACTTAAAATCATGGGCAGGGTACACACAGCGCAGAGGGATGATGATTAATGATCAATCAAGATTTTCCCGTTTTGAGCGATTTTGATTTGCTGCTCTTTGCTTGACTGCCTGCGTTGCGCTACTTCGCATCATGTTCGGATTCGGAGTGTGTGTGTTTCTGATGCATAGATGACATGCGGAAGAAAAAGCCAAAAAATTCCCATCAAGCCTAGTGGATTTTCTAACCTATGAGAACGCGAGAACTCACTCTAGGGTCGGACAAGCCATCAGTCATTGTCAGCTGTCATTTTCAGAGTCGCAAGGCACACTCTTTTGTATATGTACATGTGTAGTGTAGCCTTAGCGTTCCTACCTACACTACATTCACACTCTCTAAAACCATGCGCACCTTCTAAAAATGTCTTTCATTTTTGTTTTCAGAATTTTCATTTTTTCTCGGGGCATTTTTTTTGAAAAGCCAGGAAAATTGAAAAGGGGCAAAAAAAAATTGTATATCCCACTGGACTGTGGTCTTTATGGTGTGGATAAGGTGTGGTGCGTATCTGTAAGGAAGGGACATTCAATTTTGTTTCGATGGCATGTGCGGCGGGTTGTCAGGAAACATTTCAATTTTCACTAAAGGCATAGGTAGATATGTACTAGCTCATCGTCCTTTCAAGTTTCTGAAGCTATCTGGCTGTTCTGTTAGTGACGTTGTCTTAAATATCAAACGCACACAAATTTAGACAGGGAAGGATTTTGGGTGTTTTAAGGCCTTAGCGGCGAATGTATTTCAAATTGTGTATAGTGTCTTTTTTGAATGATCAAGCAATAGGATTTGTAGATATTTTGCGATACATACGCTGTAAGTTCCAAGCCCCTAACCCAATATAAATAATTTGAATGTCACTGTTCAAAGATGGAGTGAAGATTTTAGAACTTTCTTCAAAAAAAAAAAAATGAAGAAAGACATTGATTTTTCACAAATTTGCTATTTTTCGAACTGTTTTCAATCTCTGGCTTTTTCTTGAGCATAACCTGCTACAAACGCAACAGGGTCAACATAAAGCAATTATTCTGCACAAAAATTCGCTTTTGACTGATTGGCCTTATGTTTGTATGGTGCGTATCACTTGGACATATGAGGATTACCAAAGCTTTAGTTACTTACTCGATAGTCACTTACTGTAGAAGTGTCAAATTCAATCCACGGCATGAGTTGCCAACGCTAATATATTCGAAGATGGCATGCATTTACAATGTCCTTCAACAAAACTTAGGGGCATCAAACATGCCTGCATTGTTTCCAAGGGCACTTTTCTTGGGAGGATAATGCGATCGGTTTTGAGCTTCCGCTCGCTTGAATCCTAGAGTCGTTAAGAGAGAACTCATCTTTGCATGACCCTTGTGATATTTCCGAGGGCCTTCATGAGTGTTCTTAGAAGATACAGAAGGCCTCAATTGGATTCAAACGATTCTCTAAAGAAAACCGGCACTGCTTTGTACAAAAAATTCAAAACTTCCAAAATCCATAGAGGACCAAAACAAAAATGTTTTCACTCCTGATGATGAAGGATTCTTTTTTTTTTTTTTTTTTTTTTTTGATATTTTTGCGTTTTTGTATAAATTTTTTTGTATGTTTAGTTCCTTTCGGCATTTGACAACGGTGCTCTGGTCGTCTCTGCTTGCCATCAGTTTCATTTAACCCAACAAGCAAGCACACAATGGATGAAATTCGGGGCACATTTTGTGTAGGTTTGTTTCGGCACCGTGTATCTCTCCTACAAAAGTATTGAGTAAATGTGTGTGTGTGTATTTGTGAATGTTTCGCATGGTTCTGCCATGACAACCCAACGAAGAACAGTCGTCAGCCATCCTGTCAGTCAAACAGCCAGAGCCATAGCCAGAGAGCCAGCCATTTTGATTTATATCCTCGGTCATATGGATATGGGTGTTTGACTTCTTTTGTTTCCTTTTTGTTTTTTTTTGTGAAAATAGAGAGAGAACCATTAATGTATGGGAGGATCTAAATTTAGGACTAAAATGATGATATGGGGTGGTGGTAGTTTTGTTGGAGATGATGGCTGAGAAGGGTTTTCTCTTCCTCTGTCTTCTGTTCTAGTATAAATGCTATGTCGATGTCGGTCGGTATCGGTATAGATGATGGCCTGTTTTGTGTGTTCTTATCGAGCTCTCTATTCAACAATAACGAAAACAACAACCCTTGATGGAAGGATCTAGGACTAAGCAACGCATGAAAACAATATTTTCTATTGAACGAACGCGCCAGTGCTATAAGGGTGGAAAATGATGTTCTGTCAGTCATGGTAGCCAAGTTCTGTTTTTTTTTTCTTCTTCTCCGTTTTGGTGGTAGAAATCGAATCTTAGATCAGGTAGGTAAGGGATTAAGGTACTGTTTTGTTATATCTTTTTTTTTAAAGATGACAGCGTAGGTGAAGACAGACATTTAGGGGATGGCGGTTAATGTAATTGCCGATAAATGCCCACATGATAATAATAACAATGTGTTTTTTTGTTTGATGTATTAATTTAGAAGCGACTAAGTTGAATTACCTAATTTATGAGAATGATGTTCGCTGACAAGAGGAAAAAAAAACAGACTTAAAAAGGTAATTGTAACATGAATTTAAAAGATAATTAAGATCCTGAAAAGGAGATGGGAAAGAACGTTTGGGCGGTATTTGAGCAGATACAACTTCCTATTTACCATGTTCAAGAAGCAGCTGCTTAGCTCTCTGACTTTTCTCTTGCAGCATTTTAAAAGTGTTTTAGAATAGAACGATAATATCTTCCAATAAGAAACTCAGATTAAAGTATTTAATATTGATCATAAAAACAGATGCTTCAACGGCAACTTACTTTATATGGGATATATTGTTTTAGTTGTTCAAAATATTATATTTTATTTCGGGGAATAAAAGTTATTTTGTTGTTTTCAAATTAAATAGCTCTAATAGAAATTCTTTCAATAGCATAATGTTATTATATTATTATGCCTTATGACGCAAAAAAAAATTGTCTCATGACGCTTTTGCAAAGTGACTTAAGGCCATAACGTAAATTATGGTGTTACATCGCTTTGCAATGCGACATATGATCATATTTCGAAATTTGGCGATATGACCCTATGGCTTTATGTCATTACACCAATTTTGCTTTCTTGTTGTCAGTTTTTGGGAAAGCTTTGCACCAAAATCATTTAAAAAAAAATCATCAATTCAAGTCATGTTTTGTATTTCCTTAGAGATCTAAGACGGTGATTACCTCCAATCTATATTTTTTCTTGTTGTTTATTGGAGAAACTTAATTATTTTCAATGTTTCCTTCCACCCATCAATGCAAATATTAAGGATACTTACCAGCACCATTAATAAAAGGTATTCATCAAAATCAAAAAAATTCAAGCTCAGAGAAGTCAATCAATATTTGACACGGGCTGAATTTTGACAAGGAAAGCGATTCAATTCATTGTGTTTAATTGAGAGGTAAAAAAATCAGCAATTAGTCATAAGGTGACATCGTTTTCTATAAATATCATTAATCTTGCAATAGCTTCTGATAAAATTTAAAGTTTTTAATCAATTCATATTGTGCCACGCGTTTTGCATAATAATTTTTATATTCAATGTCTTAAATCATAATCAGCAAACGTTGTATATTTGACAAACAAATTTTTTTTAAATTAATTTATTTCAGGGTCTTAGAATTGTTTACTTTTTTATTTGTTTCGAATTTAATTTAAGAGCTAATTATGATTATAAAAAAGAAATTGAGACATTTTTTTTCTTTCTAATAAAAAAGTAGTTTAAATATGGTTCCTGCTCCTAGAATATGTTATAAGAGAAGGAAAGTTATAAGAGTTCGGAGTGTATGTTTTTGTATCAATAAGGGGAGAGTGGCCAATAATGCCCCTAAGGTAAAATGGCACACAATTAACATGATTCGTGAGTGATGTTAGTTTGTCAAACATCACTGACACAAACGAAATGTTACCAACTTCAAGCTGTTATTTAAAATTTGACAGGCCAAACTGTGTATTGGCTTTACCAAATGACGACAAAATTATTTTTGTGAAATTTTTTAAACTCTGAAACTCCTAAAAAACATTTCATTTTGTAGAAGGACGTAAATGGTTGGAAAGTACCAACGGTCGACTTGCAGACAGTCCTGAATAGGGAACTAAATGTCAAAAGCACTCGGAGTAGTTAGAAAAAGAATTGGACTGGACTTTTTTTTTTTTTTTTTGTTATTTTTTATTGAAGTAATTTGAAATGAATTATTAATTTTTATTTTTTATTTGAGCTTTGTAAGTTTATCTTCTTTTAAATTAAGTTTATGTTCAATTGAAAATGGTTTTTGGTCCACTAGGGTAAAATGGCATATCTACCATTATATCCAGGGTGCCATTTTACCCAAGTAATTTTAGTGAATAAAATTTAAGGACGTTTTGAAAATTAAAATTTTTAAATATTTCTTCAAACTGATTTGACATGGTAACCTAAAAAAACAAGCGCTATTGATAAAACTTTGAAAAGATATGAAGTTATAGCTGAAATTTAAAGCGCGTTATAAGACGTCTTCCTTAGGGGGGCATTTGAGGCCACTTTTCCGTAAATTCTTTCTAAGTAAAATTCAAAATTGAACTCAATATTTAAGCACTTTTCTAAAACAAACTCATTATATGTACATACATATTTGAGAAAAGTAAAGGTAGTTGGTACATAAGTGGAAAGGACAAACAATGTTCATTATTTTGAGGAGAATAAATTCTTCACATGCTGTAAAACCATTAAAATTGATGCACAAAATATAAATAAGAAATCATGGAGCAACATTGCGCTTTCTTTGACAAGATCCAAAATGTAATTAAGAAACTAAACTTTTTACGTAACCAGTCTTTTAAAGGGAAGATCAAGGTTTTCCATGACATCTAGAATATTTTGTAATTCACATCTAAATTGTATGTAAAGCACTTTCATCTATTACTGCACTATTACTATTGTTTTACCACAAAGCTCTAATTAAAACTCACAAGACTTATTGATTATTAACGTTGATGAGTGAGTCTTATTCAAGGATCCAAAACCTAGTAATTGAATTGGAAAGCCACCTACAAACCATTTTTATAGACTTTTGTTGAATAACTAAGGTATATCATGTTAAATCATGTTCATTTGGAATAATTGCTTAGATGGCTATATTTTGCTTAACGTAACTTTTGTCGAATCTATCGTGTTACCAATCCTCAAGAGTATTGCAGAAACTATTGAACTGTCATTTAGTGTCAAATAACAAAAAGGACACGTTTCCTTCATGTCTTCTGCTTTTCCGATTTGGTTTAAATATACTTTATTGGCGTTAATTTAATTCCAAAAAATTAAGCGGGAGGGGGAAAGCGTTTTTACCAGAAACCCGTAATGCAGTTGTTTCTAGCTTTCTATAGTGTTCAGTCGTTTGAAAATAAACGATCAAGAAAAATATAATAAAGACCCGTGCTTGAGATATACCTCAAAATATCAATTTTAACAGCGTTTCGGTCTTATATTTAGTTCCTACACAAGAACTTACATAGATCTGTGCCATCTTGCCTTACAATTGATTTTTCATGAACCATTATTCACTTTTTTTCATATCTCACTTTATCCACAAACATAATTTGAACACTGCCTTTTAATAAACAAATGCACATTATAAATTCGTTACGGTAGCGTTTATTCACACCTATTACTCATGTTTTCCATGGAAAATTCTAAAAAAAATATTCATAAAACAAACAGGATAAGAAAAAAACACTAAAATCAACATTAGATTTCTTCATTCTTCGTCCCCTATACACAAGTAAATTCTGCAACCCATAATGCTTGAATATCTAAATAAAGTAATAATATATTCATGAAACTCTTTTCACAAAAAAAAAAAAAAAAGGTAGAAACCCTTCTCGATTCAATTCTACAAGTTCTCAATTTGGTTTTTGTTTCATTTTTGTCCGCTTTTCTTCCACCTTCAACCCCAATAAAATTAAACCCAAAAATAAAAATGCGCGCCAGAGAATGCTCTGACTGATGCTGTTAAACCAGCAGGATCATTTTATTGTCCTATCTCCTGTAGTAGGTATACCTCTATACAAAAAAATCGTATATATCATAACTCTCGACTTGTACACGTGCTAAATGAAACGACATTGAGAAGGAACAAACAACAAACCAAATCAAAAAAAAAAAAAAAAAAAATTCTAAAAACCCGCAAAACGCAAACTCTGTCCCACCGTGAAGCTATATACACAAAACACCAGAACCAAAAGCAGCTGCTTCAAGAACATAGATACATTTCCCATGCAACATTTCCAGCCAAAGTTTTTTTTTTGTTCGTCCCCGTGGTCTTGGAGGAATAAAAATTGAAATTCTCCTTTATTTCCAACTAGACTACAGAACACTACACCCAAGACCCAACCAGACAGCTTTTGGAAATTTTGTTATGTGTTGCCAGCCACTTGGCAACATTCCGGGTAGATTTATTGGAATGTATCTGTCAGATGAATTCTGTTAGCCGGACTCTGTTATTAGTTGTTTTTGAATGAACGTGCAAAATAGACGTAGCCATCGTCGTTGTGTCGTGTCGTGTGGCAGATACAAACTCTCATACAACTATACGAGCTCTAACTCTGTTAAAAGCTGTTAGAGTGTGTTTTTTTAATTCCAATTTCATTATATTGTATCTCACAGATACTGGCTGCATATATATGTACCTAGTTGGAGTCATAGCTGAGCTAGAGTGTAAACATTATTTTTGTGTGCGAATAGGTTGTTGTATATTTTTCGTATCAACAAAAACTAAGTTTAGTGTTTGCATGACATTCGGTTAAATAAGACATCGGCCAACTTTGACGCCCGCCTTTTTTACGTTTTTTCGGAAATTTTTACGAAATTATTTTCACAAATCGTTGTTCATATTTTTTTTTTTTGTATTCGCGTGAGCTATGAATATTTTACAAGCTGGTGGTCTA
Organism: Platycheirus albimanus; assembly: GCA_916050605.2. Classification (NCBI taxonomy): domain Eukaryota; kingdom Metazoa; phylum Arthropoda; class Insecta; order Diptera; family Syrphidae; genus Platycheirus; species Platycheirus albimanus. The sequence continues at coordinate 65,514,111 of OU696696.1, forward strand.
TCTCATGGAAAAATAAAGTATCTTTTTTGATATATAATGAGCTTTTGGCGTAATGACAGTGCAACCGCTATGATTTACGGGATGTAGATACTTAATTCTATGGGTGATGATTTTCGTGCGATAGGGAGAACAGGTTGTTTTATAGCGCTCCACAGTGTTAATCATGTGGGACAATCTAACAAGATACAATTAATTACCATATAGCCAAGGCAGTCAGTAATGTGCCTATAAGAATTAAACTGATTCAAAGTGAGTGTGTTGCAAACAATGAAATTCAGTAGGTTCATTAATTTTGACGATCTTCTCAAAAAATTAACACAAGATTAATATACCCCGCCGCGTATCTGTCGGGTGCTTTTGTTTATTGTGTCCCTCAGTGAACTCTCGTTCAAGTCAAAGGAAGAAATGCCATTTGGTAACACCGCATCCAGCACTGTCTCGAATCGAAGAGCGATAAGAAGTGATTAAACATAAAAACAAAAAGAAACATCAACAACAATATTCAATTCGAATTAGGGGAGACAGTTCTTTTTCAACATATATTCCAAAAATCCACGAAAAAAGAAATCTGAGAAGTGATTAAATTTATTATTGTATCGATGCAAATTTTAATTAACAACGAGCGTCTGTTTATGGGTAGAAAAAAGAAAACACATCGTCGTCGCAATTATTTACGTTTTCGTGTAAACTTTTCATTTATGATAATTATTTTGCTATATCGTTCGCTAAGTGATTTAAATTTAAATAAAATAAGCTTTTTTAATAATAATAAAAATTATCATCACAGAAATGATAATAAATTTTGTGCGTTTTTAAGTCAAGTGTAGCATTAAAAAAATATATCATTGAAAAAATTCCATATAATTTTTATATTTTTGTGTATCTAAAAGGAAAAATATTGTGATTATTTTGTATAAAATATTTTAATAAAAAAAATCTAACATTGTGATATAAATTAAAAAATTAATTTAAGCTTAGAATCGCTATAAGAGTTCATTTAGATAGTGAGGCAGCAGATAATTTAATTGTAATTTTTTATATAAGGTAAGGATAATAAACTTCATATTTTTTTTTTGATATATTTGTTCCTTTATGGATCCATTTCAATGAATTTATTAAATTTTATTGGTAGAACATATTTGCCAAAGTTTTATTGACAAGAACAAGACCGTTAACAACTTCAACGAAAATCTTAACAACAGAAAAATTAATGCAAAGCCACAGGCTATTAGATTGAAATCTTTCTTAATCTGACTTCTGAAAAAAAAACTAATTTTACCAGGAAAATTAATGTCGAATGATTTTGCCCCAAATAAAATTTTAATGTGAGAAAATTTCAAACAAAAAGAAATGAAATATTAGCTCCATAAAAGAAAACAAAAGACTTTTTTGTCGGTTTTATGTATAGAGAACTATCAAAGTATTGAATGAGGAGTCATGTCTTTGTGTTTTGTTGTTAAATTATAATAAAATTAATCACCTTCATAAAATGTGAACAAAAGGCATACAAATGTTTTATATTTTTTTTGACGCCTCTTTTATTTTTTCGACATTTTTTCCTGTTTCCAAAACTATCCTTTGATAGCTCTTTTTGATATTATGATTGATAAATTCATTAGTGCTTTATGTCGGTATTTTTATAATACCAATTTCAATAATTATAATAATAACAATAATACCACCTTTTATACAGTAGCTACTAATGACTAATTTTGTGTTAGTCTTCTGGAAAAAAATAGTCGAAAACTTGAAAGACCATTTAGATTACGAGAGAACATCGACTCAAATAAAAATGGATTTGAATTGAATATGAATAAAGTTCGAAGTACTAGTACTGTAAAAATCACATTTAATCGCTCAAAATAATTATAAAACATTGAGTTGTTGAACAAAATTTTGCCTGATAAAATAATAAAACATAGAAGTGGAAATTGTGATATTTTTCTTATAAATGTACATTTTAGTTTAAATCTGATATGAGAATTTAATATAAAAAAAAAAACTTTACCCACATAAATATAATCTTGATTCTGGAACTTTGGCTTTAAAAAAGAGAATTTCCAACTAGAAATTGTTCATAAGACAACACTTTTAAGATTGTGTTAAAAGTTCCCAGTTGTGATATTAAATAAGTATCAATTTGAAATCAATTCTTATTTTAAAAATATGCAAAAATCAAATTTATAAATTTAGTGAATATTTTATAAAGTAAAAGTTATGCTATAATTTTGAATATTGTTTTTTGTCGTCATGAATGTATTATGCTCAGCTTATTAGTCTGATATTGTGTTTTTCGAATTAGCTTTCTATTAAAAAAAGACAGATAGTTTCTATTCTGATAGTGACAGTTTCATAGTGCATATCCCAAGTAGAGAATTCGACATAGTACCTATATCATAGATTATGAATAACCTTCTGTTCAAAGATAGTTAAAGCTTAAACGATGTTCGATTCCCGCTCAATAGCTGCTGAGCTTATTCAGATCAATCTTAACCATTTCCCATGACCAAAACTCTAAGATCTTTCTCATAATATTAGATAAACACATTTTTTTTAGTACTCGGTGCATTTGTTTGGAGAACTCATCAGCTGTTTTCCAATTTTATTCACCACCAAATCCCTTGATTCTCTTTTGAGGCATATATGATGAAACTGGAACTTCTCCATAGTCTAGAATCTTTGGACATATTTTTCAGTTGTGACCACGTTTCTCTCTGGTAGCTTGCGTCTCTTAATTAGTTAAATTCCACATTGTTCTTGGGCCAACTAACTTATATCGAACATACATATACTTAGTTCCTATTGAAGGAATACCTAGCGACGCTCTGTACTTATTTTGTCAGCTATGTTCTATCCAGTGTCATTCTCACCGCTTTATCTTGACATCCAATATTACTTGGTTATTTCTACTCAGAGTTTCTTGTTGGATAAAATTTGTGGCCAACGAAAAAACTGCAAACAAAGAATCACAAAAACTTACAACATTTTCAAGACGATTGTTGAGACTATCTAGGTTCTTCAGGGATACAAGATTTTACTAGAATTCTAGACCTGAGACATGGATATCGAAATCAGCGTGAGTTTTATTTATTCCGCTTACAAAGTTCATGTCATTCAGATCATTACCTAATAGAATATTTCCGAAGTAGTTACACTGTTCGAACTCTTTGACTGGAGCTTGTTGCAGAAAAATATGCTGGTGTGGAGTGAAGCATTATTTTTAGTCTTATTGCTATAAAAATTTTGCAGACGACATAATGAAAAGCCCTAGCTTTATGTACATTTTTGGAATAAAACTACCTCATCAAGGGCATTAGGTATCGCGATCATGATGATTTACGACGTTAAAGTCGTTAACATCAAAAACTTCATTATCACAGGATTATAGTGGAAACACAATCCAAAGGAACTATGACTTTTTTGAATAGTTTGTATAATAGTTTGGAACAATCACTGATGCATAGGTTGTTTAGTTGGAACAGTTTTCATTGATGTAGTAATATTTTGGGAAATATTTCCCAGTCAACGTTATTGTTCACTATACCAATATAAACAGCTTTCAAAGATCAAGTTAGTAATACTAAGAGAATGAAAACTTTAAACAAAACGACCATGTATGCTTCTTACAGTATGAAAATCAGATCAGAATACTTGCATTTTCTACAAAATCAGGCGAAGAAAAACATAAAATGAAAAGCTTTCTCATTCTATTAGAAATCGAAAAGTATTTATATAATGCCAACATCCAAATCTATAAGGTCCACAATACCTATACGAATCAAATGTTTTTCTAAATTGATTTTGTCATTTCACTTATGGTTTGCTAATTTGATTCCGAAAATAAATCATAATAAATTAAAAACTCTACGAATAAAATTAATGGAATTCTAATTAAAAAAATCTTCTTTTAAAGATTTTTACATAAATCATTCACAATTTAAATGTGGTTTTGAAATAATCTTAGTAAATAGAACTGTTTTTGATATCTTCTTTATAAAATATACTTCATCATTTAAAGAATCTAATAAATTATACAAAAATCACATAGCTACAACATGTGTCGTAGCTTTTTGATATTTCACGTCTACAAAATTTTTGGTTTAGGTTTATTAAAATATTTCAAAACATTTAAAATAACTTAAAAAATCAAAACAAATTCCTTTAATGATTTTCATAAGTCTCACTTTTTGAATGAAAACGGCATGCATGGACAGCATTTTCAAAACATTAATTTCTCCCGTGGGTATTGAGATAATTTATTAATAGTTTGATGCCATTAATCTTAAATGAACTTCAAAGTGAAGCCAACACACTTAATTGAACTTCGAAACCTAGTCAATAAATTAGTTGTAATTTTTTTTTTTGTTATAAAAAACTTGTAGAAAAATTAGCAGAACTGCTAATAATAATAACTTGATATGCATAATTATTTTTATATTGGCCTCTCTACCACCACCCATATACAAACGACTGTTTGTATTCCTTTAATATATGATACAAAATACAAAATCCCCGAGTTGTAGCTTATAGAGTGGTTGTGGTAACATTGAGGTATAGTTGGCGGATGGCGCTTAGTAGTAAAAGATACCTACAAAATTTATTGCTTTCAACTGAGATTTTCTCATTAATTGTTCTTCCCCTGTGTTAAGCATGATCAATGTGCACTCCAAGCAATCTATTAAGAAATATTTACAAAAGTGAATCAATTCAAAATGCAATAAGTTAATAAATCTCATGTGAAATCAACCACATCATGTTGAACATTTAAGAGAAGTCTGTGGTTAATCGTTTCTTATAGATACAAATGAGAGATTTTTATGTATAGAGGTATAAAGGAAAATATAAAAAAGATATTTCAAAATCTTCTTGCAAGGAGTGGTGGTACAAATTGACATCTTGTTATCCTTGTAAAGAAGTTGATTTTTATCAATTCAAGGGCTGGACTTCTTTTTTTATTGTTTTCGATATCCTTTGGTGATTTCCGGGATGCATTTTTACCTTTGCACACATATTTTCTGCAGCAGTGTCCTTTACTAATTTCTTTCTTTTTGTTTTCCTTAAAAAAAAAGGAACCCTTTTGAAGTAGTAGCATGCAACAGACTAAAAGGTCCAAAAACAAAAAAAAAAAAAAAAAAAAAAAACACACACAGGGGGAGTTCCTTACAAAGGAAGACACAAAAAATTTCGCAATAAGGAATTCCTTTTTTCGGGGAAGATTTATGGCCGCGATACCAAGAAACCATGAGGAAGGTAAAAGCACACCTTTTTTGTTGTAGGTATAGGTAGGACGAAATTTGGCGGCGGCTTGGCAGCGGATATATTGGCGAAGGCTTACAAAACAATAACGATTTAGACAAAACTTCGACCTTTTTCTCAAGGTTCTCATATATTGATTTTGATTCTTTTGGCCATGGTTTGGGTGGTTTTCAAATATTTCTTAGAAAAAAAAAATAATATCCGCCTCAGTTTTGTGATATCGATTTTTTTTTTCGTAAACCACAAATCGATAGCCTAAAGCAAAAACAATTGCCAAATAAAAAAAAAAAATTAAAGCATAGTATACTAGGTATCTATCATTTTGTGGATAATCCTCAGGGGTTAGTCCTTCATTTGTGCTCATCTCCACGTCTCTGAAACAAAACAAAAAAAGAAAAAAAAAAAAGAAAGAAAAGATTTAATGAAAGTATCTGTGCAAGAACATACAAATAAACAAAAAAAAAGTTACTAAGGGGGTGTCATCAAATATGATTGGAAATTGATTTATGAGTTTCTGATGCATTACATTCCTCTTTTTATCCTTTTTTTATTTTATACAAGAAAACGAGAGTAGGTAGTGTGATGAGAATATTTTTATCGAAATCAGTTAAGTACCTTGTTGAACTTTTTTTTCTTCGTCGTTTCGGCTTTGCAAATATATTTTCACACATTTGTTCGATAACAATAATTGAGGCCATTGTAAGTGAGAAAATCCAATAAGACTAAGCAAAAAAAAAGTCAAAAACACTCATGTTAATTTAATTTTTATACAAAAAAGATATAAATCATTTGTTTTGTCGAGTGTGTTAAATTAAGACATACCTACAATGAGCCTGAAGCTGTCAAATGCATCTAATTGGCATTTTATTACTTTTTTTGTATTCTCTTTAACTCTTTAGAGTTGCTTTTATAATCGAGAATGGTTTATGAGCTCATAATAATACAATTAGCTCGGTAGGTTAATAGTGACAGTTTAAAATGAGTTGTATTATTGTTAGTTATCTATGTTTTGATTAAAATCACGATTTCATTGTTTTCAAAGCGAGTGTTAAACACGAGCTTTGTAAGATAAAAAAAAATAATTGCTTAAAGTGCTACTTCTTTTTTTTATAGTTGATCATATAACACGTTTTACATTTTAATTAATTGGAGCGGTCATCTATAACATAGTTTTATGAAGGGCATTAAATAAAGATCTAGAATTTGAAGTAGATGTCACGCACTAATATTCACATCCTTTGGAATCATTAAAATTCCTAAAACGTTTTTTTTTTACTATTTTACTTGAAGGATTTGTATCATGTTCAGTTTCTTAATTATTATAGGTAAATTAAATAATGAAATGATTTTAATTGTCAATTTAAAGACTTTAGCAAGGAAATTTTGGGAAAATCGATTTGATCCTTATTTTTTATCGATACCGGAAGTGACCAAAATCCAAAACAGCCGAATGAAGAAATGGGTTTCTCCCACCATACAGAAACATAGAAGTACTCAGTAACTGAACATTTTTAAAGTGGAGTTAGCAGATGTAAAACGCTTGAATTATTTAATATAATATAAGGTGTAGATCTCGCGTAAAACAGCCATTAAAAGATGAATTATCATGAATTATCTGCATTTGGTATGAGTATGGAAATTCTATAAGATGAAAGTAGTGTTTCAAATGTATACTAATTTGTGAAAAAATTACAACGAAATTGACTTAAAAATGATTTTATGCAGAGCGATTAGAATTGTAAACTCTAAAAGAGCTAAGAATTTAACAGAAATGTGAACCTCTCTTTTTGTAGACGATATATATCTTTTTTTATGATTAAAACGAACTCCTATTTACAACACTATACCCGTATAACAGCACTTGAAAACATGTCAGCTCCATACAAAAAGTTAGAAACTAGAGGAGGCTGGAATAATTTGTCTTTTACATCGGCCTTTCAAATACAAAGTTTGATCTAGAATTAAATCTTGATTCTTTTTTTTTTGCGGTATAGAATTATCAAATTTAAATTTTAACAGAAACATTCCAATATGTTTCCCAATTACCTAAAGAAAAAAAATATTGCCTGAAACTTTATTGGTTTCAGTTCATATGTGTCGAACCTAAAACTTCAATATTGTTATCCAGATGTGTAAAATGGGTTTAATTAATTGAGTCTACAACATTTTGTTTGATGTCATCGTTATTAAGGACCTAGTCTGAGGCGGCGGAATCCTTCTTCAACAAAATTTGACATCTTTAATAGGCAGTCTTATAGTTTTGCTTTGACGTAAGATATTTTTTGTCAACATGTAAGTCGAAGACTTGTGGCTTTAAATTTTTAAGAAAATAAACGCAATAGTCTAAAATGTTCCCTCTAGATTTTTAGTATACCTACCTACTTTAGAGAATAGAATTGTTATCAACTAAAGTATGTTTATTTTTAAATTTCTTGAGTTTGAGGATGAATCAAAACAAGATTTCAATATTCCAAGCCTCGATAGCACTGTTCTTGCTTTCAACAGTTTCCACCTTTTCTAATAAATTGCCGTTTCCTAACACTATAAATCCTTGAGTTTAACCAAGATGTCCCAAAAGTTGATTTAAATAGTCCTTTATAAATCTCAAACCGAAAATAAAATACAGCATTAAAATATTTTTCAATAATGAAACCCTTCAAATTTCAAGAAGGTTCTACATGAATAGCAATATTTCTAAGAACCTTTCGCAACATAGTTTCTGCAATGGTGGAGATTTAAAATCTAAAATCTGAAGAAAGTATCTGGCACTATAAAATAAACCTTGATATATATGTAAACATTTGATTTGAGATACATCCATTTCTGAGAGGAGCGCATTTAGTTTAAACGCAAATACAATCAATAACACAAATCCTTAAAAGCATACTACATCAAAAGACTTCGCATAGCTTAATAAAATTTCGTTGAGTTAAGGCAATGAGCTAATCAAAAATGTAGTGACTTTGCGATGCCCTGTATTTAATGAGATGTCTTCAAAAGTCACACAAAACGAATGTATAATCCCCCTATGATGTACCAAATTCTCCATTTTTGTACTTACTCAAGCAACATTGAAATATAGAGATTTATAATTACAATTGCTATTTACAATCTTGATTCATTAATAAAAATAAAAACATAAAAATTAATACAATTTTGACATGTCTATTATTGTTGGTACAGACAATTGTTACATAGAAAAGTAGTTTTGTACCTACCTCTGTACTTTTTATTCTAGATTGCTAGCTACACTAAAGAGAATAGCTAGTGTGCGTTGTTAAATAAAGAAATACTTAATAAAAAAAAACACAAAATTTTAATTGGTACAGGTTTATTGATAAAAGTGTCCACCCCTCTTGTTGTAGAACCACTTTAATTAATTACTAGCTAGCTCACACTTCTTTTTTTTTTTCTTCAATTAAAAAAAAAAAATAGGTTGGTACCTACCTCCACAAAACTAGAAGAAAAAGTAATACAAAACACCTAGTTTTTGTTAGCTTAGCGGAAAAATTGCTTATAGCACCCATTTATTTCTTGGTACAGACACCTTATTAGCAATGTAATTTAATTTAGCCTTTGTGGCCATTATTGTTATACATCCGGATGCACATGGGTGCAGTAAAAGTCGAGGGAATTCAATGTTAGTATGGCTTACCTGCGTGTTAATAGATTCTTTTATTTTTTTTATAACGATGACGACGGTAAACTTGAAGATGTTAATTAATATTATTGTTAACATAACTGGTGGGTAATTTTTAAAATGCCATTGTTATTTAATTTTTCCACAAAAAAAAATGAGAAAATACCTAACGAAGCATGCGGTTGAGCAAGGAACTCATAGTTCGTGTTGGATTGTTTTACTTAAATTATAAGTTTCATGCGTATCTTTATTAAATTGCAGAAGTAGCTAGGTGCCTATGTGTGCATTAATGATGATTATTAAACAAAATGGTTTTGTTTCCGCATTGAAGATATAAACATAAACATGTTACTTAGACTTTTGGAAATAAGGTACAGAATAGATACAGAAGCGTGTGTGCTGTGTTTGTAGATTATAGAAGATAAAATAAAAGGAATCCCCATCACTTTTCCATTCCCACCCCTTAAAACGTAAATTGAATTCTTGATCCATTTTAAATAACCTTACGATATGCACGAGTGTCAGTCAAACAGTCTCCCATGTTGTCCCAAAGTAAAAGAAAAGAAGAACAGCAAAAAATAATTCCAGTATAAACTACAGAAGTATAAAACCTGCACACATTTATGCAAAATTCCAGAGATTGCCTTACTTCATTTCACTCTCAATCTCCGATATTCGGTATGGAAATTTATTCATAGAACTACCAGAGGGAAGCAGTAGTAGGACGCTTATACGACGACATCGTCGACGTCGTCATCGTCGTTTTATCGTTACCGTCGCGTCGCAAACGACGAACAATCACTTGATGTTTTATAGTGTGTGATGCCCTTGTTGTTGTTTGACTGCCACACAGTGTTTTGCACTTTTGTACTACACCCGTTTGTTTTTCAAGTGCATTACAACAGTGTTCCAAAACAACACTCTCAACATACAAACAGAGTGTTTTACCTGTGCATCTATCAAGGATGCATCTAATAAAATTCATTATTCTGAATTATATAAAAAAAGAATACAATTTTATTCAACATTATCTAGCTTCAAGAAGTATGCTGGAAATAAGGTGAAACCTGCAGGTTGATGGTTTAGTATTTAGGAATTTGACATTGGCGTGAAGTCAGAAATGAGACGTTTACTCAGATCAAGGAGGTATATTTTATTTCCTCTTTTTTCATATCGACTTAAAGCTATCAAAATCCATTCAAGAGTTTGCTAAAAGCTACATCAGCCATTTACTTATAAAAGGTTTCGTTGAACTTGGGTCAGTATCATCGATTTATTTAGGTTACCATAATTTTTAAATTTGTAAGATGTTATAATATAACTAAATTTGCAATAAGTTTTTGGTTATAATCGTCCGTCCTACCTATACCGACATTAATAATGATGAGCGCCTTTTAAAGTTGAAGAAGAACGCATAAAAGAAGGGCTATGTAAGATTAGAATTTCTCATTATACGACTAGTTACCGAAATCAACAAACAACAAACTTTTCCAAAATTTCACGTCACTATAAAACACGAAATGTCAACTATAACAATGTACTTTCAAATGGCATTTATTGAAAGTAGAACTAATAAGTAGGTAAATAAAAAAAATAAAAAATTCCTATTTGACGTGAAAACCTTGCAAATTTTACTTGTTAATAATAATCACTAACTTGCATGGGGAGTACCACAAGGTTACCATAACTTTGACCACTCTTTTTGGACATATTCTATGCGATTTATATTCTCTTTCAGAAAAACTGTTTTCCAGTGATTTCGGGTTATTAAAGTGAAACAAAAAAATTACGAAACTGACCGTCGCCGTCGAACCTTCAAAAAGTTTAGAGCTTGATTGTCAAAGATATTTTATAGCATCGAATACACTTCACTGCACATCGTATTTCAATCCTCTCGTTTGTTAACTATTAAATTTTAATCTAAATTCGGATTGCATGTCAAAAATACATGATATTGGAGTAGGTGCCTATATCTAATTCGATTTTATGAGATACGAAAAAGTATTTATACTTGGAAATAGAATGCATTCATTTCGTTTTATGGGCGATTATAGCATAAAGTTAAAATTCTAATCTTAATAGCACTTTAAAAGTATACGTAGGTTTTAAATTCTTTTATAGTGAAAGCGACTTATTAATATGAATAGATTGAAACACAAATCTTAATTGTTGCATTTTGTATTCCAAAATTATTCAATAGGTACCCCAAACAAAAATATTACTTTCCTTTTTATTCGGTTTCCATATATGTTCGCAGTTTTAACAAAATTGGATGTAAATAAAGCATCATATTTCTCTGACAGCTTTTCGCCATTAAGCCATCTCATATGTATACTTTTCGAAGATTGTGAAAATACTTTCCAGATACTATTGCAGATAACCATGTCTCCAAAATATCAATGAAAATGAACTTCAATATACTAGTTGTAGGGAGTCGGCCATAGTAAACTCTTCCCTTACAAACATTTTAATGCAACATGTTAAATGGTGAAATCGAATAAGTGCAGTGGTCTCCAAGCTCCTGCGATTCAGTGTAAGGAAATTCTTTTCCATTAACATCATAAGGTTGAAAATACAAAATGATAAGTAGGAGTCTTAAATACAGGGTGATTCACCAGCGTTGTGCCAAAAAGCTAGAGCGTGTAGGTTAAGTTGAGACAAGAAAAAAATCGTATGGGAGGGGGGGTCTATTCACCTCCGTTTAGCCGGGAGGAGCAATTTTCTGAAAAATTGACTTATTTTGTAAAAAAAAATATTTAAAATCAACGGGTTCGTTTACAACACCGTGTTATACCTTTTTGGAAAGCCAAAAGCTTCTCCTTTTATTTTGTTTTTGAATTAAATTGTTTTAACGAATAGTTTAAAAAATATAAATTTTCAAACTCAAAACTTTGAAAAAAAATTTGAAAAAATAATTTTAAAACTAATTTTTTTCAAAATTTTACGTAATTAGGTATAATTTTTGTTCTCAGAATTCAACGCTTCCATTAATCTTTAATCCAACACTGAAAACCGTATGGCTCTACGACTTTTTGTTGCCAAGGTATTCAAAAATAACCGAACCTACTTCTTCACAAAAACACGAAAAAATTGGCTAAATGGTCACTTGTGCCATCCCGTAAGGCTAGGTTTTCTTGTTTTTGTGAAGAAGTAGGTTCGGTTATTTTTGAATACCTTGGCAAGAAAAAGTCGTAGAGCCATACGGTTTTCAGTGTTGGATTAAAGATTAATGGAAGCGTTGAATTCTGAGAACAAAAATTATACTTAAATACGTAAAATTTTGAAAAAAATTAGTTTTAAAATTATTTTTTCAAATTTTATTTCAAAATTTTGAGTTTGAAAATTTATATTTTTTAAACTATTCCTTAAAACAATTTAATTTAAAAACAAAATGAAAGGAGAAGTTTTTGGCTTTCCAAAAAGGTATAACACGGTGTTGTAAACGAACCCGTTGATTTTAAATATTTTTTTTTACAAAATAAGTCAATTTTTCAGAAAATTGCCCCTCCTGGCTAAACGGAGGGGAATAGACCCCCCCTCCCATACGATTTTTTTCTTGTCTCAACTTAACCTACACGCTCTAGCTTTTTGGCACAACGCTGGTGAATCACCCTGTATATGTTGTACCTACTATCGAGGAAAACTTCTAATGTTAACGTGTAAAATTCAAGAGACAATATCTTACCCTATCAACTGCAAACTGGACTACAACTAAATGAACAAACCCCTATTAAGAACTAGCTTTAATCTTTTGACAAGTGTGTATTGAGTTTAATCTGTGCAAAAACCTCAACTTCAACCAACTATACAATATCTCTTCACACACACAACAACAAAAATAAAACTACATTTACCTACCTCTTTTATATTTGATCCGAAATACAATCAAGAACTTTATATCATCCTGATGCCTCTGAAACAAACAACAATCCCAAAAACTCCATCTGCAAATACAAAAATATTAACGAAATTCAAATAGAAAGTTCTTCGCACGTTGTTGGCTCTTCTTTTCTCTTATTTTTCCATTCCTTCTGTTGCTTTTGTTTATCATCATCATCACCAGCTACCACAGAAGGTTCCACATTATAATACTGAGTCTGAGGTATAAAATTCAACACAAAACCAAAAAAAAAAAGCAGAACAAATTCCTACCCCATATGTTCATGTATAAATGCCTCATCCTCTCCACACACAATAACGAAAGAGACCATAAGTACAAAAAAAAAAATATAAAAAATTAAAATAAATATACTTTTTTTTAAATCATTCACATAGGTAGAGATATGCGATGTAGGTAGGTATAGGTAGGTACATAGTTTTGGAATTTTTGTTTTGTTCTATATGGTAAAAAAAAACTATAAAAGTTCAAAACCCCATGAATTGTAATATCAGTATCTGAGAGCAATCAAAACATCTGCCTGCTATTTCCACTGCACACTGAACCACAAACAACGCCACCATTGCTTCTGCCGCCTGCTGGCTAATTCCCTGCAGTTTGTTAACAATAGAATAAACTACAAAATAAAAATCCCCCGCAAACACTATATACCCCAACGTCATCAGCAAACATCAGCGCACTGCCGTAGCATTTTATGCACATTTCACTTGAGTATTAGTAACAAAACTAAACAGTACAGTATAACCATGGTGTTAAAAAATAAATAAAATCATCAAGAATTGTTCGCCTGTGCCGTCTATATATATTGAGAATGAATCCACCCGCACTATAAATGTATATATTTATGTAGGGTTGCCTTTTGCTATATTATGCGAATAGTAGGGCTTTTTTTATATTTTATTTTGCTTGCCGTATCCGTTGCAGTACACATATATATATAACTGTACCATCAGAGGGTGCGAAATCTCTTAAAAGACCGCTATAAATCTGTCAGTCCCTGGTTTGGAGCCTTTCTCATGGTTCTAATTTCCTTACATTTAGCTTGATATGCATGTGCAACGCAAAGGCTGCACGGTTGCATGCAACAAAGAAAGCTATTTTGCTTCGCTAACTATGTGTTCAAACAAGCCCCCAGGATATAGTGTTGCCAACCAAGGCCAACAGAAGTATGTGACACAATTTCAATAAACTTAATAGGATGCATTAGAATACATCACTTTCGAAAAAAAAAAAAAAAAAAAAAAAGGATCACCCACGTATATTCGTGTTTGAGAGACAAAAAACCACGTTGTTGCTCTTATTATAATAGATGGCGCTGAATACCAACATCTTTAAGCCTTAAACACAAAAGTTAACTCACATCATACAGTATTTGATTTAAAGTGAGAAGTCATGTGGATCGAGATATTTCTACCTTAAAAATCCAACATAGATCCTATCAGTCGACTAAGACAAAACTTAACTTATTAATTTTTGTAGTTCTCTCTATAGATACAATGTAATCAAAAGTTCTTGAATAGATGGCGTTGAAAATATAAGTCTCAAAATTAGAATCGTTCAATCAAGTTTGCCGTAGGTATGTTTTTGTTAGTATAGGTATAAAAGTTTTTTTATGTAGTAGTGATTAGTGTGTCGGGCTTCCACTTCAAAGGTTCTAGGTTCGATCACTGAATCTTCCTTAGTTTTTTTGTACCTATCTAACATTTATCGAGAAAGTGATATAATCCTCCACATGCAAAAAAATGGCTGAAAATTACTTATAAAAATTATTATTAAAGTAAAACTTTTTTTTTTTATCGCCTCAAATTTTTTTGTTCATCTGTCACCATGTCGCAATATGGCGGCACCGATGGCTCGCATCAGCTGACCGTGTAGCATTTATATACTCAGTTCTAACTCATTCACGCACATGCCCCGCGGTATGATGTGTATGTTTTGGTTTGATCAGTGTATTAATGTAAATGTTTTTGTTCAGTGTGAACACTTGATCGTGATGGGCAACGATATAGTTAATGATTCAAATAAACTGGTTAATAAGATAAAAACTAAGAATAGTGCGCAATGCCAATGAACCGAAAAAAATTTCACTTGCATCGTGGTTTCATAAAACCACTGATTTTGTATAAGAGCTTTTTCTACGAACATTGATTGTACCCACTACTTTTCTCAATTTTTTAAAACTTTGTATACCTACATAGCAACTGCAAAGTAGTTAAGTGAGTTCAGAATTGATTCCTTTCAACATCGGATCTTGTTATTCAATCTTAAAGATCTAAAAAGCAAGTTCTGTCGAAGAGCGATTGGGTTTCCTTTTCAAGAATAATGTACTGATATACTTACAAATAAGGTTTTTGGAACATCTATTCCTTTCTTAATTTAAATCTTTAAATCATACCTCTGCGCTTTTATATTTATATTCGAAAATTCGACTATGTATGTACATATTTAGACAAATTAAGAAAATATTGAAACATTATATTCAAAAAAAGAACCTTCGCCGAACCTGGCAATCTCATATCAATTCCTGGTCCCACTTCCCCAGTCGTACTTAACCAAGTTTATAAGTTGACTTGTTTGTTCTTAAAATCCAAATGGTATTTAATTCTCAGAAATGCCCATATTGCGGAAGCAATGCGGAACATTCAGAAATCCTAAAATATTTCAAAAATGTTGTCTCTTGTTTTTTCAAACATTTCTTTTTTTTCATTTACTTCCTGATAAAACAAAAAATACTTCAAAAGATGGAGAGATTTTTGATTTGATACAATCTCTTGCCTATCCCATAAAGCAAATGACCCCAAAATAAATAAAATAACCGCATTTGAATATGTGAGGGTTTGAATACAAGAATCTCTGACACACATGCTGAGGATTGAAGTCATTTAAATATGCCGGTGGTGCCACCATAATGGTTTTTTTTTGTATTCAATTCAAAGTGTGTGTATATTCGTTTATTAATTAACAGCAGTGCTTTGATTTATTGCATCTGGTATGATATTAGAACAAAAAGAAATCAAATCAAAATAAAATCGAAACTAAAAGTGCGGTTGATTCGAAGTATCTATCGGTAGTCGTCATTGAAACTACCAAAATTATTGTACTCATACCTACATTGATACCTAGTTTAGGCATAGGTTAGATCTGATATAAATGTTTGTAGGTACACCAAAAACCTTATAGTATAAGGGCGAGAACAAAGGTGAATTCATTTTAACGTTACATTGAAATTGCATGACGGCACGCGATATATTGTTTTTCATTCCATTTGTAGTGAACTTCTATTTCATGGATACGTTTGTTTTTTTTTCTTCTCCTAACAACTTTGTTGAAAAATATACACTTAAGGCGTGAATTACAGAAAAGTTTTTTGTAAATGCATGTTCAATTGAGCTCCCATAGACACACATTTAAGTCTAATTTAGACATAAAATCTAAATTACATGGAGAAATCCAATACCTGCTCCTCCTACACGAAATGCATTTTAAAAGCTAATATACAATCCAGAAAGAAATTTTGACTATGATCAATATCAAATTTTTATTTTACTTTTATCACGAATATAAAAAAAATATACTTAAATCTTTTGTAGGTATTGTTAGATTAATATAAAATTGCGTGACGTTGTATAGTCACTTTTTTAAAAGGTTTGGTAATCATTATTTAAAGAGCAAATAATTATTGAATGGTTGACAAACAAAAACCTGAGACAACAACAAGAACGAGATTAATGTATTAAATTTTAAATATTGTCTGTTTCAAAATTTAAATCACACTATTAAACTTTCAAATTTTTGTGAACTGCACATTAACAAAAAAAAGTAAAATGTCCTGTGGTTAAAATGCATATAGGTATAGATATGGAAATGATTTGCAATATGGACATCCGCCATTACACTTAACAATCTTTATCATTAGTCAAATATGATTTCTGAGATCCGCCATTATTTCTTTGCGTGTGTTTGAATGGGCGGTCTAATCCATCAACAACATGATTGACATCTTTTTGAGCTACGGTGATGATGGCTTGTGTGTCTTCTTTCGCCATCATTCCAATAAGAAGACAAAATGTATGGCGGATGCTTTTTATTATTTACAATATTTCTATTGTAGCTGTTTTAAAAATGTTGAGTGTAAAACTTATAAAGGTTTTTGAGGAGTTCTTCAATATAGTCATTTTGATATCTTTGCCTGTTTCAAGTTGCTAGATCGACACGTAAACATTTATTCCTTTTTCGTTTTCCTTTTTAAATCAGGACAGTTTTTACCATAATACTTGCTTAAACTGGCGCCATATTGGTGGGGCGTTTCAGCACCCAATCATTTTGGTTCCAAATTCTTGGATAAAATAGCGCAGCCGTATACGGAGAGTTTTAATTCCTGTTCAATTCTAAGTATCAGTTATATCGATGAAAAATGGCGGTGTTAATCCATTTTTAGCCTGTTAAGTCTGCGAACGCACGCCATTATAAAGTTGTATGTATATATCAATTTTTAAACTTCTATAATCTATAGCAACAGCAAAAGGCCTTATGCAAGTCATTTTGGAGCACATTACAGAAGCTATGTAACTGGTTTATCTTTTGCCTGCAAGTGCTATAAAAGCATACGTTTTTTATGGGAAATTGAATGAAGCCTTGCAAATTTATTTTCTGGATATGTATTATGACGCAAAGCTATTAACTAGTCTAAGTCAGCTGGTTTGAATGTTAGGTGAAAGCCTTATACAAGTTATCATAATAAAATGAGATTATCACAAACTGGTAAATACTATACACTAATGATAGCTTTGATATAAATATGTTCTCAATAAATGATTCTCATTAAGACCATTTTCAAAGCGGTGGCTTGCTTCTTTTTCATGCGTTGTTTCTTTTCCATGGATTGTTTCTAAGATATTTATTTTCATGATCATCAGCTTTTACGTCAACAATCACATTACTTACCTATCAAGAGCAAAGTAAAATCCATTTTAGTCAGTTGTTCATGAAGGTATACCTATATTATAGAAAAATGTAAAAATCACAATTTTTGGATTACGAAATATAAGCGGCAAAAGCTTGATTCCCACAGAAAATTATTCCAAGTATACCACAAAGCTTCCTTCCCGACAAAAAAAAAGAAAAGAAAAAAACAGGTAATAAATTTCGAATTCCTATAATTTTTCTTTTCTTTTTCTCAAGCTTTTAAACTTCAATTGAAAGACACAACTGACAGTTGTTTAGGACACATTCTTTGATGCAGAGTATGCTAGTGATATAGATTTCCCTTTCTAAAAGTTAATTTGACTAACAAATTTCTCATTAGTAAGATTGAATAGAGGAAAAAAATAAAACCAGGTATAAAACTATTTAAATGAATTTCTATCTGTCCAACAAACATAGTATTTGTACAACATTGACGTAGACATCTGTCTTCCTATTTTATTCTTTTCTTTTTTTTTAAATAAGAAAAAATTAAAACAAACCTGTCAAAGACTGAAGGTTTTGACCCTGAAACAGTGACAAACTTTGTCTCAACAGCACTGCCCCTGATTATAATCATCAATTCACTTAGATACATCTACTTTTAAAATACCAACATAAAATAAAAATACAAAAAAAAATTCACTTTATTATGACTAAGCAACAATTTGCAGCTACAACTGATGTTTTAACTTTATTTTGTTTTTCCTTCATTTTAACGTGTTTGTCTGATATTTCTGATATGCATCTCAAGTTTGTCAATCAAGCCTTAGCTACCAGTGTTCATTTGTGTATGTCTCTGTTTACTTTTCTGTCTTTTTTATCTCAACTTAATCATCAGGCACAGTCTCTTAATTAATTAAATGAGATAAACGAGTACAAACAACAGCCAACTGTCGCTCAGTTCAAAGAAAATTCTACCGACACGACGACAACAGTCGTAAAAACCTACCCAAATCTCAAAAAAAAAAAAATTATATTATTTTCAGGCAACGAATATTGTGTAGTTTTCTTTTTGTAAAAGTATCCGAAGCGACGAAATTAAATCATTTTTATTGCGCTGTTGCTAGCTAGGCACTTTAAATGCGTCACAAAATAATAATAAAAAAAAAATTAACCTCTCACAATCCTTTTACAAGATCACTTGTAAATTTTTTATTGTGAACCTCTTGTTTCTCCTTCCTTTTTTGTACAGCAAATCTTTTGTTAATTAAGCCATAACTGCCAAAGCACTCTATACACCAAACTCCTTTAGATCGGGTAATTCAAGGCCTTGAGATTGCAGCTTTTTATGGGATCTCAGATTTTTGCATGTACCTAGTTGTACCTACTTGTAGCTCCTAATCCTTATTTGTTGAACAATTCATGTTAACTCGCTTCGACTAATTTTTTTGTTTGTTTTATTTTTTGTATGCAATGCTAAAAAAAAGTCACCTTAGTTGTGTGTCATCATTAAAGTTCACTACATGTTTGTTAAGCACCATTTTTATACCTTTGTACGCGAGGAAATTTACATGTGCCTGATGCTTTGTTCGGTGGGTTTTTCTTGTGTGCCATAGGGCCAGATCAGAAGTTGACCGTTTTTTTTTTGTTTTTTTTTAAAGATCTTGGATCACCTTGTTCAGAAGACAAGAAAGAAACCAAATTGACTTGAACAGTTTTTCTCAATGAATATTAAAAAAAAGAAAAATAAGAAAGCCGGTTGTTGGACCCTTTTATTATAAATAATACCAATGTATCAGTGTGTGTATAATGATGTAACAATTCTGACTTTAAAAGGCAAGAATCTCGATAAGTAAGCAAGACAAATATTTGCATTCCATTGTCGTCAGCGATAGGTGTGGGGTCTGATCCACACAATAACAAAAACTTATTACTGTATCTTTTACATAGAAATATTGTATCTCTTACTATCATACTTAAGTGATTGTAATATAATTCCATTTTTGTTCTATTAAATAGGCCCCGAAACTACTTTCAGGCTTAACAACAGCAAGTCTCCTGACAAAATTCATTAAATCCGACCCTGTCCTTAACACAAATAATCTTAAATAATTTTAGGGAGAAGGAGTTTTTGACAGGAATCTTTTCAAGTTCCGGTGATTTCCATTTTAAACAGGTCCTTGATTCGTATAATATCCATATAGCATAGCGATATAGGGATGTGGGAATGAGCTGGGAAAACTTTGTGGAATGCAAATCTGCCCAATTTAAATCATGGACTTCATAATGGTACGAAAAAACGAAGACTAGAGCATTGTATCGGATCGAATTTCCCTAATGAATTCTATTTTCTTCAAAAAAAAAAACATGCTTTCTAGGCTAATATCATGTCCGCATATTTCTCCCTATGCAGTATACTTTAGAACCTCTATACGCGAACACTTTCACAACTCTGGTTTTTTTTTTCAAAAGTGTTTAAAAGAGTAGATCACTCCATCTTAGTTGTCAGAATGAAATATGAAAGGAGAGCGGCCCGGCCAACAAATGCACAAATTGATAAAAGAAAGATTTTAAGCATTTTCATAGCAAATTTATTCGCTTAAACTCGACCAATCGTTCGAAATTGAGTTTTAAAATAAGTTACTTAGTAAAATAGACAATTTTCATTGTTCAATTAAAGTAAAACTGTATAAATTAAACTGTTCGTTCACTACGAACTGTCAAAGTTCAAGCGAATGAAACGTCAAAAAAGGCGAATATTCTGTATTCGTTGTTGGCTCTCATGTGAATAATTGTCCTTAAGGTCCAGGAATTCTTCCAACTTGCTTGACTCGTATCTTTACCCAAGTAAAAAATGTTTAAATTAACAAAAATTTATCAGTATCTGTTAAAGTGACTTCAGTTGTTCCTCAAAGTACTCACATAGAAACCCTATTAAAATTTCACTGGTCGTTAATGTATAAGTAAGAAATTATTGTTTTTATTTGAATATATATTAAAAGGTGTAAAACTTTGTGCTCCGCTTGATGAACAGATAAGTTTATAAATACATTAGTTTTATCGTCCTCGAATGCTTTATTTTCTCTCGATCTATTCACTCTTTCGTAGGTGTCTGAATTACAGCTTTCAAGCTATGCCAGTTGTTGCAGAATGGTCGACCCAAAAATTACAATTACCTACATTCTTAGCTGGTTTCAAAAACAACAGTCTTTGCCATCGGAAACGCTATTCTTGAAGCATTCTTCTGGTCTTTCGGTGATATTTGATCTATCTTCCTTTCACAGGAATAAATTGTTCTTAAAAACATTCATTTAAAGTGCTGACAATTTGATAGTTTATACATTTTTGTAAGGCTAAATGCTCATTAGTTCTCTGCGGTTCGAGATCCCAAGTTAAGTGTTTAATTTTTCTTCGTCTCTTTCCAAATTGTCCAACCTTATAAAAATTAAACGAAAAAGATCAGTTTCCAAACCCATATCTGAAAATTCAAACTATGAGAATCGAACATGTGCCACCATGTCAGTCTAAGTTAACATCCCATTTCTATAGGGAATCGAAGTGATAGTAAGAGTCGGAGCAAAAACACCAACTAACATCCCATCAACAAACAATGTATCCGGCGCTTTCGAAACGCATACACATACACATTATACATAATCTAATGGTAGGAATAAGAACAGACTTACTCGAAAAGCTACCATCGAAAACAATCCAAAACTTTTGCCATATATAGATAAAGATACTTTTGCTTTAGCATTACTTGAAGCCTGATGCCTGACTGTTGTAGTGAATAGCGAGTATGCAAGGTACAACAGCTCCTGTTTCAGATTCAGACCTTATACTTTTTCCACACATTTCGAACGGTAGTTTTTTTTTTTTTTTTTTTTGGTTTTGTGGCTATGGGTTTGTTTTGTAAGAACTCAACTCCTGGTGTTACATTTCTCATATCATTCAATCAATAGATACACCAATACTATCGCACTTCATGGATTTAATGCAATTTTCCATGCCACAATGAAGGACGGGAGACACGAAGAACGTTCAAATATCCACAGTTGTGTAATACGGAACAAGATTTCTGATATTTCTCAAGGGAAAACACAAACATTTGAAAATCTCGAACTCATACGATTTTTCTGGTATGAGTATTTTTTTTTTTTTGTGAGTTTCAATACACAAACATTATAATGATACACACATATACTCACTTTCTATCTCTAGAAGCATAAGGGAGGAAAGTTTACAATGCACAAAAGTGAGAGAAAGCAACTTACTATACAAAAACTACTTTGAATCTAATAAGGGGTGCGAAGGTAAAATAGAATTCCCCCATTATACAAAAACAGAGTTTTCATACTTGGTTCTGCACACGTTATAAGTTGTTTTCTTGTTCCTCTTTCTATAGTACATATGTGTATTGGTACTATTAAAACAAAATACGAAATCGTAAGGTAATGCGAAAGTAGACCAACATTAACCCTTAGCAAATCCAATATGGATTCCCTTTCCAATCAATAATTCTGTATATTGTTTCCATTCAAGCCCTTTTTATGTTTCATGGGATGATTACCTACTATTCTTTCTAATCACGCAGTGAATTGACACTAAATAACCTGAAAGTCATTAAATTTCACTCTCTTCATCCATCAAATTGAATTAAATTAACTGCACGTTAATTTATTTTGCCACCCCTAAGCGCTGCCACTACTAACACCATAGCCGACACCAACACCATATCACCAAATAAATGGCGAGAAAAGATCTTAAATTTAATTCAATTTTCTGAATGCAATTTAATTACCATCACTTATCGCCTTTGAAGAAGTAGAAGGACCATCAAGGCAAGGATGGTATCCTCTTCTCAAAATCACATTATCACCTCTGTAAGTTTTTTTTTTTTCGTTTGACATTCGACGCCTCTACAAATGCATCGTCATCCTCATCATCACCATCATCATCATCATCAACATCAGGAAAGCCCAGAGAGCTAATAAAAACGTATTTAAGTGCTTGGCATACCTAATTATCACAATTATCGCGCATTTACAAATTGATATAAAATTGATTAAACGCGCGAATTGCGGCGGCATGGGCTCTGAGTGTGCGATATAAGGAAAAAACCTGTTAATTAGTAATCGAATTGCAACAATCTTTTGTGCAGTTTCGACTTCTTCGTTTCTGTTGAGGCTGCTTGGTGCTAGCTGCTAGCTACTTGCTGGCCGCAGCATCCATCAGATATATCTCTCTAAAGCAGACATAAAATAATGCAGCAAAAGACTCACATAATTTTAAATGAATTCACTTTAATGTTAATTATGTGTACGGTGTACCTATATAAAGTTTATAAAAAAAATATATATATCAGCGATCAAATTGGAAAGAGCAATACGACGAGGTAAGGGCAAATAAAGAAATTCTGTCCTCTGTTGGACATCAGGTAGGAAGAGAGACAATGCTTTGGAGTTTCTTTTTTTGGTTTTCGTTTGTGTATCCACTAGTAGAGGAGATTCAAGCTCCAACTTTGGACCCGAAACACATCAGCTTCAGCACAAGCGAAATTGCTGTTGATGAGAGCTACAACACTCGTACGCTATATAGAGGCCACTTCTCTTCACCACCTTCTCGCCAACAGACCGACGACGTACTACAAACGATACGAAAAATGCAAAAAAGGAATTTCGAGTGACTTCTCGACTTCTCGCCGGATGACGTTGTTGGCCGGCTATGGCTTTGCCTTTGCCTTTACCCAGCAACTACGCGTAAATTTAATTTTCACATCGTTTATTATCGTCATCAGATTTCATCATTAAATTGTGTATAGAAGCAAAAGTCAGCAACAACAAGCGCGTTTTATGTGTTCATATAGTAGTAACCGACGACTCGACGCGACGTTCGTAGGGTACCCTCAATATACTTTCGTGTGTTGCTACATTTAAAAACTGTCGACCTGTCGATGTTGTTTTTGGCATGAAGTACTTACCTACAACAAAATAAAACAAACAGAAAAATTGAATTTGTAATGCTGTTGATGCCTTTTGATTGTAGGATGAATTCTGAATGCTGAAATATTGTTAAAGGGAGCATTGCACTGAAAATAAGCGATGAAAGTTTAAAATGTCACTATAATATTCGAGGTTTCAGGTTAAAAATTTATCATAATGGACCTAATGACTTTAAATCTCAATCATTCCTGTATGTGCGTCGACAACCTGCAGGAATGGAAAAGAGATCTACTACTACTATTGTACGCAGATTTCAGGCGGCTAACACAGCACACTTCTTCATGGCAAAACTTAAGCATGGATCATTTCTTACTTCTTCGCAAGAGGAAATACCCTGAAAAAAAATTAGGTGGAACCAGCCGTTGAATCTAGACCATCATTGTGGCCGTAGCCAATACGGTTTAAATGGCTTTAATGGACGTCTTGGAGGCAAAGGCGATGTTACTTTCAATACTTTTAATACCACTGAAGTTGCCAGCAATACTCCCAGTGAAAAATTAACGTAAGACCAAAGAAAACCACTTTGATTTAGGCAAGCAGATTTCGAAATGATTCAGGGTTTAAGATGAAAATATAAGAATCAAAGAGGAACACCATTAATTCATCTTATGTCGCTTTATAATTCAATGTTCAATCAACTACGGTTCACTTTGCAACAAAAATGAACCTCTTTTTTTTAATGGTGCTTTGTTAATTCAAAACATTCTCAATGTAAAATTAAAGATGTTCAACTTAAAATTAAAGATGTTTGTGTACTCTTATACAATGTTAAATCAAATACTTTATTTACTTACTTACTTATGATGGCTCCACTAGAGTGTGATTCTCCTAGGCCTTGCTTAGTATGCCCCTCCAGCCAGCTCGATCTCTAGCCTGACGTCTCCAATTTTGCACTCCAAGTTGTCGGATGTCTTTTTCTGCCTGGTCGCTCCATCGAAGATGAGGCCTACCTTGGCTTCTGACTCCCTCTGGCTAGGCTTATGTCGCTGTGCAGCACGTATAGTTCGTCGTTGTATCTTCTTCGCCAACTGTAGTTTTTTCTGTCTACGCAGACAGGACAATAATTCGCGCGCAGATCTTTTCTATCGAAGATTTTAAGTGACTTTTCATCCCATTAGGAGAGGGTCTATGCTTCTGAACCATATTTAAGGAACGAGATGATGAGTGTTCTTTACAGTTAGTAGCGATTAGCAAGAGTTATTCTACGTCTGATTTCAGCGCTGATGTTGTTGCTTGTGTTAACAGCAGTTCCCAGGTACACAAGAATCACGTAAAATCAAATACGATCTATTAAATTTTACGATGCGTTCTTTCCCTCAGTTTATAATATATTACCCTTTGTGCTGCGGACTATCTGCCTGACCAAAATATTGAAGCAACCGCAGGATACGGTGTTTACCGTTCCAGGACAATTTCTGACCATGTAACGACAGTAGGTTATACAAATCGTCAAATCTTTAAATTGTCTGTATCTGGCAGTCTTCTTAATATGAATTGGGATTTTAACTTTGGGGTTAAATTTTTGTAATGAATACCACAGAAGAACTTTCCGCAGAAAATTACTTAAATGCTACTTACAGTATTATAGTAGGTACTTCTTTCACAGAAATATCTAAAATTCTTTCTGTAGAATGGCAATGTTTCTTTGTGTTTTTGTATGTTCTAGTGTGTTTTTTCTAGTTTTGACAGATTCGGTTCCTTAATCCAACCTGGAATCGTTCTGGTTATTGCATAATTCTCTTTGTCTTAAAGGCTTTGGCAAGTACGGCATTAACAAAACTTGACTACTCGAACTTTCATTTGTGTTTATATTAAATTAAAATTTCATCAGGGCCAAGTCAATTTCTTTAAACGAAAAATAAAACATCCTGAAACTCGTACCTACTGAGCTGTGTTGAAAGTATCTTTCCTCTATCACCCTATCGGCCATATGTTGTCTGATGTCTGCTCCGCTGCGCTTGTTCAGTTGCCACAGTTGAGAGGAATTTAAAAAGGGGAGTGATAGATATGCAAGTTCATTTACCAAGAAAGCAGATGATGGAAAACATTTTCAACTTTTTTTGTTTTGTATTATTAACTCCAGCACATGCAGACTGCACAGCACACACCAAGTCACTTTGATCAAAAACCTGAATAACTCATATCCTATAAAGAAAGAGAGCACCTAAAATGACGTGTGGCATGACTATCGAATGCATTTAGCAAGCAAAAAAAAAAGAGGATTCCCAACCGATTGGCGATGTGCCGTGTTTCCACTGCCGGCCGCGCCCGCCGATAAAGTAATCGGCGCATTAAAAAATTATGTAAATAATCGATTTGCTTTGTGTATTAATCGATATCTATAAGGAGTCTTCGTCCTTCGTTCATATTCCCTCACAATCTCTGATTTGAAGGCATGATTCTTTTTTGTCGAAAAAAGGCTAAAGACGGATAAAATTAAAAGCAATAGCAGCATAAGAAAAAAAAATATAAAAGATACAAAGCAAGGACAACTGAACGATCGAATCCAATCGTCCACCCAACATGATCACGATCATCATCAACATCAACTGCCCGCCCAGAGAATGTCCATCTTTTGAATGAGGTGCTGACGTCTCTTTGGGATTCTTGAATTTTGTGTCTGGCTCTGTGGGATCCAAGTAGGTATATGTAGGTATAGAAATCCAGACAGACGATGAGGAGGATACTTGAGTGGATTCTTCTCCATCTCATTCTCATTCAGATGGGGCTGCTGCCCAATGTGAGTTCAAAAAAGAAGATCCCACAGAAAATTAAAATAAATAAATAAATCGTTGGAATAAGAAGCTCACGCTCCATTCCGCAGCATCATCGCCAGAACAGAACTCACCAGGTAGACTGTGCATCACCCAAACCAAAGCGCACTACAAATAACCACAAAACCGGCCAACCGGGAGTCCTCCTCATTTGACATTATGCGGTGGGATAATGCCTCATATACATGTTTTATGTGAGTTGTTGTGTGCAATAAAATAATGCGACATGAGGAATGAATTGCTCTTTCTTTCTGAGTCTCTGAGTCTCTGCGTCGCGTCCGTCCGTCCGTCCGTCGCGTCGGTCGTTCGGAATTAATGGCTTAATTGAAAAATTTGTTTCGTGCATGGGAATCGCTGATCTCTCATCAGGCTTTGGGCCCGTTTTGTATGATGTTCAAAAGTCTTTCTGTGAGTTCTGTGTGTGTCGAATAAAATAAATTTGTTATGATTTAGAATAATGAAAATTGAAAGCGGAGAACCCGAGCTTTAGGGGTCATTAGTGCATTTAGTTGATTAGCATATTACCAGACTGGCACATTTAGAATATTATCGATATTAATATCACAGGCTTGTAGATTGGATGGATTTTGCAGAACCATGAAACAAAAATTAACTGTTGGATTAACCAGGTGGAACCAGTTTCATGGGATCCGTCCGATACCATCGATTGAATACATAAATAACTTTTGCTTTTTATTAAAATTTTTGCTTTTATACTGTATCTATCAAAAATTAAAATTTTTAAATAAATTTTGGAATACAAAAATATCTCAAATATCAATTAATTATGTATTAGGTTGTTGAATAACTGAATTATATTCAGTTGCACTGAAGTGAATTTTTGTATAATTTGAATTTTTAGTGTACAATTAATTTATAAAATTTTGTTTTTAATTGTAATACTCTTTCCAATAGATAAATTCACATAATTTAAAAGTGTATCAATGCGTTTCTCACGTTCCCCATA
This sequence comes from Platycheirus albimanus, assembly GCA_916050605.2. Classification (NCBI taxonomy): domain Eukaryota; kingdom Metazoa; phylum Arthropoda; class Insecta; order Diptera; family Syrphidae; genus Platycheirus; species Platycheirus albimanus. The sequence continues at coordinate 65,541,553 of OU696696.1, forward strand.
GAAAAGAATGTTCCTTTTTTTAACGCACTCATCCAAAGTTGTGTCGAATTCCCAAAAGACAAAAGATGTCACCATTGTACTAACTTCAATTCAGTGGATTACTTTTTGTCTGCTTGAAAGATTTTGTACTTTTTTCAGTTTTGCATGCATTCATAACGTTTGAAACAATAAAATGACTTCAGTCTAGACAAAAGATTGATTGCAACAAATCTAAAATCTGGTTTCAATAGTTCTTGGAGTAAGAAAAGAAAGTACAGATTCTTAAAGCCAAGTGTTCCAATAATTAACAGAACATGGAATTATGAAATCGAAAAATCTGTATCTCTGATGGTATCAAATATTTTGGTACAAGAACTTTTGATTTAAAGTGTTTTGAAAAGTTCTTGACTTTGTTTCTAATAAGGGAATCGGATGTCTATAATGTGATCATACGTCTCTATAAGCTTAATTTATTTTGATGTTTTAAAGCATTAACCTGAACTTTTGCTACTGAAGAATTTTCATTGTCCCACTTTAAATCCCCATATTTTCCATTATTTTAATTGAATAACTTAGAATGCCAAATGCATTGCCTTTCCCATACAATTATTATAATGTATACATTTAAGCTCTGGCAGTATATATGTATGTTCATTCATTAGAATTAATATAGTTGTCAAAGTATCAATTTAATTGATTTCTCAGTCAGCATTCAGCGAGACCCAACGACGACGACGACGACATTCGTAAAGCACAATAATTGACTTCAAGTCATAATGTATCATAGAACTATCTTTCAAATGCGTAAGCGGTCTTTGAGTATAAAATGTCAATGAAACCAATTATTATTTTTATATTTTTCAGAGCAACTTTCCAAGTTCAATTCATGTAGATATGTTTAACTATGATGTATGAATTAAGATATATAGATACAATAGATACGGGTACGAGACACAATGAAATCAATTCGGTTGCTTTCTAAGAAAAATATATTTGTCTATCGACAATAAACGGAACCAGACTTTTTGTTGAAATCAATAGAAGTCATAAGAATTTCATATGCCTGACCATGTCTCATAACATTTGATTTAAAATTTTGAAGCGTGTGTAGAAAAGAATAGGTAGGTAACAACACACCAAATTGTCAATTGGAAATTGTTAACACAATATTTCTTTTAGACAAAACACCTTTAGCGTTTTCCAAATGTGGCCCAAACGACCTAATTAGATACCTGTTTTCATTTAGGGAAAAAAGAGCCACATTATAATGTATGACATCCAAAAAATTGCATTAACTCATTAGAGAGCCCAACGTCACACACGTTAGCCTTGTTCAGAGTCTCCAAAGCAAACAAATGTATCTAGACCATTTAGGTAAGAGTGTCTTCTTGTTATTTTCGTTTCATTTGGTTACACTCAATGCCATTTGCAGAAGGCTTCTAATGGATTCTTGTTTTTGTATCATTCCCCATGTGTATTCTCACTGACTGCCTCATGGCCCCAAGGGAAACGACAGTGACGAAAAATCATATTTTCATTCTGTGGTAGCTAATTTCTATACTATATTCTGATGAAATTTTTTTTTTAATTAACACCAAAAACCATATGGAGGAGGTGAACACAACGAAAAAAAAGAAGAAATAATTCCACAACTCTGTTATTTAGTCCGTGGAGAGTATGTGTTTGACATGCCACACATGTGGAAATGGAAACCTGCAAATGTCCGATTTGTGAGTTTCGTAGAAAACCGGGGAATTTATTTTTGTTATGTTTCGTTTTTTTTTTGCTCCTAAGTTCATGGAAAAACAAAAATAAAAACAGAAAAATAAAATGAAATGAATAGAATGGCTAATGTGCGAATAGTTCATATGTTGCTGGTTAATGTCACCCTAAAGAGCCACAAAAACCAGAGGCAGAGTATATACAAGCGTCTGTTGCCACCAAAAAGCTTTTTTAGCATTAATTTGTAGACATCATTTTTTTTTTTTTTTTTTCATTTTGCTTCAGCTGTTTTTGGTAAGGATATTGTAGTTAGAACATGCCACATCATTGCCCTAACTCTTGCCACACAAATGTGAAAGCATTTTTATTTTCCAAATGGATATTATGGTTATGTTTATGAATATTTGGATGATTCTCTGGTGGAATTTAATTACCTAGCTAACAGAATTAGGCTGAAGGTAGAGGTTGTATAATTTGTCCTTATTAAGTGGAGAGTGATTTTTTATGTTACTTTTTATTATTGGTTCGTTTCTTGGTTTGTATGCAATTTTGTGTGCAGGATTGTATGTTAAGAATAAATTAAAACAGATAATATTACATACAATATATGTATATCAATATAACATTTTTTCAGCCCCCAATTTTGCTGTTTCACTTCACAAAGTCACATCCAATCCAGTAATTTTTCGGAAATTCAGACAAATTCTTTTACTAAGGCCTTTCATTTCAAAAACCAAACCCGGCTTTATTTCAAAGGCTTACATAATTCAGTCATTTGATGCACTGAAAAGGCTTTCAACCAAAATTAGGCTTATTTTTACTTTTTGCGTTCTTATGAAGTCTTGTAAAAGTCTTTTACATCCATTTTGATACTTGCCTTGAAAATTCTTAGCATCTGTGTCAGGTATCAACTCTCTTACAATATTTACGAAATTTCGTTTTAGATGATATTTATATTATTAATTGTTTAAACAATAAGCGCAAGTAAGGGGCCAGTTATATACCGATCAGAAAAACCATATACGGAAAAAGTTGGAACACCATGAAAACTGGAGTTTTTTCATATTTGGCGTTTATAGCGATCAGAAAAAAGATGTCAGAAAAAATATCTGTTTGACATTTAAAAAAAAATGTATCTACACGTGGCAGACGACAAAAAAAAAGTTGTTCTAGTGAGGTCGAACAGGTCGAACCAAAAAATGGAGTTTGAGTCCATTGGTATGGCGCAAAACAATTCACACAAACTATTGTTACACTGCGTTCCTGAATACATTAATGGCACTAGGCACGGTGCTTGCAAATTTTTGTGGCATAATTTTTTTTCTGATTAAATTGCACACGAAAAAAATGTCTGGTCGATAATCTTACAGGGGAACAGAAAAAAAAAATTGGAACGGAACAGGTGAAACTATTCATTCCATTTTGATCGAAATGACAACTAGCTAGTAACAAAAATGAAATTCCACCAGAAAAATTAATAAATACAATTTTACAAAAAAATATCATTTCAATTGCAATTTTTAGTAGCAAAAAAATTCTCTGGTCAGTATAGCATTTGTGTTTTAAATCGAATTATTTTTTCTGATTGCTTATTCTGATCGCTATTTTTGGGCCCTTACCGTAGCAAAACTTAATTTCGTGGTGTCAATTTTTTGTGTATGTTTTCCATTTCAAATTTGCACCTGTGTGTCAGAAGAAAAATATCTTTAATTTTTTAAGTATACATCTCCTCACTTGGCAAAACTTGATTGATTGTTTCTACAGATTTCCATTCTACAATAATTATATTTTACAATTACAATTTTATATTTTTGAAATATGTATAGCAAAAGGCAGAATTCAACGTCTATTCATTTAAATTGCAAAACATTCAGATTTTGGTATCATCAATTTTCTATCATAAATCAGTTTAGGATTCAGGCTTCTTTTCCGCAGCTTCGATAAGGCCTTTAAATCAGTAAGCTGGACTCGATTTCAAATTACACTATATTAAATTGAATTACATCAACAAGACACCGAATAACGAAAATAAGTTTGGCACTAAAATAACGATTGCAGAAATAAAAACAAAATTGAAGAGTTGAAAGCCGCCACAAGTCACATAAAATCACTTGAAACACCGATTCAAAACCAATTAATTTGTTATTAATTAGGTTTAGGTGAAGGCACACCTTAATCCCAAATCGATTTTTTATTATCAATTTTTTTTCCAATAATTTATTAAACTCAGAAATTTTGATTCTTGGGTAGTTTTTCTGAAATTCTTAGAATGTTAAGATTCTTCCCTTGCAGCACTGTCATAATTCGGTTGTTAAAAACTGTTTTTGGATAAACTAAAGTTAAACATAAGAAAAAGTTATAGCTTTTCGTTGGAAGATGTCTAGTTTCAGCACTTTTAGCTACGAGTATTTCTACAACTGTATACATATTTTCGTTTTTATTTCAAAATGAAACCGAAATAAGTCCCCAAAATCAATTACAGAAATCCAATTCTGCCTTCTTTATGTACCCACTTTGAAGCATATTTTAAATTTTGAAGCTCTGCGAAAAGAAAGAGGAAAAAGGACAACGGTCGCAGATTACATTTTAAGGACGTTCTGCGTCATTATAAGCTTGCCGTTGAATACTTTTTAGCCACAATTGAATTTGCCTGCTTTATGCTTAACGCTTCATCACAGAACTCCTTTCTGCAAATCTCTTAAAAATATTAATTTTCCATTGATAAAGGTTTTATGTTCGTACGTTGAGTTTAATTGGCGTTAAGAGCCACTAACTTTTTGCTTCCCGTGTTTCAATGTTTAAACATACAAATTACAAAAAACATTGATTACAGTGCTAGTTGTTCTAAATTATTCTCTGTTTATTCTCACATTCTGTAAATCTTAGGCAACATTTGTTCACTGGGGAAGCCCGAAACATGCCAAATATGACAATAAAAAAAAAAAAAAACTAAGTTCGAAAATATAAATTTAATCAAAAACCTCACCATCTTCCATGACTCTTTTTAATTTCGATTAATAATGAAATTTCAATTAATTCGTTCACCAAGTAGGTAGTTTTTTTATTCTTATTTTCCCGCCATTGTTGATAATATGAGTGCTTCTGCTTCGCATGATAATAGACACATTATCTGAAGTGTGTTATTAGTTTAATTAATTATTGTAGTTGCTACATTATTATGGCGTGAGGCAAAGTTATTTTATTTTTAGGACAAGTCGTTTAAGACTTTGTTTTGTTAGTTTTTTTTTATCAGTAAGGTCAGATTGAACAAAATGCCGCAAAATATAAGAGCTTTAAATATACTTAATTGGATTATTAGTAAGATTTTTTGCAACATTTAATGAGTTTTGATATTGGGTGATAGATAGGTTTTAATTTGAGAGCTTATTTATTTTAGGTTGATGCCTAATGAGCGTGAATGATGATAATAATTGTTTTTAAGTGTGATTATAAAAAAGTATGTAATCTTTTTGAAAAATTTTGTTAAGAGGAGGAGATATACATTGTATTTTGTATGTCAAAACAATTTTGAATGTTGTTAGAAACTTGATATGGAAAAAAGGTTTTCAAATTGAACCCTGATGAAATATATAATTTATACTGGATTCGTTGGCATCAACAATACTGACTGCACTGGGTTGCACTTTCGAAAGAAGCAGAAGAGTTGTTCAAAACTACATTCTTTGTATTCTACCAAAGAAAGAAAGAAGTAAACGGAGTATTGTTATAATTTTATAGAGTCATTAAAAAAAGTGACCAACAATGCTAGTTATGATTTATGTTTACCTACCTTCGAAGGACCAGTTTAAATGACCACTCATTAACGCCTATGTTGTTAAAAGGTCATAAAAACCATGCGATTATTCCAATCTATTTTTAGGCACAAAACAGGCTGTGTGTCGTTTTGTATTATTATTCAGCTTTATAGCGCATAACTTAACTAATATACAACAGGTAATACAATTTTGAAGTACACACTCTCTTTTCATTGCAATATATATTTTTTTTTTCGTATGTCAAACTATTTCCATGAATAATGAAGGTTATTATATGAAAATTAAGTCCAACTTTAATGCCACAAACTAGCAAACAGGTATACAAGTCCAAATTGTATAGATATATATGTTGTGCGTGTGCTATTTGGACAACTTATAACATTTTTTGCAGGTAGGTAGGTGGTTTAACGTTTTGGTTTTGATATCTTTTAACATAACATTGTGTCATGCAACATTCAAATTGGCCATCGGTGGCACGTCGCGTCATATATGCGAGAGTGTCTGTAAGTGTATGCCAAACAAACGACAAGTCGACAACACACACTTTACCTGACGAAATAAATATAACCTAATTATTCCAGATATCCATGACCGAGAGAGTGAAACGGTAAAGAAACTCATTCTTACGTCATAGCTTGAGTTTTGAATTCCTTCAGTGAAATAAAATATTTTTGCTTAAGTGTATGTGGGTAGAGGAAGGTATTTTAGTTTTAAGGGACAGGATGTCGTTTTGTTTCTTATGTTTGTTTTGTTTTATTTTTTTTTCTTAAAATGCTGCCTTACATGCAGGATCGGGAATATTGTTCCTCTTGTTTTATTTTTCATCCTGAAAAGGTAAGACTTTCTCTTTTACTATCCTGCTGTGAGTCTTAAGGCATATAGCTAGTTTATGAATATTTTTAGATTTCCTGCCGGCAGGTTTGTGACTCAAAACAATAAAAAGAATCAGGTCCTTTTGAATGTGATTTTGTGTTTTGTTGTTTTTGACTTCATATTCTTCATAATTATTTTTGTCATGGTATCGGGTGAAAAATAATATTTTTGCGTAACAGTTGGTGGGAAAAATATTTGTGCTATGTCTACTACAATTGAATTCTTTATCATCAAGGACGTTCCTAATAAGTATTCTCTTGACCATATCCATATAATGGGAACTTAAACGGTTTTCTCTGGCCTTCGTTTAACTATTCGTAAATCGAACAACAAAAAAAAAATGTCACTTTTGTTCATTTCGAACACATCTTTTTTTGAACACTGTCATGTGTCTATTTAAAAATTCATGTCACATCGAAATAACAGAACATGGATGATAGCGCGAGGAAAACACACCGTACCATCGCATGGCACCAACACCACAAGGCATTATACGACGACGACATCAAAATTCTGAAAAAGCCGACAAATTCCTCGAAAATATTTCGTCTAGGAATGTTGTTGCCGTGTATGTTTGTGTGGATTTTTATTTATTTATTTATATTTTTGTGAAGTTTTTTTTTTTTTGTTACCATTTTCTCGTTCTAAGTGGAAACTAACATTCTATTCATCATTTTTCATCAAACTTTTATCATAGATAATCGTTTGCTGTGACGCACGCACGATGTTTTGCTTGCCACAAGAACGTGTATCTGTATCTAAATCTATTGGTCTTGGCTGCTGTTTTTTTTTTTTTTTTTTTTTTTATCAGAAAATAAAAACGAAAGATTAAACTGGAAGGCTGCTCATGGAGAACACACTGGTGTTGTTTGGTTGGTTCTTCCATCACCACCTCAACCCTCCAGGTTCTATTTTTTTTTTTTTTTTGTTCATCGTGTTAAAGCGTCTGGTAGTCTCATTTCATCTTTTATTCGCTTAAATGCATTTTCATCGGGGATTTAATTTTGGAATTGACTCAACTCAAATTCCAAAATGAAATGACGAAAAAAAAAAAACAAAATAAAATTACAAACAAGACAAAAAGATACGCATACGAAACATGAAATGCAACAGATATCCATGGCAGGAGGCATATAGTAGGCAGGCCAGGCAGTGTGTGCGTCTGTCTTGGCTGTCTGTCAGATGTACAGATCTTCAAACGAAAAGTCTCATGTGTGTTTTTATATGTGTCAAGAGTGTCGCAGTTGAAAGAATATATTAAAAAATATAAAAAAAAATAAGATTTGAACGCGAGCAAACCCGCCGCGACAAAAGCGGGAGGTGCAATGTTACGTTGTCATTAGTATCCGCGCACTACTAAAATTGTCTCCTCCACAAAATCTTTAGTAGATTTCTTTTTTTTTATTATTATTATTTTGTGCTGTTAAATTGTCATTTTTGGTTGTCATAATACTTTTGAGATCAGTCAAGTTCAGCAAGAAAAGAGTTTATAAAGCAGTTCGTAGGTACTTTTAAATAATTTATTTTGAAAGGAGTTGACGGTTGATGGCTTTCATTCTGGGTATAGGTACTTTTAAAAGGAGAATGATAGATAAAATTTATAACTTCAATACATTTTGGAAGCCTAAAATCAAAAGACACAAAAAACTGTTCAGGTGTCTATAAAATCAAATGTGACGATTGTGATAAATTCTATATCGGACAAACAGGCAGAACTTTCAAAGATAGATTTTCAGAACATTTACCCAAACACAACACAAAATCGAATTTCGCTCTTCATTTAATGGACAATAATCACACATACACTAACTTTGAATCAAACCTTACACCATTACATTTTTGCAAGAAAGGGAGAAATCTGGACGCGCTAGAAGAATTTGAGATTTACATAGCCAGCAAAACAGAACGAGACAACATTTTAAACGACAAATTAACAATAAAAGGAAACATAATTTATGACACTGCAATAAACTACCTAAACAAAAACAATAGTTAAAGGGAGACAAATACATAACAATAAAACTAATTAATAAATCACAACAACAATTACAATAAAAAACAGAAGAAACAACAAGATTATTAGATCATCGGCATTGCAGTCAACACCAAACGCCCGAAGATGGACATATTGTCCGAAACGCGTCGCGTCAATTTATAATAATAAAAAATAAAAAAATATATTGTGACAATTAAAGTTAAAACAACAAATAAATATAAATTAAAATAAAATAAATTTGTTTTTTGATTTGTATTTAAACATAAAACCTAAAATCAAGGTTTTAGATCTATCAAGAGTTTTTCATATTGCTTTTGCAACTACTCAGAAGAGGATTGGTTGACATTTTTTAATGATTTATATTTGATTTCTCAATGATCTTTAGCGGTACCTTAAAATGCCCATACTTTCATATCCTTATAGGTTAAAAAATTTCATACCGATCAGTTAAGGATTTTGCGACCATTAGATGGTCGGTGTTAGTCTAGTTACTAGTTACTTGATGTAACTGGGTTGGGTCCCTTTGATCGCTTTTTAAAATACCGATTTTAAAATATCGATGCTTAAAATATCGACAAAAAAAATGTCGACTAAAAAAAATCTCGACTTACAAAAATATCGACAGAAAAAATGTCGACTTTTAAAATATCGATTTTAAAATGTCGACTATGGTTCAGTGAATGATGTTAACAGGTGCGTCGATTTTAAAATGTCGACTATGGTTCAGTGAATGATGTTAACAGGTGCGCGCGCACCTGTTAACATCATTCACTGAACCATAGTCGACATTGACACATACAAAATAACTGTTTATCCTTATGCAAACTTTTACACAATGATCTCCACTTGATATTGTATGTTGGCTAACTGTTTTATTTTTAATTTGGTAAGGTAAGCATAATCATAGATGGAAATGGAACATAATATATCTGCCTCTGAGCTCTATTCAGTCGTTCGATGCACATCTTCAGTGTACTTACTTACTGTCCTAAATATAATTAAAAATGCATAATTGTAGTATAATACTATCAAATAAAAATAAAGAGAAGTTAGTCGTTAATGGATTTGTATATTGTTTAGAAAAAAAGCAAGGTGATATATATCGGTGGTGCTGTGAAAACAAAAAGAAATTGTTTTGCAAAGGTCGCGTTAGCACCAATATTGTTAACAACAAACATTCTATTTTGAAAAGCCCTTCGATTCATTCCCATGACCCTCTGGTCCACGAACAAATTGTGTATAAAACAAATGCGTTGCTTAAAGATCTAGCCGAAAAGACGGAAAATGCTCCTGTGAATATTATATCAGAAAGTGTTGCTAAGTGTCAAAATGATTGCCGCGTTTATTTACCAAATTCAAAAAACCAAAAACAAAAAATTAAAAGAATCCGACGAATCAAAAATGTAGGTAAAGAACCCAAAACTATCAGTGAAATTTGTATACCAAACGACCTAAAATATGTGGAAGGTGAATTATTTCTTCTGAGCGATAAAAGCGTTAATAATAATGAAAGACTTTTAATTTTCGGAAGCATATCCAATTTAAAAACGTTGTCAAAATGTAAAATGTGGCTTATGGACGGTACATTTGAAGTTGTACCATCCATAATGCGACAATTATTTACAATTCAGGGCGTCGTAGACAATCAAGCTTTGCCATTAATTTTTTGTTTAATGAGTTCCAAAAGCCAACTCTTATATGAAAAGTTCTTCTATGAATTATGTCAGATTGCGTGCGATAACAATATTTCATTATCACCTCAGTTCATATTATCTGACTTTGAGAAAGCGAGTGTTGCCGCTGCTCATTCATACTTTCCAGAATCTCAAAGCAAAGGATGTTTCTTTCATTTGGGATCTATTATTTGGAGAAGAATTCAGGCACAAAAGCTTACGACCAAATATGGAAACAATGAAACGTTTAGTCGACAAATGCGAATGCTGAAGGCCCTGGCTTTTTTGCCAAAAGAAGAGATTCCTAATTACTTTTCACAATTATATGATGCATTGGACAACGATGGAAAGCAGATAGGTGACTGGTTTAAAAAAAATTATATTTTCGCCGAAAGCAGAAAGCGTTCATCATCTGGGCGAGTTTAAATACTGCCCCCTGCTTATGATCCATCTTTCTGGTCAGTAAATGACCAAATGCCATTAAATCTACCTAGAACTCAAAATAGCCTCGAAGCGTGGCATAGGAGATTGAAAGTGCTTGTGGGATCATCACATGTTGGGGTTCATAAATTAATTTCGAAACTGTCAAAGGAGTACATAGTCGTCAAGCAAACAAAAGAAAAAATTGAAAAAGGAGAGAAAAGGGAACCAACAAAATATATGAAACGAAAGGAAAAGCAGCTAAAAATCGTTTTGAATGAAAAGGAAAATTATTCAAAGTTGGACTTCTTAAGCAACATTGCAATTCATTTAAGGCTAAATTAATTAAATTATTATTATTTCTTTTCTAAAATTCTTTATTTCATAGATATATACTTTTTCGTGAAAATAAAAATGAATTATGTTTATCAAAAATAAAACAAATAAAGTTTATATTTACTTTTCTCATTGAGGTACAAATACATTTGTCGACATTTTAACCGACATTCGAAAAATTGAGTCGACATTTTATGAATCGAGATTTACCATTTTCGATATTTTCAAGAGTCGATATAAATTTTGTCGAGATTTTAAGACATCGAAAAATCGACATTATTCGTAGTCGAGATTTTTGTTGTCGGCAATTAGTACGCTTCCCGATGTAACTTGTGCCATTTGAAGCAATCCACATTATAAAACATCATAATTATTTCATCTAGCAAACGATTTCTGACAGCCTGGCTATAAGAAACAAATTCCACTTGCCTACCCACATTCTTTATCCGATAAACAATTTTTCCAAACAAAACAAAAAATTATTTCACGCTCTCTATTAATTTGCCAATGTTCTCCATCGCCATTATAAGCACCTATAACCTCACCCAACTTATCCTCCAGTTGTACTGTATCATTATGGTCAAATCCAGTTATTGGCACTTTGATTGCAATGCTGAAATTAATGACTCAATTGCTGTGTTGTGCAGTGTTTAAATGAATACAAAAAAAAAAATGAAAACCAACCACAGAAGATCTTGGGCAAAACATCACCCATAAAGCTATCTCGCACACGTCTCATAATTAGGATCACTTTTCTGCAACAAAATCAACTGCAAAACAACTGAGCAGACATAAGAGCTCAGCAACAGTTAATGTCGCACAGAACAACAATCAGGAATGACCATACACAATGAAGTTCTTAATAAGGTGCACAGCATCAACGTTAATTGCATTGTATTTGGACTTAAAAAAAAAGTACTATAAGCACATGCTCTTAGGAATTTATTCGGACCTTTTCTTATTTATTATATATCTCGGATTTAAGAGGTTTTATTTTTCATTTAAAAGTAAATCATTTCGAAAGAGTTTTATGTGAAAGTGTCCTACACTTTTTGAACTTAAATAAAAGTTTAAAAAGAACAAAATTTAAGAAAAATGAAAAAATATTGAACGCACTTAAAAACTATTTTTGCAGAAATTGCATCTGCTGTCAAATTCTCTTAGAGTGGTTTTATTTCCAAGTTGGCTTAAAAAGCGATTATACTTCTTTTTAAATTTAACTGGAAACTTATTGCAGTGTTGTCCTTTATTTCCAATGCCATGGAATAATTATCCTCACCAGCTCAACATAAATATCTTGAAGTTTTAAAAGTCCTTAATGACTGGCTTGTGTAGAAATTTTATGGTAAATTAGATCCAGCCTTAACACCGTTTTGCTATTAGTAAGGTGATTGCACGTTATGTTTCGAAAGCATTTCATAGATTGTGACATCAAGCACTTTTAACAAAAATGTGGACACTTGCCATAGATGAGTTTTTTCTTAGCTTGGTTTTAATTATACTTTGAGACTGTTCAATTTGTGTTTTTGTCTATATGTTTTTCAGTGTGAAGTTCACAAAGTGCTGTTTTATGGCCGACGCTATCTCCTATGTTCTTGTCTTAATTTACGCATTAGCTCTCGACCTCGACAGCATTGTTCAGTGGAGAACTGAATTACCACCATACAGTACCTATATTGCTTCAAAAACGCAAATATCACTTTTGTTGTAATTACGATTCAATTGAACATCATCAATTCTTTCGCCCCTTTAAGTCACAATACCCCTTTACCAAGAAACGCTCATCAGCATAATCTTGAACTTCTTTGGACGGACTTATGTTGTTATGACATCGTTTCTCTAGCTTAAAAAAAAAATGTGGAATTTCTTGTCCTACTTGGTTGAAGTCCAATTACCGGAAGCATCTCCTCTTTAATCCTCTACATACATCCTTATGGCTCGTAACGTGCTTAAACATCATAAGGGTGCTCATAACCCTTTTAGCGATGTGTGGTTTTCAATCTGGCAATACCTTTTTCGGAGTTAGTCTATTTGACAGCTGTCACTTAATTTACTTGAAAATCACCCGTCTAAAAACACCACCCTTTATTAAAGACTGCCTTTTGGATTCTCGGTTAAATCTTTTAGAAGAACTTTTTTCATGATGTATTTAATCATATCAAAATAAACTTCACATTCTAAAAAGATTAGCAAGAAAAAAAAATGTTATACGCGTCCGAATAATTCTGCCACCCTCTGTTCTCCATTCGATCGCATGTGTTTTGCGTTGCATCGATATGTTGGTAACCTGTCCACCTCCTTGTACGCCAGTGGTTTGCAACATTTTCACACGCAATCATCATCATCATCATCTTCGTCGCCGTCGCAGTCGTCGTCAACCTCCGCACGAAGCAATGCTCTTCCAAACGGGCAACGATAAGCGACTCAGGCTTTGTGGGGACATAGCCACAAAAAACTTCGCGCTCAATTATTGTTCCTGTTCTTATATGTGGTGTGTTGGTTGTAATGATGGTATTTCACATGAAGTGACGTATTACTCTGGGGAGAGCAAGTTGACTTCATCTTCATCGTCGTCGTAGTCGTCGTCATCATCGTCATCATCGTCTTCATCGATGGATGCTGTGACTGCAAAAAACATGATTTTCAACACCTTGTTGGACTACAATGCAGCAGAGGCCGTACACACTCTTTAAGATTGACAGTTCTTGAAGATATTATAATGCACTCATCCTCTGGTGACTTGAAGGTGCACCTATACCTCTCGTAACTATCGTATAGAAGATACTTCTTATAAATAAATAAAAGTATCTCATAGATTTCTCTGATCTGGAAGTGCATGACGTGTAAAAAGTCATACGCGCGTACAATAATGCTTAATGCTTGCTGCATGTGAAGTCAGGCCCCAATGCCTTGTTAAGGTCTTTGCATAACCATTTTTGGGACGAAAATAACCGAAAGCTTCTTTTGTTTTACTTCGATCTGGAAAGAAGTCTACTGATGCCTAGAGACTTTGATGATTGCTGCTGCGTGCTGCTGTTGTTGAGTGTCTCTGTTTTTGCAGCGTGCAAATGTGTCAATTAGATTTATTATCAAGCGATGGTCTTTAGGAGATTGCTTGTCTCTACAGTTTTTTTTTTCAATTCTCTCTTCTTGTCACCAGCATATACGATTCCCAGATGCGTTTATTGCGCTATGCAATGCGTGAGATGAAGTAATCTTGAGCAATGGGATATGGTGCGGGGAAAAATGGTTCGCAAAAGGGTATCAATGCAACAGGTGCAAGGCAGGTGACGATGAACGTTCGTTGTCTGTCTTGTCCTTACAGTGTGTTTTATATGGGGAGGTTTATAATTCCTAGAAAAGGTTAGTTTTTGCTCTTGGCTTGTGTTTATTATCATGTGTGTGCGAGTTTTTTAATAAAATGCAATTAAGAAAATTGTTTTTGTTTTGTTTTTTATTATTTTATTGCAGTCTTCTAATGAATTTATTTTCTTTTTATTGCAGGTATAATATATCCTGAAATGGATTCTTATTTAGATAAGTGAGTATACATTTTATGGGGATGATGGTTGGCTGAATTCGTTTAACTAACTTGGTGTGAATTTATTATCATATATTTTCTATAAGGAGACTTGGGTTTTGCTTCAACTGTAGGTATACTGAGGGAGATCCACGCGGGGGTTCGTTTTAATTTTTACTGAAATGGGAATTAAATAAAAGGCCATGACCTTATCGTTTGATTGGAAATACTTTAAAGAGAAGAAAGAACTTTTTTTTTTTTGTGAATCGATAAAAACAAAAGTTTTCCAATTTGAATCCTAGCCTACATTCTTTAAAATCATATGACAGTGATGGGTTTGTAATATAATAATTTGAAAAAACTTTAAACATACGACAAAATGTTTTTTGTTAAAAACTGTAGATTTTCACACTCCAAATAATCTCCTTACAGTTGTATTATAAGGACTGATATACTTATGTATTGATTTAAATCGATGCATTCTTAATAAATATCTCCCAAATTCAACCTTGACGATTCAATAAGATTTTACACATGAGTGATAATCCGTAGTGGAACCAATATGCTAATACACATTTTTATACATACCATAACATCCGTCAAAATAAGATACCTGCCTTTAAACATTTGCTATTCGATTGCACGATCAGAATTTTAATTTTTTTATTGTTATTTAAAGAATTCTTATGCAAGGTTTCCCATTGCGCAATAAGAACTTCCAGTTATCAAATTCAATAGACACAAAGTATAAAACAATTTCAGAAGATTTGCTTCCTTTCAATATTTTTATCAACATGATATCATTATTTGTCTTTAAAATAATGCATTTATTTTATCACCCGTCTTGATATCGTGAATAAATTTGAATGTATAATAGCAAGAAGTAGGTATCCATAAAACCAATACAAATAAAAGTACCTAGCATTTTTGAATAAAATTGTAACAATATTCCTGCTGCTTTTGATGTGATGATATCAAATTTAAAAAATGTAATCAATTTTCATTTCGAGTTTCATATAACTCACTTCTAAAATTGATATATAAATCGTATTGGCAGTGTACCTTAAATAATCTTGCCGTATGTCCGTGGTACCAAAGTCAGATATATATATATAGTCAATCCTTGAATTGATTATGATCAGGCAACGTTCACCGGTGCATCGGATAGAGCCAGATGTGAGTTTTAGTTTCGGACCGTAAATTACGAAACACGCAGGTCAAAGAATTATCTTAATTTTGTGTGGATTGAATCTTGTTTAACAGATCATTTCTAGACTAAATTCTACCTTCTCCACAATTAAAAGCTAATAACCGGTAGCATTGATCATTTGATTTTATCTTGCAGAATGTCCTCTGTCACGGATTTTCTGTCATTTTCCAAAATGAATAGTCTTACCTTCTATAGTCAAACATCAAATGTTGAGATATGACTCTGTAACAATGTTTTTAATTTATAGCATTAACCGTAGATACCTACCTTAAGTGTCATCTTTAGTTGAAAAAAAAAAAATCAAATAAGATATAAAAACACAATGTTTTTACCGACTTAAAGAAATTTGCTCCATTTTGTAGTAGGTAGTAAGTGGTTAGTGTGGCGAACTGGTATGCCAAAGGTTCTGGGTTCGATTTCTGACTCCAGCTAATTTCTTTTCCGATGTACTGCCTCTTGCCAGGAAGTGAAGAATCCTCCAAGAGTAAATCATGTCATGGAAAGTACATCTCTATTAGCCGTTCGGATTCGGTGGTAAATTGTAGGTCCCTACCATTCCTTCATAATATCAACACACAAAGAGTAATGGTTGAGAGTTCAAGTTACAAGCCACGGCCCCGCTACTTGGAGCTCTTGTACCAAGTATTTTTTTTTCAAAGAAATTTATATCTACAAGATTTTGAATAATTTAAGTACACGTACCTTTTATATATATACTTTTTTAATAATACTTTTTTAGGAAGCGACAGTGTTTGATTCAATTTTAAGGACACAAAAAATTATTATTAGAAATTATAAACGAAAACATTAAGTTTGATACTCCATGTTATCCAAAAGCAAGACATTAACTATGTAAATAAAGGGTGTTTTTTTAGACGTGTGGTTTTCAAGAAGAAATACAACGCATATAACTTAATTTTATGGCCAATAATTTAGCTTTATTACAAAGATAAGGATATGTCATTATTTTTTAAAAATGATTTCGAACTAGAATAAATTCCTTGGCGATTATGTGTACGCTGCACGATGCGTCGCGTGAACCGAACGATTAATTTGGTAATAAATTTGCACGATTTGTAAACGTTGTTCAGCATTAAATCTATTCATTGTGAAATGGCAAACCAAACTGAGCATAAATCAAGTGACATCTATCAAAAAGACCAACTCCGAAAAAAGTATTACTAGATTAGAAACATCACACCTAAAAAAACATCCTTTACTTGTTTTCTAAGATCCAACCGGTAATCTCAACGCCTGTTGGGCTTTGCGATGCATAAATGAAATTAGAATCATAAAAACCTAAACATTTTTTTTATTTAACCTCACTCCTTTTAACAGTATTCTATTTTGGAGTTGAGTTCGCGACATTCCCTAAAAGCTTAAACTCAAATATATTTCAAATAATTGGAACCAAAAATGCACAAAAAAAAGTTTTTATACCTAGGTGTTAGAAAAAAAAAACTTGTCCAGGTGTCATATTATGTCTACTTACATATAAGCAATTTTATATCAATAATCATTTTTGTTAAGAACGGTTATACCTTACGTAGTTATTTTTAATTTATTCAAAGATTTGTTCAACCTTTAATAAATTACATCTCATGTGTAGATACCTACAATTTTTCAGCTTTTTCTTCTGACGGATTGCTTTCTATGGACCTGCTTAGTACTTACCTATCAAAAAATAGTTCCTTAATCAAATTCCAGAAACAGCAATAATATCTATTTCTGAAACATCAATGTGCCGTCGGCAAATTCAAATTTTATAAATATCACGGTTTTTTTTCCTAACATATACCTAACTTTATTTAGCTAACCCACATCGACAAACTTCCTTTCCCATCCATCAGAATTCAATGTCGTGTGTCTCTTAAATCTCAAATAACACACTTCCTCCTTTATTTAATGCATCTTTTGAAATGCACGTGCCACAAACACTTTATATCGGGGATAAATTTATTGACCGAATATCAGCAATGACAGTTTTATTATCGCCAGCCACCACACCGACGACAACATAATACTAATCCAAAAAGAAAAAGAAAAACAGGGCCAACATTATCGTAACAAAACAACATCCCGAATAAAACCTGACCAACACAAGTTCCTTGATGATGCAGTAGGTGCCATGGCCTAAGCGCTCTACTTAAGCCACTGATACCACAGGAGTCATCGGAGTCCACTCGCTATCCGCATTCTCTCCAATCGCCTTAGAATTGACTCTGACTGTCAATCCATTCAGATAAATTCTCCTCAGTTTCACATCGTCGCGTTGCGTCGTCTTCGATGGAGTCGAAATCGGAGTCCGACTCTGCATGAACTTCAATGCAGCTGGGTGGATTCAATTTTAACGAGAAATCGAATACCGCTTTTCGTTTAATCCGAGAACGGATACTCAGACAGACAAAAACAAAAAATTAAATAAAGAAGAAGAAAGAAAAACAATGCAGAATAACACAAAAGGAAACCCAGCACTAATCTTTGAAACTAACCCCGGGACAGGAACTGCAACAACTCTTGAAAAAAGGGTTCATCCATAACAGTCAAAGTAAGAGCGACAGAGTTTTGAGTTCTCCCTGGGAACCAACATAGCCGTTGGCACCTAAATGCCTGCTCTGCACTGTGGGCGCTAAGCCAATCCACCTTATCAACATGTCATTCTGCAAACGAATTCCTGTCTTTCAATTTATTGAGAAGGGAGCGCAGCGGGCTCCTTCGCCCAAGTGTGACGTACAGGATCTCTTAAACCATGATGTGAACCTCGTCCAAAGTGAACAAAAAATTACATTTTTTGTTGTTGTTTTCAATAGCAATCGCAACGGGCTTTCATCAGGTCCCCCATCAAAAATATTTTACCTCTCCAACGAACCGAAGACCAAACCCACTGCACACAAAAGTACCTTACAAATCAACAACAACAATAACTAAACATGGCGAGAGCACTTCGGCAGAGTGATGGTGATTGAAGTGGAATGAACGATTTCTCTCTTCCAACCATCAGCCATTTTGATTTACGACCTTCATGTTTCCCTGGCTGCTGAATATAATTCCCTCCCCCTTCCAAGTTAATGCGTATTGTTTGCTTTATAACAACTGTAAGTGTGTTTGACTATGGCCATGTGTAAAAGAGAGTGAACACACCAAGCCAGCCAAATGCGAATCGCCTTTTCACTCGCATCATAGTCCAACGGAGAACTCAACGAAGCAAGTTTGTTTTGTTTGTTGAATTGTCTGACCGGCTGGCTGGCCGACTGGCTGGTTGGTCTGAATTCGAATTGGAAGTATGGATAAAGTAAACTATACGGTTAGGGTGGGGGTGGCTATTTCTATTTTCTATAGTTGTTGCAAAGACAATGCTTCACGTAAAGCAGCCATCGAAAGAGGTAGAGTAGTAAGCAGGGTGGTATCAAGTTGTTTTTCTTTCTGTTTCTGGTCGTGTGAAACCAAACGACCTTTGCAGCTGTAAGTATGTTTGTGTGGAATCTAATTCAATTACACTAGGGGATTCCAAGAGAGTGAAGTTAGTGTTGCCACACCAATTGTATTTTATCAGAAATAGTTTTTCTTTTAATGCCCCAACTTCAATAAATAATTATTTAAGTAGATTTTCTTAACTCTGGAGAGGTACAAAATCGGTTTCAAGATTTTTTTTTGCAAATTCGAGTTAAGAAGACTTATTATGCGAACTCTACAATGTTCATATCTTTGTTTAAAATCATCACAATCCGTTTTTGCCTAGTCATTTGATTGATCTATAAATAGTCTAACAGCAAGCAGCATGAATAAAGAGTTAGTGTGCGAGGTTAACCCATTAAAGAGTTGATGAGTCAAAAGGTGGAATTAAACGTATAATGCACATCAAAGTCTTGCGGCCTTAGTCTGACTAATATAGTATTTTTCTGATATGAAGTTTATTATAATAACCACTCAAATTCTGCTTTGTTGTAAATATACGTCTATTTGTATTTTATAGCATGAGTACAAAAATTTGCATATACGTGGGTCTAACAGGCCAATAAACACAATTCTATGAGGAAATGTAGGGTCAGTTGCAAAAATTTTAATTTAATTTGTTTGTAGATAATATTTATTTAAAAACAATCTTAAACCTAATAAGAAGATATTATAAAACATAAATATGAACATTAAGAAGATCTCTTTGGATGTCACCTATTTTCCTTTAAAACAAAAACAACTAAAAAAAAACACACACACAAAATTTTAACTGATGAATAAAATTTCAAAACTTTGAAACCCAAATAAATAAAGAAAAATGTGTAACGTGACGACTGAACCGAATCTTTACATAGAGAAAACCTTCTGAGCTTACTACAATCATTTTTATGTTCGAGGATACATGAAAGATTAATTTTTTTTCCAAGATGGTTCCAGTTATATTCGCATTTCAATTTTCACTTCGTCTTGTCAGCACCACGTGTGCATTGCAGGATCGTAAAAATAAATTTGTATAGGTAAATGCAATAACGAATTATTTTAAGATTTTGAAAAAAATTGACATAACCAAAATTGGTCTGCATAATAATTATTGTTAGATAAGGTCTTAGACTTGTCTGAGCCCAGGTAGGGCTTTTTAATTTTCTTCTGATATTTATACCCACTTACATATGGATAATGTAATTGTTTTCCAGTGACGACGATAATTTTCTATAAAGTGCTGGGAACCAAATAGGTTCGAGCTTCTAGTCTATTAACATAACAGACAAATTTTAAAGGGGTTGGAAAAGCCGAACATGTTAAACGCTCTCAATGAATTTACTCCTACACGAAAGAAAATACCTAGACTTCAAGGTTAAACGAAATAGGAAACATAATTTCGTTTAAATATTATTATGAGATTGAAAACTAAAACTATGCTATCTAGCTATGGCTACAGCTTTTATATAATTTAGCTATTAAAAACGAAGTTTGGAAAGGCAACTCAACCATTAACCACCCACAGAGTAGGTAAATTCAACATACCTAATATTGCTTTTAAAACTTCGAAGTTATAGTTATTAAGAAAGGTTAAGATATGAGAATAGATTGCACTTTAGACAGACAAAATTGGGGTATTAAGTTTCAAATCTATCTTAAAGCGTTAATAAATTTTACAGTTATGCAAGTATTTCGAGTTAAGCTTTACCACATATTAAACATTAAATTAATAATATAAATATCGATTAGCGATTGTAAGAAATTAGAAAAATGCTCCATCTTTTGTTCCTACATAGGTTTTCTTGTATTTTTTCGACCAAAACATAAATGTCCCAATCCTTTTACCGTTCCTTCCGAAAAAAAAACCCATACAATTTTCATTTTTTGTTGTGGTTAGACATATTTTATAAAAAATGTAAAATATTCTTTCCAGGATTCAAAAACAAACGAAATTTCTTAAATTCTTTCTTGAACTTGAGAGGCTTCCCTATTAAAATATTTCCATAATCTAACTGAGTCTATTATTATTAGCTGTAAAAATATTTTTATTAAATTGTCTTAAAGTCAACAAGGTGCTTATTTCCATATAAACACCCCTTAATTCAGCTCCATAAATGTTCTTTGAGTAAATATTTTGTTCTCAATCCAAATGCATTCTGATTTTTGTTTTGCTGTTCTATGCTACCGTTCTGAAAACGGAATGAAAAAAAAATAAATTTGTTTCTAATTTTTGTATTTTCAAATTCAAAGTATCAAATAGATTTCAAAAATATTTCCACCAAAATAAATAATTTTTCTTACTCATCCCTATTTACCATAATATTCCATACAAAAACCACTTCTTTCTCCTTAACGCTATCCCTGCCATCTGCTGATTGATAGGTTGAACTGAATAACTAATTAAGTCAAGAACCCACCCTCTTTGATTTGTGTCTTTGATTGGTACCTAGCTATGAAATTCTACATTATAAACGCGAGGTGGCGTGCATTTTCGTTCGCCAATAGGTATGCAACACTTTTGTGTCCTTTTTGTATTTTAATTAGATGCTGCCTATATTTAGGCATTGTGTACTTTTGTCATTTTGAAGCCGTGAATTAAGTAAGCCATGCAAATTATGAGCTTTTGTTTGTCCCAATATTTTCTGAAGAATTCAAACTAATTGGTAAACACTCAAGGTGCGGTTTGTGCGGTTTAATTTGAGAATTCACCAGAAGAAGACGTCATAGAATATTCAACCGGGTGTTGTGTTTGGGAAGTAGCTATCTAAAAAAGAACGAAACAATTTCCATATTGAATCCATTCAATTCGAATCCAATGGTTTTTCTGTAAAAAAAAAATATGAATTTCCAACACTACACGCTTGAATAATCCACAGACATCGTAAATCATTGAATTCCCAAGAAATTCGAAATTCGCATGCATGATTGTGCGCCTTCCTCCCTGGTTTGGCTTTCGCTTTGGTGTCGTCCTCGCCATGTTTTCATGTGGTTTGGGTTTGGTTGTGTATTTTTATTATCATCTCTCATGCATGACTGATTTTTCCATCCATATTCCCACTTACTCACATACAGATAATCGCATGCAACTATTTGTGCTGACTGACGAAATAATAATAACAATCAAAGGAGCCTAAAAACAGGAAGTGGAAGGAAGAGAGAGAGATAGAGAGAGAGGGAGAGAGAGAGAAGAAAGAGAGAGTAAAAAAGGATATAAACAATCTTTTGTTATTCAATTATTATAACCAACAAAACTAACAAACTTAACTACGCCGCGCTATGCCGCCACCCCAACCATCTTCATCACCACCATCCTCCATTCATTCCATTCACTCGAAACGGATGTAGAAGTTATGCGCGCCTATGCGACTGACTGTTCTCTGTGATTCACAACAAAAGGATATCATTTCCGTATCCTTATCATGGTGGCATGCGAATTTTGAATGGCGAAACGAACAACGGACGACCAACTCACTCGCATGTGTGTAATAAATTATTCCGATTGTGTTTCGGTGGTGATGATGAGTGAGTTGAATGGGGTGTGGGCTGCTGTAGGGGTTTGGATTTGGATGAGATGGTTGATATGACAAACATAGCAAGGATATGCAGATACACAACAACATGCTTGTCTCACACTTTAAAACCCACCATTTTCCTCCTAGATTTTGATTGAATTACAACCAACTATTGATATATCAATCGTGTTGTGTTGTAGTGTGGGTTGTATGGTTGCAAAAGGGGCAAAATATTTATTCAAGTGGAATGCCATTTTGCATTCAAAAATTCCTATCGAAAGGAGAAGATTGAAAATTTCAATTCGCATTTAAGAATCTCAATAATGTGGGTATTGTGCAATTTCATTTCCTCTAGAACACACCAAGGAGACTGTGGTATCTAGATCAGGCATGTGCTGGATAGTTTGGGTGCAACTCTTGTGGTGGTTCAATGTACCGACACCACCTTTGGAGTGTGAAATTTAATTTTTGAGGTATTTTGGCAATTTCCTCTACAGCACAGGACACTGTCATCTGAAGTTATGCTTAGAATTTTATAAGATTTCTAAAGAGATTTTCTGTAATAGATTTTCTATAGGTGTATGTAGGTACCTACCTTTTATAATAGAACAGAAATTGTATGTCCTTTGAATCAAGGGTGTCTATTGAACAAGGAAGATTTTGTAAAGGCCAATCTAAGATGTCACTATCATCGTTTTTTGTGGTATATCTTCAGTTCTTTTTTAATAAAAATGTTTTGAGGGGCGAGGCCCGTCCTTGTTTCGAGGCAGAATTTTGTATGCGCCAAAAACCATTTCTAGAAGCATAATTGGAAATTTTCTTAGTAACTTTTTTGAAAACGGTTCACGTTGAAACACATTGGTCAATTCGGTATCTCAGCCCTTATTCAAATTTATATATTAAAATTGTTAAGGAAAAGTTGGCAGAGAATTGGCCTTTTTTTATAATGAGCCCGCTGAGGGCTTATTAATACTATATGGATAAGAGATAAAAGGAGATATTGGTGCACAAAAATTGGTGGGAAAAATCGAGCCGGGTAAGAAAAGAGTTTCTATAGCTAACAGTACGTCTGAAGATTAGAGTCGAGGGTAAATTCATGAGCATTCCTGGCGATGCATGCATTACGCGGAAATTGTTAAAGGGAATGCATCTGGCTATTTCGCGGAGCACAGTCTATAAAAGTAGCGATAAAACAAGGTGAGGTAAGAGACATGGCGGTGTTCAAGAGAATCAATTGTATCCGTAATGGACTTTCCACCTAATCAATTTAAAGTCTCTTTTCTGAATACTATCCAGAAGACGAAAATGTGTAACAGGGGCACCTGCCTAGATATGAGAATTATATTCACGCTTCGGGCGAATGAACGATTTTTTTCGAGAAAAAAAGGCATTTTTGAGTTGTATATCTTTCATATCCGTATCAGAGTATAAGTCCGTTTTGCTCCACTACGTACTGGTTCCATTTACCCCAGTTAAAGTACAACACTAACGATCACAAATAATACAAAATGAACAAAACATTCGGGATTATGAACTTGCCATCTTGGATGGGTTTTACAAATTGGAATTCTTTTTTAAAAGATAGGCCGTTTTCAAACTTTCAAAGCTTTCATCATTTAAACCGCAACTAATGGTACTAAGGGATGTTTTGGGAAATAAGATTTTTTTATTAGTTCTAACTAAAAGAATCATGGTAAAAATCGGTTTGGTTCTTTTTGTGCCGTGGTCCTTCTTTCCCCACTCTCCCCTACATGATTGAAAGAAATACCTAGCGATTTCCTACCGCAACATGCCCAGCCCATTCTTATCATAACGTTTTAAAAACAAAAATATTTAATTTTCTGATAATTGTTCATTTTTTTTTTTCGTTTGGTTCTGAAGAAAAAGAAAGAAAAAAACTCTTGAGCAATAAAATATATTATGTGTTGTAAAAGACTTTAAATTCATAGATCACTTAAATAAGCAGCGAAAAGTCCTTCATTCTCGTATTTTTTTTAAGTTCTTATGAAAAAGTAGAACTCAAGAACTCCCTAAATCAATTTTTCATCACAAATATACCTTAAAAAACATATGCATAAACAACAACTTCAAGTGAACCAATGCAAAAGACATTTCTCATTCAAAATGCTATGCTCAATGCTCATACCAAAAAAATATCTCTACACAAAACTGCTACGGCTTTGTTCTTTTAAATTTGAGATGTCTTATATCCCTCTTACATATATTTCGATGCGTATCATTAAAATGTTGTCATTTTTCTTTGATATCAAACTCAAAAGCCATGAACGAACACCATGGGGCTTTTTAATAAAAAAAAAGGAAAACAGAAATTCATAACATGTGATCTTTAATAAATAAAAAAAAACCAAAATTACTCGAGAGGACATGTGGACTGAACTGTATGCACCTTAATCTAAATTAGTACCATTGTGCCAATTGGGGGAGTAGCAGTTTAGTTTTATTTGTAGATTAATAATTTCTTTTAAACATTGTATAGATACTAAAGTATTTCCTTTTTTTTTTAATTTCATTTTAGATCTTCAATTCAATTTGGATAGCAACTTAACATTCAAAGACTTCGCGCACATCTAGTGTTTTAATGTAATATTATTAAAAAAAAATCATCAGAAAAAGGACTCCACCGAAACCAAACAAGTTTTAAAGGATACACCGATCTACAGGACGGGGGCAACGCAAATTTTTAAACAACAACAATTAATAGATATATTAACGGATCACTGTGAAAATCATTTTATACCTCATTACTCTTTAAATTGTATAGAAAGTATATATAAATTGTATAGAAAGTACTTAAGTGTTCAAATTTAAGTAAGTTTTTTCATATTCAATATTCAAACCAATTAACTAATGTAACTTTTATTTTTATATTTCAGTTTATTTAAATTATAAATCGCATTTTATCTGTGTGTAAGTGTGCGTGTGGATGTATATATGAGTGACACTTAGCTTCAAGCAAAATCACATCGACGCAAAACACATAATCCCACAAAACAAAAAATAATAGTCAAAACATAATCCCTCTTCGATATAAATAAATTAATATAAAAAAGAATCTTCAAAATGACGATGAGTACAAATAATTGTGAAAGTATGACATCATACTTTACCAATTCTTACATGGGAGCCGACATGCACGGCCATTATCCCACGAATGGGGTTACCGATCTCGATGGCCAACAAATGCATCATTATAGTCAGAATCCAAACCATCAGGGCAATTTGCCATATCCGAGGTTTCCACCTTACGATCGAATGGCGTATTATAATGGTGGTGGTCAAGGGATGGAACATCAGGGATATTCGCGGCCGGATAGTCCATCAAGTCAGGCTAGTGGTTGTTTGACACAAGCACAAGCGAACGGTGGACAAATTGTATCTCAAAATCAACCGCATACACAATCACAACCTCCTCAGCATCCGCAACAGCAACAACCTGTCGTTTATGCGAGTTGTAAGTTACAAGCGGCCGTTGGCGGTGGATTGGGGATGGGACCCGAGGGTGGTTCACCACCCCTGGAAATGGCTGGACACCATATAAATACACAAATGACAATACCTCATCATATGGGCCATCCACAAGCGCAGGTTAGTATTTTTTTTTTAATTTTTATAAATGCTTTTAGATTTGTTTTATCAAAATAAAACCCAACTGCAAGGGAAACAAATATTACAAGACATTTTGAAATTGTATAAAAAAGCATGCCATACATTTCTATCAGTAAATTTCAATTTCAATCAACTTATTATTATTAGGTATATAAAATGCCATTAAAAACGAATTCGGACTTCGGACTATTTCTCCATAATGATCTAGGGTCTCTCAACATTTCTTTAAGTACCTTTTACAATATATTACATTTATATATGAATTCACCTTTAAAGCTAGGTTAACTAGTTTTGGGATTAGCTATCAATGTACCATTGTTTGTAAGCACCACAATATATCAATATGTTCATTTTCTTAGGCGTAGTACCCTAAGGCGTAGGACTTAAATTTAAATTCTTAGAACAGAACCTTAGCGCAGATATTTTATTTCCAATTGGTAGTTTTGCTGGTATTATGATGACATTTCAATGTCAGATTTACAAACAATTTGGAGGGTTTCCTACAGCTTTGAGTTAAATATGGTCCTTTACTAAACCAAAGGAGTAAAGTATTTATTTGAGACAAATTAAGCCCTTTTTCCTTCGTAACATCGCACTGAACGAATACATAGGTTTTGGGCATGTTTTGCACTGATTTTTTTTTTTAAATTCATAACGAAATGATTTCATTTTTATTTTTCTCATTTTTGTTGATTCTTACGCTTTTCGCATCAAAAAAGAGAAAAACTGAAAGTTCCAAAATTTCTTATAGCTTCAAATAGATTTTATAATAAAAACAATAAAAAAGAAATGAACCAATGAGATATCGCAAAAATTAAATTAATCGGTATCAAAGTCTACGTCGTGAATAAAACATTAAAGTGGTGTATTCAAGTTGTCAATAATGTAAGCCTTACAAAATAATAAACCTTTAAATAAATTTAAATAGGTACAACCCTGAAAAATAGGAAACCTCCCCATACGCCCTATAGATTCTTTCATATATAGCCGTTGTTCCTAAAAGTATGCAATGATTCAGAATGTGTTCTTCTTTTCGAAAACACAAGCCTTGATTGAATAAGAACAATACAGTAGACGCCCGGTATAGTGAACCTCTGTAAAGTGAACTACCGAAACCACCAAAATTGAACATAGAGAATCTCAATATATTGAACAATTTTTTTGGCGAAAGTCAACGAAATATATTTCTGGTGCAATGCGCCTGTGAATGTCAACTATTTTTCTGAACAATTTACTATTCCTTTGTGTATACACTTTGGAACGAGTGTAAATATACAGTTGCCCTATTAAAAAAGTTTTGCTTTTGATATCTACATAATATTGTACTTGGCGGAAGTAAATTTCAGGAAAACGTCGGAGTGTTTTAAGTCTTAAGAGTATGACAAAACATACATTTAGAACATCTGAACTTCCAGAGTTGGAAACAAATAATGGTTCCTGGAACTAAGAAGAAAAAATCTGCCGGTTCGTATAGCAATTTTAAAATAGAAGGCAATTTCAATTTTCGATAAAATTTAATTGAATCAGGTATGGATGGCTTCGTCGCAAGTTACGGCTGCTTTAAAATAAATATTGAAATTTTTTTTCTTCTCTAAACTGTTGAATTAAACAAAAAAATAATTTGATTCATAATTGAACTAGGTGTTGCTAAACATTTGCAAACTAGTATTCGAACAATTTCATTATAATGAACAAGCTTGGTTTTTATTAGTTCCCTATATCAAGCGTCTATTGTAATTAGGACAGGCCGCGGCGTGACATTTATTTGAATTTATATTTTAAGGACTTTGATACGGTTTTCCGATTAATGGTTTATCCAAATACAACGACTAATCAGCATTTTGTTTTATTAAAAACAATTTATTTATCGCTGGTAGTTTTCAAACCCCTATTATCAATTCTCCAGAAACGATTTCATTGGGTTTCACGAATCAATATCCACAAAATAAAAACACAAATCATTATAAGGTTTTTCAAGTTTAATATTTGAATACGAGTAGGTAGATCCTTTTTTTTTTTTGAATTTTGTTTCTAATGAACTTCTAAAAATTCATTACATTTCAAATACATATGAAACAAAATTTCAATTCAAAATAGATAGGTACCAAAAAATTGAACCTTTAATGTAATTCTTAGATAGAATCCAAATTTCGATTGTTTTCGTGAGCCGCAAGAAAATTTCACATCTCCTTGAGAGGGCCTTGTGAATAAGAAAGACTTGCCAGTCAAGCTTCAAGTGTCATAAGAAAGAAATACAGTTCTATCCATAGTGAGCGAAAAATAAATCTTTAAACTAAGGGAAAAATAAATAAATCCAAAATGAAAAATGGAAATGGAAATTATATTTTCGATATGTTAAGCATTTTTTGAGGTTAGGAAAGATGCAAGTTAGATGCCTTAAATGAACCTCTATTCCAGTCGCGTTGTTTTATTTGACCCCCATTCATTAGAGTTATTCGTATTTCTCGTATTTTGAGTTTCAATTAATGTCTGTTTCCCCTAAGTTTTCAGGTAGTAAAATTGAAAACCATAATTTCCCACTGAATTGTGCCATTACAAAGTTTTATTTGCAAGGCTAACATGGTGCGTTGACTGTGGCGCTCCCTATCTCCCTAACCTTGTTTCATTTAATTTGTATAAAATATACAATTAGTAGCGGCAGCATTGGTGAATAAATTAGTGTCTCATGATAGTACTTTAGTTTTTATAGTAAAGCTGATGATAAAAGAAAATTCATGCTAGTGAAAATATTAGTTGTTTATAAGAAATACTTTTATATACATGGAATTTAGCATTTCTTTTTATTTACATCTTGTTTTGAAAATATTTCTTGTAACTGGTAACTCTAAGAAAAAAAGAATAATTCATTACTTCGAGATAGAAATTAGGTAACAAAATCAACGTATTTTATTAAATTCTTCTAAGTCGACGTACCTATTTGAAAAATTAAAACTTTAAATGTTTTATCAATTAATTTGTGAGGAAATTAGATAAATTACACCATAACATATAAATTTAAATGTAAAAATTATTTTGAATCTTCAAAAAATTACTTATAAAATATTTGCAAGGAATGACCATATTTCAATCAAAACACCTTCCCACGTTTATCTTATTTTATAGTTGGGTTACAATGAGGTCGGAGTTCCTGATGTGGTTCCTGAGGTAAGACTCCTTCTCTATATAGCTATCTGTCGTCTTTTTTGGATTAGTAGTGTTCTTTATTTTTTATGTTTTGTATATTTGTACTTTTAATTTTTTCTTTGTTTCTTAGGATTAAATAAATTTTTTTTATTTGTTTCTTTAGTATTTAAATACATTTTTTGCAATTTTTTCACTCTTAAAATGTACGTAAATAATGTTTCAACAAAAACTTATTCTTAGGTGCATCAAAATCATCATAATATGGGAATGTACCAGCAGACGACAGGTGTACCACCTGTTGGTGCGCCACCTCAACAAATGATGCATCAGCAACCGCCACAAATGCACCAAGGCGGCCAGGGACAACAACCACCAACGCAAAATCCAAATACACAATCGTCAATGCCTTCACCTTTATATCCATGGATGAGAAGTCAGTTTGGTAAGTAATGAATAAAGTATTGTTAAAAGTTATTTAAAATGCATCATCATTACTGTGATTTTTATTATTATTATTTTTGTTGCGTAGTTTAAATTAGTAATTAGATATTTATTTATTTTTTATTGTGTGGGAATTGTTTTGCGGCCTGTACTGTGTTTGAAGAAAATGGTTTTGGTACTGGGTACATTTTAGCCAAGACAAAAATCTTATTGGATTTTTATTTTTTTCTATCTTAAAAAAATGTATACTTTTTTTATTGTTGTTTTATTTATATCTTCCTTTCTCTTTATGAACCTAAGAAGGAATTAATATTGCTACGACTTTTTTGTACGAAAAACGTCAATGAAATAGACGAAAAAGACTTTAATATTTAATGGAATATTTGATTAAAACTATTGCAATTGGGGGGCAATGATAAGTATTTGATAGTTTTATTACAAAGATACTACGAGATTGACTAGAAATATTAAGAAAGTGTTATTAAGGGTATTGGGAATGTATTCAGAAGTATTTATAACTGCTTTAACCATATTTCCAACTCCCATTTTTCTATGAATGATTCATAAAACTAATTTTGAGTTTTAGGTCTTATCAAAATCAGTGAAATGATGCAAGGCAATGTATTAAATTTGATGTCTGTTTTCCTTAATGTTTCTTAATCAACATGTTTAACAAAGTATTTCGGAATAACAAATATATCACATTTCTTTAGGTATCTAACTACTTTCTGTCACGTAGCAAAAAAAAAAAAAAAAAAAAAAAAAAAAAAAAAAAACAGTAATTACTTGACATTTCGACTATCGTTTTCGAAAAGGGATCCTAGTTACCTCCTGCCTTCATTTACCTACGTTCAAAGAGTAAAAAGAAATAGACAAAAACAGCCAAAATTACCACGTTCACTACACACCTTTCCATCCTGCTGTTTGTGGACATTGATTGACCAAGATTTATTACCGTGACAATTGCACGATCCTTTTAAAACGCAACCCCTATACAGAATTCAAAATTAAAAAAAAAAAACCTTCCCTTTCTTTGATTTGTGCAAATTGAAATAAACCTGCATTACGTATATATTGCAAACCTTTCGCTTTTCAGAAAATTTAAAGGATGCAGGCAAACACTATTCATAGATACCCATCGCCATCCTTATTGTTATTCAATTGTCAAGAACAAAGTTCTTAGAATAAATCCAGAGCACGTTACAGTATTTTGTTATAGGAAAACTATATAGCTACAACTGTCGCCAATTTTGTGTAACTTTTCAAAAGGAATTTATGACCGTACCAAATCGAGGACAATTCTAATTGTGATCCCAGACCCAAAATAATATCCTTTCAGGCTACCAAAAAAAACCATCACCTCCTGTGTTGTAAGCAGTTTTGTTGCAGTTAGTTCCTTATTGCTTGTTCACGTATCTTCGAGTGTGTCCTGTACCATTTTCTTATTTTTCTTCTTCTTTTTCTAAACTGAAATTTGAATCCTTGTTTTTGTATAATATTGTATCAAAGCACATTGTGTGTGTGCCTTTTGACTTAAGTGTTTCTCTGAATGGGAAATTTACGCTCCATCTACTTCACCGAATTACGTAAGATATATCTTTCGAATATCGCCAGCCAGCATGCTCCTCCTGAGTAAGTAAGGAAATGAAGACAAATCTTAAAACCAAATGGTTTAAATTGAAATCTCTCATTCTTATGGAGGACTACATGTATAACAAAACATCATACAAAGTGCAACAGGAAGCATCGAACAATGAACCACTTAATGTTGTTTTCGTGCACCAAAATATCCCTGTGCATTGAATATTTTTTTTAATATCCACATTGCCCACGTTGTTGGTTGGTTGGTTGCGCCATATAGCTGTGTGTGCAAAAATTACTAACTAAAAATATACACCAGGCCCAAAGCATCAAAGCAGGGATGACCGATGTCCGTTGTGCTCGTGTGCCTAAAGACGTGATAGTTTATACAACTTAACATTTATTTTCATCTTTCTGGCAGGACTTCATATACACATAATACAAGGCAAAAGGTGGTGCGGCAAGAGGGCTGGATTTATTTTATTCCCAAAGCAGCAAAAGCCAACTTTGAAAAAAAAAAAATATATATATCACAGCTTTTTAAAAAAGTATATAGAAAGGCTGGAAAAGAATAGCAAGTAAAGGAAAGATACACTACGTTTGCTCGAATCCTTTTATAAATTGTACACACAACATTTAGGAATGGGAACGTTTTGAAATTAGAGATACGGTGTATATGGTAAAAAAGACATCATTCAGGCTTCAGATCATCTCCCTTTCGCGACAGTATTTGTTTGTCGTTAAGATAATGATGAACAAGTGATGTCATATTGCTTCCTCAAAAAAAAAAGATAAGATAAGTTAGTGATATAACGATATCAGTTTTCTTTTGATAAGATTGCGTGACTCCAGCTTGAAAAGAGTTTGTGGCCGAAAAATTCCTTAAATGAAGCCAGGCACTGGCCGAAATAGGATTGGTTTCACTATCCACAGTTACTGCGAAAGCTAAGAAGAGCTGCAAAAAAAGAACTCTCAAACTTGGTATAATTTGACACGGAACTGTTTCGTTATATGAGTGTGTTCCCCAATTACCATTATTGTAATCCTGTTACCAACTAAACTACTCTGGAAAAAACAGTTAAAAAAAAGTATGCGACAAGCCTTTTAATCTAGGAGTTATTGCAGTTACTCCCAAGAAAAGCAAAAACCAAACTCAAAATTTAGTAGTCGTTTGGAACTCGAGAATGTTGGGCAGAATTTCGGTAGCCCAGCTGCCTGTAGTAACAGGAGCATAAAAAAGGTCTAGAAGGTTTGCCTTTAGTCTGCTATACTGTTGCAGGAATTAGCTGGGATTTGATGTCGGCTTCTGACCTCAAGGATTATTATTGAGAATGGTCTGAAAGTGTTCCTTCACTCAACAGAGTGAACGATTGAGGACGATTATGATCTCATGTAGGCTTCTTACTCCTGTCAGTTGTTGGTGGAGCGCGGCACTGCTTTTCTAATTTTTTTTTCTTAGGATTAAGGCACAGGGATTAACAAACCACTTCAGTTTTTTCTGTTTGATTCAAAGTATGCACTGAGCGCTGTTATTCCAGAATTGATATTGGGTTATCAAATCCGAAAAATGCAGAGTTTCAATTTTGAGCGTCAAACTTCCTCCATTATACTGCAACTGCAGCCTCCTTTTTGAAATCTAGAAGTATCAAATATTTTTAATTTTTTTTTTGTGTTAACGTCGAAATCTCGCAGAATTGTATCTTTTACGTACTGAGCGATCTATGCTCTTATTGTAGACCACTGACTGTTTTTATCATTCTAGCACTCCGCTGTCATCAAATTTAAAAGCTCTAATCTACAGCGATATTAAAAAAAAAAAAAAAAAAAATGATAACATACCCTATCAAAGCGGGTCGGTATAATGAAGTGGTAGAAATAATACAACTGATATAGTGGGGGGGGGGGGGGGGTGTCCAATCCATATGTAGGACGTTAGGTGGATTCTATATCCCTTTTCATAGAGCAGAAGGGGTTTTGGTGCTTTTTTAATAACATCGTTTCCTCGTTTTATTATGTTTTTTTTTCTTTTATTTTTCACCTCTTCCCTATCCTTGTCCATTTCCACCTATATGTGTGATTCCTTTTCCCATTTTCCATCTTTTCTGTTTCCTTTTTAATATTTTTTTCCTTAGAATCTGTTGTGAATTGTTTTGTTATTGTTTTTTTTTTTTTTTTTTTTTTTTTGAATGGTGGTGCACCAGGAGTAACAGCAAAAGCAGGGTGAACAGAGGAACCAAAAGCAGATTGAGATGTAAAGCAAAATTGATTACTGCCATTAGTTACATGTTATATGCAATGGATGCCATCAATTTATTAATCTCTGGTACACGGTTTTTTTTCTTCATCCACGCCACGCCGCCACCACCACCACCATCGTCGTCGTCGTCGTCTACTTCTTCGTCACTGCCACCATCATCGATGTCCGCTTAAAGCCTCTCTGCTGGCTGGTAGTTCTATAGTGCCTTATCCACATGCTCGTATACTCTGCAACAGTGGGCTTAAAAAATGCCTCCGTGAAGAGCTCACCGGCATGGCATCGGCAACGAAAAATGAAAGCAGCGATTTTTAGAAAAAACACGCAGAAAAATTCTGATATCAAAAGAGGTTTTCATTTACACTCTCGAACCCTGTAACCTCTCTATAGTTCGTGGCGAAGCGATGGCTATGATGATGGCGCTGCCTGCGTTGCCCAGTATGATAGTTATGGTTTGGCTTGGCACCATTCTTATCCTTAGCCCTTTTTTTCGGGACAAAAATATTCTATGATTGTGTGCGAATGGATCAGCAGCAGCAGCTCATAGAAAACCCAGTGTTTTCGCTGTGGGATTTTTGTTGAAAAGGATGAGGAACAACTTTATATGATGTCCAAGGTTCTGGAATAGGGGACGATAGCTGAAGGACGTGAGAGCGGGGGTTTGATATCGTGACGGTGACGTTTTTTTTTTTCTACCACTTTTATAGTTTATAGGTACGTTTCTTGTGTTGTTGGGGTTTTATCTTAATATAATTTTTTACTTTTAGTCGATTGTAGGAAGACTGGAAGGTGTACCTATACCTTCCTTTAATACTCGAATACTGAGTTCTTTTTTGTATACAAAAGAAGAAAAGAAGTCTGTGGAATTTTTCACGATTGTGTATTTTATACTCAGCCTCCACATTTCAATTAAGTTGTTACATGAATTCGGAGTTAGAAAAGGGTTTCTGCTTATTCTTGTGTTGATAATTTATTATTTTTGTTCGAAATGCATCATTATTCATTCTCTGAGGTAAATGGATTTGTATAGTAATCTTCGGTTGCTTTGACAACATCTTATAAGGCGGCGCGGCGAAAAAATGTCGTTTTAAGAGGAAATATTGTCACAGGGTTTTTAAGAGACATTGCAATTAATTTTATTGAATTCATGTTTTGAAATTAACATGTTACTAAAGATATTGAAAGGAACTTAGGTAATGTAGTTGATTGATTTCGATGATTTATAAAGGAAAAGATCGATGTTTTTCTATAAAATTTAGACAAAAATGATTTCAATTACTTGTGGGACAGATCTAGGTAAGATTATTCACCCTTAATACAAATTTAAAACTTGATAGATCGTTGTTTTACAAAAAAATGGAAGTGGTTTTAAATAGGACATCGAAATTTTAAGTTGCGTTGCGTTTTGCAATTAACATTTGCGAATTTAAACATGGACTGATACAATTTCTAATAATAAACTATTGTGGATTTGGTCCGTGCAGGCAATGAAAATAGTGACATTTGCGGGCGTCAATTTTTAGGAAGACCGCCTGTATCAGAAAAATGAAAATAAAAGATGATTCTCTTTGTTCCTAAACAGATTCGTTCGAATGTCAGTTCTGTAATGTTAGAATTGTTCACATGGTGAGACATAACACTTTCACAGTTGTAAGCGTTGGTCAGTTCAACTTGACGTTTTATTTTATGAAAAAGTTCATGTAATTAAGGAAATACTAAAGCAATTGAACTGCTAAATCAACAATGGCGCCCAACGTGGAGGACAAAGTTGTTCCTCAACGGAAATTTGAATTAAAACATTTTAAATTAACCCTAGCTTACGACACACAAAATACGTGAATAAAAAAAACTTGGGGTTCGCGCGAACCCCACAGTTTTTAATCATTTTTCTTCTTCATTGAGTTGACAGTTGAGGTGTGTTGCAACTAAAAAACGTGTTTGGTTTTCCCAAAATTTAGTAAATATTGTTTAAATTTGTGCAAAATAAACTTTGAAGATTAGCAAAAAGTCAGTTGTAATATTAAAATTTCAAGTTTTATTATTTTTATTCACATTCTTTTAATTTGTCAGTGTCTTATTTAGATAGATTATTGAGACAATACAAAAGAGGCAACGAAGATGAAAGGGCAACGGCGGGCGTTGAGGGCAATGTTAGACATAAGATCTGATGAAGAGGGCGAGATTGATAGTGATCCAGACTATGTGCAAAATGACGCATTTGACGACTGACAGTATTTTATGTTATGATGTTTTGTATTTAGTTAGGGAGGTTTATATATGGTTTTACTTCCAAGCGGATTATGATGACTTTGACGAAGCTACGGCAGAGGCATTAGGACCATTACAAAATTTGCGTGAACCAGATGAATTTGGAAGTGAGCATGATCAGGAACCTTCGACTTCGGCGTCAAATCAACAGTTTTTTTCTTGCCATCAGTGGTCGAAAATGGACCTAAGAGCCAGAGGCAGAAGTTTTGTCTCGTATCCAAGGTAGTAATGTCTTCAGACCTGGTGGAACTATTGGCCCTGTGGCAAATTTGCAAAATGCGTCTCTTCTAGTTATTTTCAATCGCATTTTTTTGTGTACCATTTTCAGCATTGGGGTTCGCACGAACCCCAAGTTTGGTTTGTGACTTTTTTTCAGAAAAAAATTCCAGAAAATTTTCTGAAACCGCTGTGATGGAAAAAAGCCAAGAAACGTAAAGAAAAATGAATTTCGTTAACTGAGTTTTTTGTCCCAGGTCGAAAATGTGATTTGAAAAAAAGATATAAGCAACGTGTGCTGGGGTTCGCGCAAACCCCAATTTGTAAACTAGGGTTAATATTGACATAGGCCCCAATAAAAGAAAAGATTAAGTTTTCTAAAGTGAAGAATAATGGTATTTTTTGTTTGGGCTCAAGTACCTACATAGATTCCCTGCAATTTGTCGAACATTACAGATAGTTTGACTGACATAAACTTGGCCTGTTAAAATGTTTCTTGCTCCCTATATAAATACATTTTCAGCGGGAAAAGTGTAAAGAAACTTAACGTTTTGATCAACTGCATTCATGAAGATTTTGATGTCAACAAAAACACCCTTCCCTCCAAATGAATAGAATAAGCACTGACTGTAACTCTTTTGAGTGCTTAAAGTTATGAAGCACTTTTTTTTAGCCCAAAGGCCCTTCTCACCATTGGCTGACTATACTGATTCTATTGTCTTAAATGGTTTTTGTATACCTACACATACCTGCATGAATCTATAAAAAGGATCTTGAAAAGTTGAAGAACTGAATCTGAAAGGAATAAGAAAATGTACGGGATCAACGTTTTGGTCTTAAATGTACTACAAGTTTTCTGAAAAGTAAGTCCTTACTTAAGCTTTTATTTCACGAAATAAAAATGCAATGAAGTATCCTGAGGGTTGAAACAAGGACGACGTCTTCAACAAAGAAAATGTATTCGCCACCATACACACATACATACTTCCTCCTTCTGATTTGCCCTTTTGTATAAGAAGCACAAGACTTTAGATTTTGAAAGCTACACCTATAGGATCCATATACGATGCGATAGGGCGAAACTTTTTGAAAAAAGTAAGTCCTGGTTGGAAAAACAAGGGATAAAATGGTACAATGTTAAAGTGAAATATAAAAGTTGACGAGTGATGCACATGTATATGTATATACCTTTATGCAGGTTGGTAAAGGCGAGATGACTTCTCCGGCTTCAAGTAGGTACCTATAAATATCCTTGCAGAAAATAACAGTGGAGTACAAGGGGATTATATTGCACTACAAAAGCAAAAGAAGAAGATGAAAAACTACCAAGGTGATGATGCTTTGAACTTTTAGAATCCCTTTCAATTTGAACTTGTATTGATTTTATTCATGGGGCTTGATGGGACAAAAAAAAAAATAATGTTTGCGAAAGTAAGGAATAATAGGACTTTTCTTTGTGTGCTTCGTATTAAGGGTTTTCGAGAATTTATAAATAAATATTGAAAATTAAATTGAAAACAACAGCCAAGATAGAGAGAGAGCGAGTTTATTTACCCGTTTATTTTTATTTTTAACTCTTTTTATCTTTTTACTTATATTTCAAGTGGCGAGGATATTTTATCAAGATATCCACAAAATGAGCCACTTGTTGCTGCTGGAAATTTGTTGAACGTCGTTAAAATTTATGACCCACCACCATCACCGCCAAGCCAAAAAGCAGCAAATCCTACAGAGTAACTACAGTTACAAGTAGGTATTATTATCATCATCATCAGCAGCAGTGTTGTCGGGGGTTTTCTTTGGCAATGAAGACGGAAATAGAAATAGAATTTAAAAATTAAAAGGGTTCACATTATAAATCAATTTATTGAAGTGGTTATTTTTGTTTGATGTTTTTAAAAGTATAAAAGGAGTATTATGTCGTGACTGTTGTGACAGTGATTATACTGGAAACCATTTAAATTTGTTCATTTTCCTATTGTCCATGGATTGCAACATTGACTTTGCAACAAGCGAAAAACAGAGTAATATATGTATATAAATTGATGTGGCCTTAGGAAACTATCTGATGTTAGATATGGTGTTTTACCTGAATCTCAAGGAAATACTTCATTTCAAATACCCCTCAATCAAAGAGAGGATAAGAAGTCGAAGAGTGATGTACACGATAGTACATGATCCAGACATCGGAGTTGTTGATGATATTTCTCTGTAGTTCCATGTCGATTTCCTCCTGTATCGAACAAGTAATTCTTGATCACACTTGATTGCTCGTATACATCTATTAATATTTTTTAATGAATAATTATTTTTTAATTGTCTTGTTTGCCTAGGATACAGTTACAAGAAAACCCCTTCGATTTCAATTTCAAAGCTCATGTTATTTTAACGAGCAACATCATAACGGAGCTTTAAACAGCCATGAACTGTGTTGAGCTTATAGTGGCGCCCAACGTGTGGCCTATAGGATAATTGCGAGTTTTTCAAAGCTGGTGTTGTTTTTACAAGAAAAGTATAGGCAAACAAAGTCTCGTGTGCTTTTTCACTAAGTGACGCCCAACGAGCGACCT
This sequence comes from Platycheirus albimanus, assembly GCA_916050605.2. Taxonomy (NCBI): domain Eukaryota; kingdom Metazoa; phylum Arthropoda; class Insecta; order Diptera; family Syrphidae; genus Platycheirus; species Platycheirus albimanus. The sequence continues at coordinate 65,580,106 of OU696696.1, forward strand.
ATCTATAATACCCTAAACACTCTTTTGAACTTTGCTGATTGTCTTAGTTAAGATACAAATCGGGCATGTAGTATAGGTTTTGTTGATTGGCGGATGGATTTGAGGTCCAAAGTGGGATTAGACGTAGCTATTAGCAACGTGTTATCACAGACTGAAGACTAAGGGCTGAATAGACATAGGTATGCATTGAAAATCCAAATGTATATCAGCAGTATCAAAATGATTTAAATCATTATCATTTCAAAACTGTAGAGCTGATATAGAGGGTTTAAATGTCTTGAAAATACTGATCTTAACTAAATGCTAAAGTTAAAGAAAAATGTATTTTATTTTTATAAGTTGTGTGGGCTTTACAATGGTATTAGAATAGGTGGAGGTAGAGGTAAACTTTTTAGAATATCATTTGGTGGTGGTAAAGTATTTAAATGTAGATTAAATTCATTATTAAATTCTTAACTTCAAATCCTTTCTTTTTTTTTGTTGGTTACCAAATAGAAAGGGTAAAACCAATAACATGCCTAACCCAGTAGTTTTGTTTTTTTTCAAATACCTATACATTTTTATAGGTTCTTTCATTTTAATATTTTGTTGGAAACTTTCATTATTTTTATTAATATTTTTAGTTCCCTTTTTATGCAACCTGTTTCATTTGTTACAGTGGCGATATATCCCAAAAGACCATAAGGGTATTACATTTTTTATTTTGGGGTTGGTTTCCTTTTTTTCCTTTCTGAACTTTTTGTTTCCTGTCACTTCTTCTATATATTTTCATTTATTTTTTGATGCTTTGTATATTTTCTATTAAAAATTGTGTTTTGTGTGTGAATGATATTCCATTCTCGTTGTGTCGTTTGTTGCTATAAAAATAGAAAACTTAAAATTGATATAAAAAAAAACATTCCTTATTCCCATAACAATATCTACATATACATTTTTACATTATTTTTCATGTCCATGTCCACTCTCTCAAATTGGCACTGTGGGGCGATTGTTCAGGCGGTGGCGCATGTGGAGGTAGGAATTCCTTTAAACAAAAAAATTATTCCATTTAATTAAAATAATTCGTAGATATATTTTGCAATTTGCATTCACAAAATTTGTTTAAGTTTGTTATAATTAATTTTATTTTGCTAAATTCGCTTAAAATTTGAAGAACATTATACCTATACCTATTCGAAGACAAAAGTCCTTTTTGGGACTGTGTTTAGTTCGGGGGAGGAATTAACAAACGTCAAGTGCAATCCCTCAGGATATTTGTGTGTCCTTTTTTTGTTGTGCTATCTGTTTTATTTTATATTATGAATGTGTTAGCCAATCTTTCATGACAACAGCTGAATTTTGATTCGGACAAACATATAACAAGCCAGAGCATCGCATATGTAAGAAGGCGGATGGAAGGATATGAGGGCTTTGACTACTGCCCTCTGGCTACGTTCGTCTGCTGTAGTATGTTTTTTTTTTCATTTTTTTTATGTGTGCGTTGTTTGCCATAGAGCCATAGAAATTCATCGTTTGAAATTACATTTGAAATGGATTCGTGTTCGTATACATACCAACACGTAAAGAAAAAATATAACAAACACACCCACAGCACAGCGTTAAATCCCCGAAAACTAAAACCATTCGAAAAAGTAGAGGGACCCATGTCAAAATATTTGACAGCTGACTAAAACATGCCATGCGATACTCTTCTTCAGTAAATTTTCGCTCTTCTCACTCTCACCACCTTACAAATGTAGGAGAATTTTGTTTTTTATTTTTTGGTTGGGAAACTAAAAACCTTGATGGGTAAAAAAAAATTAAACCCTCGGGGGATACGAACAAAAAAAAAAAAACACTTCGAAAGGCTGTCTATGGCTATTTTGTTCTTCCTATACATAATCCCAGGCGCCCGCTGCGGGTAGCACATAGAACTAGGCGGACATTTCGAATTTTCAGTTTTTGATGAGAGCGTGTTACCTCCATACCAGCATTTTCCTCTTATGCAATGTGGCTTTCTATTTAACTTGTCTTAATACTTCCTATCCTTATTCGGGAGTGCAAATGAATTAAATTCGTTGTCGCAAGCTTTTGCTTTGCATGCATTGTTAGTTAAACAAATTATGAATCTTAACATTGGAAAACCTCAGCATCAGAAGTCTTTGCTTTAATTATTTGTCAAACCTTACCTATAAAACGTCGTTTGCGATAAGAAGTTCTTTGTTATTCTGAAGCAGTTACATGATTTTGATTGCTTTGAGCAACGTTTTTATTTCGTTCAAAAAGGGCACTGCGATAATTCGCAAATTGATACCTAGATAAGAAAAGCAGGATTTCCAATGCTGTACCACAGTTCAGTTTAACTTTATATAAACATCAAAAAACGCAGTTCAAAAGAATAAACCCGTTGAGTCAGATATTTATGGAATAGCCCGGCTTCAAATGGGATTTCAGCAACTGTTTAATTTTTTTTTAAATTTAAGATTATTAAAAAAAAAGAAATTCTATGGCCTGAGTCCATTTTGCTCAAATATCAGTTAGCAGCCGTTCATATTGTTCTAAAACGCACATTGTTCGATATAATCGACACTTTATATAACTTTTAGTGTAAGACTACGATGTGAATTATATATTTTTATGGAGCTTTATATCCAGCATAAGCCCTTAAATATGCCAAGGGCATTTTAAATTTGATTAAAACCGCCCAAGAATCTTGACATTTTATTATTTTTATTATTTACTTACGATGATACCTAGTGTATACGTACTGTGTCGGATTGCACATCGAATGTTCTGGATTCAATCTTTAATTCCATATCATTTGTTTTCCCTATGTCCTGTTGTTAAGTGGGAACATTTTAAATAGGTCTTATAGAAACTAATTTGGTGCACGTTTGAGAAGTTATTTTAGTTTTCTAAAGACTTTTTCTGACAGGCTCTATAGAAATATAAACTGCTCATGAACAACATGAAAGGCCTTAAAAACAGAACTGCCTTTTTTCAAAAGGCTATTAGATTCGCTTACAAAAATTATATAGTTTTAAAGAGTTAAAGGTAAGTTAGAAGGATGGAATAGTTTCTTCTTAGATTTTTGCAAATATATCCATGCGCGTAAAACATTCTCTCATCCCAGATTATGTTTAGGGAGGTAGCGGTACCAACATAATATGTATTCTAATACTTTTCTAACGTTCACTTGAAACGTTGGCTTTTCTATAAGGTACTGGACTCATAATCGCAATTATTTTCGTAAAGCTTTAGAGCTTTCCGTAGTTCAACATGTTTTATCATATCACAGATGTCTTTTCTGAGTATCAGATACTATGTGGAGTCCCATCAAACATTTTGCGCTGAGAAGCACTTATCCATGTAGAACATCAATGTCTGAAATTGGCTGGCTAAAAATTGAGTACAAAGCCTACATAAAAGTTAATAGCTCGTTTTTTGCTAACTCGCTATGTGCATGATGCAAGTGCAAGTGTGTACATCAAAAACATCAAAAGAATGGTAATTATTTCAATTAAACAAATGTATAGGTTCAATGCGGTGTTTTATCGTACTTCCAGACCCATCTATTTTTCATACTTCGTTCAAAGAAAGCTCTTCGATTTATAGCACATTTTTTAAATTGTATTTCTAAATTATCAGAAAAGGTATAATGTCATTTGCTAGAAGAGTTAAAAATTGGATAGTATGGCAAGTATCATATTTCAACAAATGTCCGTAAGCTTCAAAATAGCACCATAATAAGCATTAGCGGTAGCTGAAAGTCTATTCAAAGGTGGTTTAAAACAAAGCCAACTTGAACTCAAATAATGCTCTCATATACCCACGAATTAAAAGCTTCTAATGATTTCTAATCTGACTTGTAACAAATCTTCATTTTTTTTTTTTGAATATTTGCAGATAATGTTTTTTATTCATGATTTTTTTTTTTCCTTTGCGGCACATTATCGCCCCAAGCTAATAAACATAGGCAACAGCCGGCGCGTTGCGGCGCGTACAAAACAGCCACGAACCTTTAATCTTCCCGTGGAACTGATATAATTTATCAAAACATACTACGAGTATATATTATTTATGCTGAGCCATCCGATGATGAATAAAGCATTCAAAAAAATAATAATAAATAAAAAAAGAACAGAAATCACTCGCGCCACACACAAATAATCACATTAGGTATATGTGCTCGCGCCGCACACGCTTAATTTCCGCAATTAAAAAATCATTTTCTTTACCAAAAGGCAAAAAGGCTGGCTAGCTGGATTGCTTTTTTTTTGTATTCCTGCCAACATTGAGTATCTTTTTTTTTTCCTTTTTTTGTTCTTTGCCAGTCCATTGTATAGTGGAGTCCTTAAACATATGCTAAAGTTATTAATATGCATATTTTTGATTGCATAAAAATAAAATTAATAATTGATTATGATACGGATACCGAATCTTTTTTGTATATTTATTTAAAAATATTACATTTACGCAAATGTGTGTATCATTTGAAAATAATAAAAAAAAAAACAAGGCCAACCTATATTTTAGGTTAACCTTTAAACATTGCGTAAATCCAACGACGACCAATGGTAAAAATGGAAGCCTATGTTATTCGCCTCACGTGGATACACCTATGCCCATCCCCGTATACCTAACTTCATACCATATGCATTGTAGGCTCTTCTATAGTGGGGATAATGGTATAATAATCGTTTATAGTATCTTGTAGATACATCATGTAGATACTTTACTATTTGAAATGGGATAACATAAACAAAAATGCTGCAATTAAAAACGAATCAAAGATCAATTTGGATTTGTGAATGTTAACACGTGAAATGTCAATAAATTAAAAGCATTTTTTCCTTTCTGTCCAATGACGACTTTTACAACGCGACGCAGTCCACGAGGCTACACTATAAAGAGACAGTTCAGTCAAAGGTGGTCGGGTATGATGATGCGAATAAATAATATACTTTTTCAAGAAAAAATATAAAAAAAAAAATTGTAAGCAAATAGATAGATCTAGGTTTAGGTAGATACTTGTCCTGTTCGCTGGTCGATGGTCGGTTTCTAAAACAAAAATGCACGCACGCAATTTAATTACAAACCGACATATTTTGACCCCATTGAGAGTGGGCTTTCCCACCAAATGTGATTATTTTAATGATTTCCCCTTCAAATGAATAAAAATTATAAAACAAACCAAAAAAAAAAATAATATTGTTATTGTACATAGGTATACCATATTATATACAAATGTAGGTATGTGATACAAATTGTAAGAAATATGGTGGCCTAATCACTATTTAATTACAATTCTTGTATTTGGGTGGGTTAAGTAGTTTTTCTACCTCTTACTTGGCTTTTTTATTAACAAAAAAACACTCACAGGGTTGTATTTTTTTGTTTTATTTTTTGTTAATTTCAATTGACCTCTAAGTGCTCCTGGAGAGTAGTTTCATTGCGAGCTTGGCAAATGTTTTATGTTGGTTTGTGCAATAAACACAATTAATACGGACATTTCCATATCCAATTTTACTGTGAATTGTAACTTGTAATTTTAGTTCAATTTGATGGGATAGTCTGGTTGGGGGAATTGAAACTAAAAAAAAAACTTTCAGCTTCGAAATGAAAATGAAACTGGCAACTTATTCAAAATTGCCTTTCTTTTAAATGACTTCCTGCATTTGTGAATTAAATACTTTCGGCATTCATTGGATGTATTCACGTGATTTTAAGGTTTATAGTTTTTTTAAGGTCCTAGCTACCTGTGAGATTTTGCAGTTCTTACAGCGAAATTACTTGAAAATCTCAAGGTCTTTAAAAACTAGAACTTCTGCAGCTCACGATCCACACCATCACTTAAAATAAATATTTAAAACGAATCACTTCAACGGGAAAGGCTCAACATTTCTAATTTAAAAATGCCGCTTTCAAAATTCTGTCATTTTCTTTTAAGATCACAAATTTGGATTTTCTTAAAGTCAAATATTTTATTAAATAGGATAGATATTTCAAGACAGAAAACAAACCATACGTTCGGTGGTTCTGTACATTTTGTACAAATATTCTCATATTAAAAAAAACTTTGGATGTTGAAAAGCCAATCTATTTTTATTATTTGCAAAATTTTCCTACAAAGATATACATATAAAACAGAATTAAGAAAATGGAATTAAAAAAAAAAACGAATTTCGAAATGCAAAATTTCGGAGCCTGCATTTCGATAACAACATTTTGGTATTGACCACAAACTATCTAAACAATAAACCGTGACAATTCGTTTGTCATTATTCTTTATTATACATTTTTTATATTGCTAAGGTAGTATTTTTAGGAACCATGGCACCACTTAAGGTCTAGCTTATATAACACGCCGAGTTCAGAAAGTTAATCCTTTTATTAAATTTTGGAATGTGTACCACACCTATTATGTCAGCGACGCTTTAATTCATAGCTTATACACCCGTAAATATTTGTATAGCTTTCATAACTAATACAAGTTAGTATTACTAGGAAGGGAGGACTGGGCTTAAATAAAAAAAATTAACTTGAACCGATGTGCTGCCTAAGGTTCTGAAAATATGTCAGCCAAAAAAATTCTGAATGTAAAACCCATATTTCTCTCCAAAAAGTTTTACGCAAATGAATACTTTCGTACACTTGTTGTGGGCCCACTTCTTGCATCCACGAGTTGCTCTGAACCAAGCCAACTCTATAGAAATTGACAGAGCAACAAAGCACAAATATATTTTCTGATTTTAAATCTCAGTTCCAGTTGGGTTCTACTCTCCTCAAAGAGAGCTTGAAGATCCTGATTATCAGTTAATATTACCGATTTTCTTGATCTTTGCAAAATTCTTATTCTCTCACTGAGGTAAAAAAAGACGTTGTAATGGGGATGTCTTACGAACTGTGAGGTGTAAGAAGTTGAAAACGGTTAGTCCAGGGATGAGCCCCATAATTGAGTATGTTTAAACATGTAACAAATAACCCCACAAAAAATGTTACAACTAGCCCCGTCTCAAATTTAACTCAAATGAAATTTTTAAGAAAACGTATTTCACGCCAAAAAAAAAATTAATGTTTGCACCTTGTCCGTGTAAAGAGAAGACGAAATTTTTGACGCAATTCTTAGTTTTCAGGGAAACCTTGCATTTTAAGGACTGTACCTCTTTTTCCTTCCTTTTTTCGTGTACAACAATGTCCTTCAACCATCTTGACAGGAAGTAAACATTTAATGGAAATTAAGCGACATTAATTTGGTTCAGGGAAATAAGTTCCTGGGTACTAAGTCCACCGAGGGACTTTATTCCCACTTAGTGGGCAGCATGCTCTCTAAAACCCACGTCACTTTTTATACGCAGTAAGCCTTATGTACCCATGTACGAAATTCACCGTATTTTTCTTTGATGACTTTCAGAATCTTAAAAGCCATTAGTTAACTTTAGCAGCAGTTCAGTTTGTAAGATTCTCAACTATTGTTGTTGGAAGTTAGTTCTCTCTTCATGATTCGAAATGTGTACTAAGTTCCCACAAGAAAGTGGAGCACGTTCCCACCTTCCATGGAAAAAAAGTCCACTTCTCTTAAGTGAACTAAGTTCCCTTTAAGTGGGAATGAAGTACCTCGGTGGACTTAGTACCCGGATACTTACCTACTTGTAGGGTTTTTAATAAGAAGTCGAAAACTTGATTTTGGTTTGAATGAAAGCTTAAGATTGCTTACTTAAAGAAAGACGAAACAATCCAACGAAAAGATTGCACCTACCAACAAAAATTCTTTCATCTTTCTATTCCTTCTAGCTAATGCCGTGTAACTGCATTCAGAAGATTTTGGCTCTTAAAGGCATATAAGAATTCATTATTTGAGCCACAAAAACACATCCACTCCTTCCACATCTGTGGAAGAAAATATGATCAGAAGCTAACTCAATTGGAAATTTTACTTCTAAAAGATCAAAGGGCGCTAAATGAACATGTTTGCTTTCCTCACAATTCCCTCTGAACAAATATCTCTGCAGGCTGGTTGTTAACGAAAGACTGACATTTTTGACATTCCTTCAAAGATACTTCTTAATACTATATATACCTTGCAATACTAAAAAAAATTTAAGTATGATGTTTAATTGTTATTCTATTATAAGAATTTGAAAAATGTTTACGGCATCTAGACTCACGAGCCTTTATACAATAATCCTTTTAGGTACTTGTTGTTTTCAGCATCATGAATAAGTTTCATCCTTACCACTCCTTAAACAGCCTCGATTACGAACGTTAAGTCATTAAAAATAGATTTCGTTTGACATTTAAAGATGGCATTTATCACTTTCAATATTAATCCGATGGGGTTGAGATAATACAACTCTTCTATATTATGCATCAAGATACCTACAGTACAGCCTACTCGAATGTTTTACTTGAAAAAACAAGAAATAGATGCGATGCATTATTGTAATTAATTAAAATAAATATTAAAACGCCTATATATGAAGTGTGTGTGCCTTTCCATCTTCTTTTTTTCTAATTTTCATTTTCCTTGATACCTTTGAAATGCGTTTTCTTATAAATACTTTTAGTTGCTACCTACAACTCTAGCCTTACCTAGCCTCAAATTATTATTGTGCCTATACCCTATAGCTGATATGCTATTGCTTAGCCTCTCTCTTAGAAGGCCAAGTCACATTTAAATTGGGGCCATATTTGACGCAGATTAAATATGGCGGCAGTCTGACGATGATGGCGGCTATAATATACCCACGACCCGACCATAGTAGTTATAGAGCCTTCATCATCTTTTCCTTGCCGCTTACGTAGGTACCATTCTTAAATAGCTGCATTGCGCAATGAAATTGCTGTTATTAAAAAGAGATTTTCCTCTTTTGAATTAAAATCTGAGGTTGGTTTCCGCTCAATTGCACACATTTTTGTATACACAGATATATACCTAGGTATTATGATGTGCATAATGTGTATCTATAGATTTAACTTTTTCACAAGAAGATGCATAAAAACAGTTTTCTTTAAGTGAATACTTCACCCTTTTTCTTAGTCTTAATTCCTGGTGACAAGTCATGGATATGCTTGCATGATTCCTTTCGGGACGAAAAACTGTGGGAAAAGAAAATCTCTGATAAGTCAATTGAATTCTGAGCATTTTGCTGGTTACATTAATTTCATATTCAAATGTCTTATTCACCCATAAGCTTCGATGATAATTATATATGCGGTGTCATTTTCATTCATCTGAATTTATATTTTTTTTTTTTTTTTGCTCTGGCAGATAGATTCTTTGTTCGGATAGTATACTTTTTAGCATTGTTAGATTTTTTTTTTCTACTTTTTATTTCAATGACTCACGGTCTGGTCTGCCTTTTAGGTTGATAATAATTATTTTTTTCATTTTCGGGGAAACTATATTAAAATAATTACAATAATTATTTCGTTGGTGTGTACGTTTGTATGCATATCTGTGGAAACCAATCAAATTTAGCTGACTTCATGGAACGAAACTTGTATCTAAGTTTTCTTTTAATGTCAATTATGTACTATCATGGCTCAGAAATCTGCTTTGGTAGCATTTGTGGTTTCTATTTTTTGTGTATTCACAATTCACTAGAATTGAAGTTCTGGTCGGTTATTTATTCAAAATTTGTTAGAAAGAAATATTTAGGTTTCAAAACCCACTTTTTGAATAACTTAAAAAAATAATATTTGTCTACAATATTACTTCTCTTTTTAAACTTAAATTTATTAAAACATAGTTCCTACACAAAAAAAAAAATAGAAAGGTATAAATTAAATAAAAATTGTGTCACGTTTATGTGCGGAAATCAATGCCTAGTGCCTTAAACTCTCAACAATTACTATGAGTGCGTTGACACTCTGCAGGAATGGAAGGGACCTGAAATAAAAACTAAAACACTATCTGTAAAAAACAGAAAAAACATGCGTAAATATATACATTTAGAGCAAATTATGCATATGCAAACAAAACCTTACTACCCTACTATCAATGGTACAGCGATGATGGCACGGGAGTCAAAGAATGGGGTTAGATGAGATTCTGTTTTTATGTTTGGGGTCCTGGTACTCGTAGTTTGGCTTCATACTATGTATGTACATTGTATTCAAAAATTTAGGCAGTTAAGGAAATGCTTATTCTAAATGAAAACAATACTAACTTACATATAAATGTTTAAAGGAGCTTTTTTAATGGAGGATTATAATATTTTTAAACAATTATAGTTGTTTAACCGTTCCTCCGATTGAAAAAAATTCTTATAAGCCAGACAAGATTTTGTTTAAAATGTCCTTAATAAAGCATTTTGAAATTCCCTAAATATTTAAAATGATTTCTTAAAATATTTCGAAAAAGGTTTACTGGTTACCTTTTGATGATCTAAAATCAAGGGCATGGCTGGATTTCAAGAACATGCTCCACGGGTCAGATATCTGGGTTCCTTGAACAGAATACTTCTTCGAACCATCATCAACTTAAATCCCATATTGTTATTCCAACAGATTGAAATAACTTTAAAAAAAGATATATAAATTATTAGAATATACACTCATGAACACTCATTTTTATAATAAAAGTTTTATTATATGGACAAGGACGTATTATTTGATCGTGTCACTCGCTATATTGATTTGGCATAGGTAAATAAATGACAAACAACAAATTTGACAGATATCACCAAAATAAACATGGGCGCCAAGGGCCACCTAAATCCACCCGTGATAACCCAAAACCTTGTAGTTGCTTTTTTCGAAAACTATAGCTATAACTTGGTACAAGGTACCTAGTCTCGGAGAATTTCTTTCGTAAGAACTTTATACATCTGTAAGATATACCTTATCAGGGTCTTAAATAAAGTTCTTATTGACATTATTACTTAAACTTCGACTGTCATAAATTACAAATTTGTTGGACACGAAATCTTCAATAAGCTTAAAGCTTCATAATGAAGGATCCCCGCGTCGTTTTCAAGAAAGTTAAGGCGGATGGACTAAGAATATTTTATCCTCTATTTGATGTTATCTTTTATAAAGCTCATATTTAAAGAAAACATCAAGCAATTCATTCCTTGTTCTTGCAACAGCGCAGCGGCGCTGCGCCTTTTATGATTTCCTATGACATATCTGTTGCAGAACGGGAATAAGAAATCCAATAACTCATATTTCGACGTGTTAAATTAAAAACAGTGACATTGTTTATTAACTTCTCGATTTCATAGGTTTTCTTACCACCACTCTTGCAGAAATTCGCATTTAAAACAAATAAATGATGACTAAAAGAATATCTACTTACCAATGTGCCCCGCGCTAACTTATAAAAGATATTCCAAGAAAAATGATGCTGTCACAAACGGATGGCTTGGGACACCGCACCGTTGCGGTGACGCTGGCGGAGGCGGTTTGCATTGCGTGCGCTCGTCCCTGGTATAGAATCAACGCTAAAGTTGTGCCTTTCCTTTTTTAAGAGCAAAAGATCAAAAGGCGACCTTACCGAATATATTATTAGTTCTTGTCAAAATCACAACATGTGCTTTAATCCGTGCTGGTACAATTATTATAAGTGAATGTTACAAGTGTATCTTTATATTCGCTGTTTGTTTTTGTGTCGCATTCTGCACAAAGAAACCGCGATCTTTTTTTTTTTTTGAAATTGCATCTATTTTTTTTTTTTTGTAGGAAGGTATAAATGTCAGAGTAATTATTGCAATGTCTTTGGATTAGAAAATGCAAAAAGATACAACACAGTTCGATTGAAGCTGACATCTTATTTATCTTGCTTTGAATGTTAGGTCGTTATAAATGTACGGTGAATGAGATGAGATTGATGATGGACAACACCATCAGTTTTTATATGTTGTTACGTCTTATGCATTAAATCAAGAGGTGTCAAAGATATGTATGGCATATCATAGACGATGGATATAATTCAAACATTAATTCAATTAGATTATAGGTCATTTTTAAACTGATGGGTGAATCTGTTTTAAAAGTGGTTTAAACTTTGAAATCCCCCCTCGAGACTTAGCTGAGGTTAGCGTTTAATCTAGATTTTTAACAGCTTCTTTTTATATTTTATTTTGTTTTTTGTATTGATTAATAGAACTTTTTGTTTTTATAATTTGTTATGTTAAAATTTTACTATTTTACTTTTACAGAAAGAAAACGTGGCCGACAAACCTACACCCGATACCAAACCCTGGAATTGGAAAAAGAATTCCATTTCAATCGATATTTAACGCGACGAAGAAGAATTGAAATCGCCCACGCCTTATGCTTAACCGAAAGACAAATAAAAATTTGGTTCCAAAATCGTCGAATGAAATGGAAAAAGGAAAACAAAACAAAGGGTGAACCTGGTTCTGGTGATAATGCTGATGACATAACACCACCACAAAGTCCGCAATAAAACTAAAAAAATAATAATTAAATAAACTAATAATGTTATCATAATTGTGTATTTACTTAAAAAAAAAAACAAAAGAATCTTTAAATATTTATAAACTATTCTTTCATTTGTTAATATTTATAAATTTTCCAAAATAAAACGTTGTTTTATCAGCAAACTACAAAATTTAAACTAATTTATGTAGGCAACCTAATTTCACTAGAAAATCAAAAACAAAATTATCTTAAAACTCCATAAAGTTTCCTATAAAATTAAAAAAAAAAAATAACAAAATTAAGTGAATATCTATATTTTTTGGGCTTTTTTTATATTGTTTTGAAAAAATAAAATTAAAATAAAAAATAAAACAACACTCAACAACAACAAAACCAACTCATGTGACCTCAAATTATATAAGTTAATAATAATAATTATGAATATTTAAATGTAATATTGTAATAAATACAAAACAAATATATATATTATGTAAAATACAATTTATATTGTATTTTTAAGTGTAAATTATAAAAAAAAAAAAACAAACAAGAACCTAGTAAAAATATTAATATAGATTCAAATTAAGACACTAAACACAACTTAATGAATAAAATCCAATTCAAAGTAATAAACAAAAATTGTGTAAATATGTTGATTTCAGAAGGAAAATCGAAATTGTGTGGTTTCTTCTTTGGTTTAAAAAAACATTCAAACAAATTTGTTAATTTCTTAAAATATTTTTATATGTTTTGAGACAACAGATATTTAATTAATTCAATTCATAATCCTTTAATGTCATACACATAAAAAAAGTCAGAGTCAAGGGTTAGCAAAAAAAGTAAAGTAAGGACCACACTTTGGTTTCAGGACCAATCCAGCAAAACGTTTGTTTGAGCACTGTAATTTCAAATTAGTTATAGCTCCTTATGGCAGGAAAAAGCGAATTCTTTAATGTTGGTATTATACAACAATAGTATATTCTATACAGTTAATAACTCTCTGGAAAAAAAAATTAAACAATTGATTGGATTAAATTGGAGTCTTTCAGGATTTGATATATTTCCATTTGCAACACTGAATTAAAATTCTAATAAATGATCTCGAACTTATTCAGCATACACTTTTATTTCTTAGATAGTTTCGAAGATTTCCGTTTTCATTTGTAAAATTTGTTTTTCTTTTCTTGCTTAATAATGATTTCTGGAAATGAAACTTCAGAAAATGTACTAAGAATTAGAAACATAAAAACTTTTCACGAACTCCTTTTTTTATTTCATGCAAACGAAAATTTCATAAATACTGATTTAATATAACTTTGGGAGGCGTACCGATAATTTGTAATATGACAGCACAGTGCCCAAAACTCGGTGGCTTGAAATTGAGTTAGTTGTTAATCATAATTTTGACAAATTAAATCAATCAAAATAATTTTGTTTCGTTAAATTTTGAAAAGAGTCCCAGTAAGTAAAAGTCTTCAAAAATATAGCGACTCTAATAAGTTGGAAAAGATCTATATTTCCTGTATCTGGTGTACTCCAATATGGAATATTTTCTAAATTTGTTATGATGTCATTATATTTGACTTGATGCTTCCAAAACTTCATGGAACAACTCTTAAGAAATCTTTAATTTATTTTATCTTATATTTCATATCATGATTCAGCTTAAGCCAATAAACGTTGAGCTTTCCACGGCGTTGACCCTTCCAAAAACAGTACTTGGTTAGTTCTTTTTATAAAATAAATTCAATAACTTTCAGTCTTTCCAAATGACGTCATTTCATTACTATCTTTTCTTTTTTTCACAACCAATTGAAGTAGCTATTAATATTCAAATTAATAATCGATTTTTCCAAAATATTTCGTACAGTTCTTTTTATAATTTCAAAAAGAAATTCACACAATTTGTCAGCACATTTACATGAAATATTGATTAACAAAATAAAGGCCAGTGATGATTTTGTTGTAATTATTTTTATTTTAATAATAAATCAGTGCAATTTGTAAAACAAAATCTTAAAAAAAAAAATTTAAAAAAAAAATAACAATAATAACACCCCAAACGATGTAAATAAAATATTATGATAATTTTAAAAGGTAAACAAAATATCTTATGTAATAAATTAAATTGAAGAAATTTAGGTAATTGTATATTTCTGTTCTTATTTATTTATTTCTTTTGGTGGAAGAAAGCAAAACATTAAAGTCCCAATTCCTAGCTATTTATTACAAAAAAAATCTTAAAAACTTTTTTTAGTTTTTTGATTTAAATAAAAAACATTTAGAAGTTAAAAATTATTTTTGTTTTGTGCAAGGATAACATGTATACAGAAAATGAAAAAAATTAAATAATTGGCTTACTTAAAATAAGAAAAAAAAAAGAGAAATCATTATTAAATATATATACCAAAAATATTTATAAATTAAAAAAAACAGGAGTTATTTTTTAAAAGGGAAAACTTACACACAAGTTTAGGCTAAAACCCGTTTTATCAAACTTATTTCTCTTTTCTAAAACAAAAACTCTTTCTTTTGGCATTAACACAAAATAAATTAAAAAAAAAAAAAAAAAAAATTAAAAACAATAGAACCGGATGAACAATACGAAAATATCTAAACAGCTTATCTATAGAAACGAATTAAGAAAAAAAAAAAACTAGTGTAAACCATTCAAAGTCTGTGTGTTTTTGTACATAAATATAGACATGAACCACAAAAAACAATATACCAAAGCCATACAATAATTAAAAACAAAAAGGGGAAAAGCTTAAATTTAAGAAATAACTTGTATAAAATGATTCTTATATAGTTAAACAATAAAAAAAAAACTAGACAAAATCAAACAACAACCATTAAATCCAATGTAAAATATGATTAAAATAATGTTTATTGGGAATTGTTATACAAAAAGTAAAACTGTTTTCCATTCCCAAAAAAACAACAAACATATTTTACATTTTGTAAATTTTGTATAGACCAGCAATTTATGGAAATATTTAAGAAAAAACTCACCCTCACAACAAAACTAAAAAAAAAACAAAACAGATAACATTGTAAGATACTTAGATTTGATATTATAAAACAAAAAACTTAAAGCAAAATTGAAAAGAAAAAAAAAACAATGTGGAAAACATACAGTTAAAATGTGATTAAATTTGTTGAATTATTATTTATGATTTCTATATCATATAATATTATAGTAAATAACAAATTGAACCTAAATAATATACGTAAATAAATAAAAATAAAAACTGTAATTTATAAGGAAGAATTTTGCAACCAAAAATCTATTATAAAAAAATAATTAAAATCTTCAAAACAAACAAAAAATAATACTAAAATTTGTCCTTTTTTATTTTTGAAGATTTGGTATCTGATGAAAATTTTGGAAAAATTAAAAAAGTTTTCTTCATTACTGCATACAGTAAGGAAAACACAAAAAAAATATTATTATTATAAAATGAACAAAATCCAAATACGTAAGCATAGGCCTCATTCTGTAAGAAAAATACTATTATATATATATACAATATTATATATATTATATATGAACAAACAAAAAAATGAAAAGAATACATTTTGTTGTAAATAAACCCTACTTTTTAGAGTAAAAAATAACAGTTTTTGAACTTTGTTTTATTTATTTGAAGACTTAAGTTTTCGAAATTGGTTTCACACAAGCCCTGTGGCTTGGGGTTGGAAGAGAATACATCCACAGCTGATCCCTTGCTTGTCGTAGGAGGCGACTAAAAGGGTGTTTTTTTTTTTTTTTTTTTTTAAGGTGGGGAGAGATTTTTGAACGTATACAATGAACAAATTGAAATATACAAGACACATCGTTTCATTTTATATCTATACTTGTGACAATTGCTTATTTCTTGCAAAATTATATGAGAACAAACTCTTGTATTAAAAGTAAAATTTTAATAATTGAAGAATATAATGTAAGTATTCAACAGAAATGCAATGGAAGCTTAAAAGACTTTTAAAAACATTTCTGAGATACCATTAGAAGGGGGGTTCTAATTACAAGTTTATGTATAATGCTTTTTTAGTATTCAAACTCTGATAAAAAAGGTTAATATACTAAAACCGAACAATAAAGCTTTTGTATTGTTAATGAGAACATTGTACAAATAAGAGAATGACATTACTTGAATCATGAATATTCTCCCTGTTTATTTCAATACGTAAACAGATTTATGTAGTGTCAATCTTGATATTTTGCATATTCTGTTTCCGACATCATCTTTTAAAATAAATTTGATCAAAACTACTAATGATAACTGTTTGAAACTGTTTTTAGAATCTTTTAGCAGGGTTATACGAAAAATCCAATTTCATTCTAAATATCTTAAAGTGCACAAACAATCTTTATCAAAAACAATAACAAAGTTGTTGAGCTACTAAGACTAATTATCATAGTTCCAATGAAACTATACTGAACCTGCTCTAGTTCTTGCATTTTGCATCACATGATTTTCCAACAGTATGATACGTTGTGCATCGGTTTCAGAGAACGATTGGTATACATAGGTTCGCATCCTTTTGTTGGAAATTTGTTTTCAATTAAAATGTACATACTAGACCGAGATAACTAGCAGAGTCTGATAATGGACTGGGTAACAGTGATGAGATAGTTTTACCTTCAACCTTTAAAATTTTGGTGTTATCACACCTACACTGATAGAAAAAGAACTTAACCAAGTTTGATTTTAGCATCTTTAAAAACCCTATGTTAAAGATAATAAAATAATCAATCAAGTGAAGTTTGTTAAAAGGATTAATTGAAAATTAAGAAAGTGTTAGTTTACACAGCAGAATCACTTTCTTATACTTTATACATTAATGATATTTTAACGCATAAGGTTGTTTAGTTTAAGCCAATTTGTTTTTTTTTTTTATATTTTTTAACCAACAAGATTTTCAGAATGTATCATTGTCACATAGTTGCCAAGACTTCTAGAATGCATCAAATATTATATGCCACCCTTGCAGCATGTTGATAGTTTTATGTATTTTAGTTCTTCGAATGCTTAAGTGTTTTGGAATACTATTACGTATGTAACAACACTGGTCAATCCCCCCAATTCAAATTAAATGTTTGTATTTGGTCAAATGAAATATTAAAATATTCGTCTTATTATTAAAACCGTTCCCTCTAGATCATCGAATGAACGGGGTTTTCGAATTCAAAAATTAAATGATCAATAAAAAATAAAAATATGTATTCCAATAATAAGATATCTTAATTTTCATATTTTATTTTTCAGAGATAAAAGCCTTTCAATATTTAGAAACACAAAGCTTATCCAGAAATTTGATAATTTAACCATGCAACTGGAATTTTTTAAACATTTTATGAATTTGTTTCAAAATTGAACTATTGCATAGAAAAGAAAACTTTGACTGAAATCTACATTTGACACTGAATGAAACAACTATTTTTTCTTGAATTTATTATTTAAATTGATTTTATTAGTTTAGTTTCTTATGGATTTAATATAAGAGCATATAATAATAAAACTAAGATATAAACACAAAAAACATAATCATTAGGGAGAAAATGTTTCAAACCAGGTATTATAAAGAACTAGGGTACTAACTTCGCTTTCAAGTTATAAAAAAAAAAAACAGAGAAAAAGGAAGTTTTTCTTTGTTTAAGCACAATAATTGTGCCTTGATACAACAAGTTGGTACTTCATTAAACTAACATGTAATTTTGAAACACATTTGAAATCAATGCGTAGTTGAAATGAGCGTGTAACAGGATGCCTTTGTTTTGCCATATCGGTGATAATTCGATTGCGAACTTTCCATTTCTAATAAAAACACATCAAAAGAAGAACCACAGACATTGCTGTTCCAAGTGATACTTCTGTGACGCATTAAACCCTTGAAGGATAACTCGCTTTTTCCATCCACCCACATCGTATTTTAAGTATGTACTAACTTTCAAAACTAAACTGCAGTGGAGTTCTTAGGTACAATTTATGCAAATTTGCATTTGTGCTTTAGAAACCCATAAAACAATATTTCATCGACAAAAGTGTTGAATTATTATTAAATCAGTTTTTTTTTTATTCCCATAAAAAAGATATTTGCATGTAGTTTACATAAATGTTATATTCACTTTAAATCTTATAAATATAATCAAATTATGATGTATTCATAATTAATTCTAAAAAACTTCGAGAAATAGATCAAACTAATACAATTTTTTTTTTTCATTTCAACATTATTTCCAATGAAAACAACATCGGCAACCCAAGGGAGAGAGACATTTTTAAACAATAAATTTGATTAAGACTTCAAGACCAGAGCAGAGCAGAGATAGATTAGTTGGCTTAAATTCAACCATAAAACAAACTACAAATCGACAATCGTACTGGGCGGAATGTAATTAATCATAAATTCTCAGAATTCCATGATGCAAACCTGTTTTCGTTATCTATAACAGTCACACAAAGTTTCACCTCAACCCACACACACACCGTTTCGTATCCTTTTGTATGGCAAAATAAAGGATCCCCAGACACAATGCTTGCGGCATACTCTCGCACAAACATTGATTTCGGGGATGTGTATCCTTCACGGATAAATTTATTGCCATCTATCAAAATCATTATGAAAGTATCATCTATTGTTTCTTCGTCATCGTAGTCGAAGAATGGCAAATATATAGAGGAAACGATGTGTCTATGTTTAGTTTCGCGCCGCGCTGCGCCGCGCCGGGAGGGTAAGTTATGTCCTTATAGCCTTCCATTTGTGGATTATGAATTGTTCACAACTCGAAGAGAAAGGATTTTTGATTTTATTACAATACAATCGCTCGTTCACATAGCGGGCGAGCGAATGTTTAAATGAATTGTTTTGTTTTAATTTCACCGTCAGAACGCTGAAAAAGGTGTTTGAGGACATGAATTTATTTAGAAGATGTGGGGTAACGTGCGGATGGAAATTGTTTCTTCGGGGCGGAATTCAATAGGAAGTTCGTTCAAAGAAAAGGGTACCGTGATGATGTTTGATGGGAATGATAATGAATAACATTTAAAACAATTATGTGTTTGGAACCCAATATTAGTTTTTGACAATAAAAGGCTGTTGTGATTGTAGATATAATTCAATTTAGGTATATAAAAATGGGGGAGTTAAATGAAGGAATTTAACTAAGGGAACCCATAATTCAGATGTGACAACAGGTGAGTAAGAATTGTAATTAATATATAATATTTAATCCAAATTCTAAAAGTTATTTAATAACAATGAAAATGTATATGGTTGTTACTTCGTTGAAGTTAAAAGACTGATTTTAATGTTTTCGTTTGATACAATACTATAATACTTGTTTAAATCAAAGTTGGAAATTAAACATAACGTTATTATCAGAAAAGGAAGTATTTTAATGTTCTTAGCCAAAATTGTATTTCTCCATATAGAACATAATATATAAGACATGTTGAATATTCAAGCCAAAATTATACCTATATTCATATCAATGATGAGATGTTTTTTTGAACGCAGAAAGTCACACTTAATACTAATGTTTTTTATTGATAAACACATAAGGTGAAATAAATTCTTTAGTATTTTTGTATTTAAATTTCAAGCAGGAACACATTTTCGCTTCTTCATAATCCTTATAAACTACTTTTTACTTAAACCTTCTCTAAATAAATAATAATAGGTAATAGATAAAGATAAAATAATTTTCGAAAAACTTCAGAAATAAAAATGTATTGAAAATAGTTCAGGTAATATTCAAAAAAGAAATAAAAGGAGCGAACAGAAAAAAAATTCTTGATGTCAAATGATAGAATTTTACAGGGCTGAATTTCCAAGCAAAATCTTCTCTTTCATAAATATGAAAGTATTTTTGAAGTCAGACTTTGTTTTTTTTTCGTTGGTCACTTTAGAATCCAAATCTTAGAAGGTTTGGTATTTTTATTCACAAACCAAAAACAAACTACTCTCCTCATTATTCGTTTGTTAAAGATCCTTTCCTGTGACGAACTTTTGTAGCTTCTCTTTTTGTATTCAGCAGTGTTTTACTACACAATTACTACAAAAATAACCACTGAAAATTTATATCATACAGTGTTTTGAAAAAGATTAAAAAGGCACTGATCCGTCAGCAGTAAAATAAAAAACACTTTGTTCAATTTAATTTTTCAATATTTAAAGATAACAGCAAGCAAATCACTTATTTTTTGCTAAGCGGAGTTATTTGGACGTACTTTTTCAATTGTGTTAATTAGATCGTGTTAAATGCACCTAAATACTAGGAAAGATTTCTTGAAGCTGCAGTTGGTGATCATCAAATTCGCAGTAGGTACATGCTCAATACTGTCTGAAAATTTATGAAACAAAATTCATAAAAACGTTGTTTGGAATTCCAGAGCCATGCTGTCAATTGCAGCAAGCGTTTTTATTTTAGCAGTTTCGAAAAATGTACAAGTTTCGTGTTTGAATTTAGCAAATTTCTTCTGATCCTTATTCAAAAATTGTTAATTTTTTAAAATTGGTGTACCTAATTCATATATCGTTATAAGATTATATATTTTTTTTTGGTGTTGCAAATTTTTGGACAGGCTTTTTCAATCGAATTTAATCGTTTTGTAATTAGTTTATTAATCAGATTCCTGTAATGCTTTCGTTAGATATCCTTCTAGCAAAACAGAAAAAAACTTTCAACGGAACTTTGCAATACACTACAACATTTAAAAAATGTATGACAACTCCAAATAACTTTATTTTTTGTTTGCCTAACAAGATCATTTATGTTTCTGGAATTGTGATTATCTGAACTGTGATCTTGATAATCTCTGATAATTCAATAAAATTTCTTTTTATTCAACTCTTACATTTTAGAAAAAGAGCTTTGCGCTTTTATAAAAATCTATCAGTAATAAGGTTGCACTATAAGAGATATTTATTTCTTATTCATATTAGAAAGTAGCGAAGAAACAAGTTTTTTAAGTCTAGACTTAAAAACAAAAAAATACAACAAAATGGTTTAAATTTATGATATTGCGTTAGGTTGGTAAAATTATGATAGATGATATTAAATTCAAAATATTCAAACATAGAGTGACAGTTTCGATTATGCCAGCGTTACTTACTGATAAAAAGAAACACTATCTTCGCATGTTTTTATTGGTTTTTTTTAAGGTCACCTCCGAAATTAAATGAAAGTCACCCGTGTTGAAATGCTAATAGTAAGTTGCCTACAAATTCCATACAAATAATGTCTTATGGCAATAATTTGCGGTATAAAATTGATAACAATAATACTATACCCGATATTACTCATATATGGACCAAAATAATTAAAAAAAATACTTAAAATGATACAAATATGGGAAGGATAACTTTACTAGGTAAGTAGGTACTTTCAGAACACCCAGGAATATAAATTATTAACAATAAATAAATTCAGTATATGTAACAATTTAAAAAATCGATTTTTGCATAGCGTCAAAAGAGTTTAAAATAAATATTGTTCTCATTGTTCATATTTTTAGTCTTATTTGGATTTGAACACTTTTGTTTTATTTTCAACTTGAAAAACAATCTCATATCTTTTAAACGAAGTTGAATGTTTTTGTCCGCCTTTTTTTCATTTTCGAGAATAATTTAAATTTAACACTATTTTAAAAAAAACTTTGCTCCTCAAAGAAAACATTGTTTTAAAATGGATCGCTATGATATAAAAAAGAGTTGTTTGAAATAGATTAAGGATCCAAATACTGACCGAAAATGTATTAACAACTAAATTTTCAAAGAAGAGTTTTTCTGCCTGTACATTGTTGACATAGAAAAACCTATAAAAAGTGAACAAAAAACTTAAAAAAAACGATAAGGTGCACTAATAAGGAGATTTTTGAAAACAATTCTAAACATTTTAAAGAAAAACATTACAAGCCGAGATTTTTTGTATATGTTTTCAAGGTATTATCAACAGCATGTACCTACCTACATTCTACAGTTCTTACTTACTTGAAATTGTACGTACGAGAACAAATTGATAATTGTACAGTTTTGGAAATGATAATGATTGGTTGAAGAAAATTTAAAAGCAAACAAGTACCTTTTAACAAGGTAGAATCAAAAAGGAAGTATTTCAAACATTTCAATATTAACTTTGTTTCTTTTATTTGAAACCAACTGATTTATTTTGAATCGTTTTTGAAACTTATATAAGGTATTCAAATTTGAAAAACAATGTATTTTATAATCAATCATCGTGTTGAAATAAGCTTAATACAATTAAATAGGAAGGTATCAATTTCAGAAGTTAATTATACTGCATTCAGTACAGTTCAAACATAACATCCTTACCTAACTACTTATTTAAAAATGTAAAAATTCGGCGGTAGGTACTAGGTACGTATCTACTTTAGTATTTTGTTAAGATATTTATACTTGATTATTAAAAATAAAAATAAAATGTGTAGGTAAACTATACATATTTGAATTTTCTGGCGATGATGTACAAAATAAATAAAAAGGACTTTTGATATTAATCAAGGAGAAGACAGAACTGTTTACTCAGGTATTTTAACTATATCTTTAGTAAACATTTTAAACAACCCGTCGTCCCCATATTCCAAACTAAAATAATTAATATATAAGTTTCCATTAGATATCCTAAAAAAAATCAATTTGTATCTGCATCATTAATACTTATAACAATCAAATGCATCCATTAAAATGTATCTGTTCATCGAACACTCTGAGCAAATATTAGCACATTATCAACTCCAAGTCATAAAAAGGGATACCAGCAACTTTTCTTTAAATGATTATGATCGATAGTCCATAAACAAATTATGGGCTCCTTCACTATCCTTTTCCAATAAATTATCTCAATTCTGTTGTGTCGCTCGCTGCTGCCACGCCGCCGCCGCAGCCACAGCCACAGCCACTACTTGGTAATGATCCTCAAAGTGATTCGGCAAATGAAGACATCTTCCTAACCATCGACAATAACATCATCACAAAGCATTTGCAAGAGACACAGGAGGTAGATTGCATCCACCCATAACCACCTGCAATATTGTGGTTGTGTTGCAGTTACAGAACAAACCATCATCATCAGAGAGAGAGTAGCAATTGCACTGTCTCTAATCAACAGGCGCGCGTACCTACCTTTACCTGCGGCAGCGGTTAATCGACATTATATCAATTTCGAACTCAAATATTAAAACCCGGGTAGAGCTCTCATAAGCGACAGGTCTCAGCTCAGCTCGGTTATTCCCAGCTAGAAAATTTTTGTGTAAAGGCAAATTCGAACAAGAATAAACAACACAAAAGAAGAATTTTCCAATCCATTTACTTTGTTGCCCAGAGAAGAAAATGGAAGCGATGTCGAACACCACCCTTAACACTCGTACCTACACCACTACCATCAACCGAGTCACCCACACTTTCAGATCGTAAAGGTGAGAACACGCAGGTCGGTCAATCGTCGTCGGTCGTTTCGAAGTCGAAGGTATAAAGTAAATACCACCGCCATGGACATTCCTTTGGAGTCGACAAAATGTTTGTCTGTATGTGTAAACGATAAAGTTCGAAAAATCATGAACGCCATAGCGACAGCTAGTTGTACACCAACATATAACCAAACTGCTCACACACCAGATGATATGAATTTCGGGTGCCATTACGAAATGGGCACTAGCTTGATTAGGCCACACCCCTGATTTTCGAAATACTTGAATGATTTCAACATGGCTGTTGTAGCAGGAAGTGGTAGTGTGTGCGTCAACGAGAAATAGCGGTTGTATGATGGGATGATGATGGTTGTTTTCGTATGAAGAACCCAGCTGAAATAATAATGGTGGAGGGATTGAAGGGCCATCATGATTGCCGTTGGAATGGCACAAGCGGAAATTTCGGACGGATTCGAAATTGAATTTTAAGACAATTTTTGTTCATTTCCGGGAGAGTTTTGTTTTATTTTCAAAGTTTTTTTTTTATTTCTCGCAAAGATTTGATAAATTCAGCGGTCGAGGATTTTGTGCTTTACGGCAAGGAAATGGCTTTTGAATGAACAATGAGAATTCTTATCCCATACAATAAAATGACGGTGAACACAATCATTAAAAGTTGATATAAGTTTGTATTGTTGGCATAATTTTGTTCGAATACCGTTGGCTTTTGGAAAAGAGGCAGTTATTTTTAAATTATTGAATTGTTGGAAAAATTGTGATCTAGCTTTTATTGTGAAAAACATGTTCTTGTTTTTGATAAATAAAGTTGAGTAAATATTCAAGGAGGCATAAAAAGGAAATGCTACCGCACTATATTGCTTCGGAGGGAAAGTCGGCAAAATGATTTGTTGATTTCCGACGGAAGCGAGTGAAGTTGTTGTTTTGTTTAAATAGTTAAAAATCTGATCTCTTTTAATTATGCGCCTTTGAAATTGAATTTTATGTATATGAATGCACTTTCTTTTAGGATAGTTTTTGGTTTCGAGACCGTCGTACCACAGTATTTTTGTTTTATTAATGAAGCGTACCTATTCGTACCTCATTGAGTTGAAGGTTTCAAGACTCATTCAAAGCACAATATGGATTTATTTAAATAAATAACATTATGATTTTGTGATAAATTTAGTTAAAATAAAATAAAATTATATACTGTTTGTTCTTTTTTTAATTTATTTTATTTAAATTTTTTTTTCTAGTTAGATATGGGAAAATAGAAAGAGTTTCGGAGCTTTAGTTCATTATCATTGTGATGGATGCTTAAAATTCCAAAACACGTCGTTTTCATTTTTTTTAATACCTACCTAGGAAAGTAGTGAATGTAATCGCAAAGAAAAAATAAATTAAAGTACTAAACCTAGATATTGTTTTGATTTATTTTTATCTATTAAATTACACTATGCCGTAACTGGAAAGAGCCGTCCCAAGTAACATGGTTGGAGCTGCTAGTAATTAAAATGTTCCTAAACAGCTCTTAAAGTGGAAGATGCCAAGCTCATGCTCCATTTCAAAGATATTTGCAGCTCTGGGGTTTTTTGTTTTAAATCTGTCTCTATATTGCAGTTTAAGAACAATTCTTAGCTCTATTACTTTAAAAAGCCTTTAGCTTTATAAAAATACTCTTTAACTTCGTTTATAATGGCTGTATTAGAGCTCAGCCGGTATTGTCTTCTTGTGCTTTAGATAAGCTTTTTAGAAGTACGAAGAGTCACTTTAGAGCTTAAATAGATCTGTTTGTGGTTAAGACAATCACAATCTCAATACAAAAATGTATTGCTATTATAAAACTGTTCTAAATTTTAAATAGAGCACTTTTGTGCTACCGCCATAATAGAGGAAGAGAGAGAGATTATAGTTGTTAACTTGTAGTATGAAAATGTTTGCCAAACGAATGAGTCGCTTCGTTTACCAACTTTGTTGTGTTTTTTTTTTTTATTTGTTAAAATACGCCTTGTTCATAAAAAAAAGACTCACAAACAATATAACATATTGGGAAAGTGTTTGCGGGGAATAGCTAGACTGTAGACAAATAAAACTGAAAACAAAATCAATCAGTATGGAAGAAGTTAGTGAACCTGCGGCACTTTCACAGACCAAGATAGAATAAGTTTTAATGGCTCTTTTAAGAAAATAAACTGTAAACTGAATATTGAATATGTTAAAAACTATGAAATTTTGTTAATAAATGTTTGAAATTTTTACTGAAGTGTTTTGAATTTTTTATGAAAAAAATAAAATACATAAATAATTTAATTTTCGTCTGATTGCTGTGCGTAAAGAGTTCACCTATTATAGAGCTGATTTAAAGCACTATTATACATTTACTAGTTCTTAAAAAGTTCGATAAGTGTCTGTTTTTTTTATTCAAATCAACTGGCACAATCGAATCCCTATTTAGAGCTTGTTTAAAACTTAGTAAAAACATCAGCCTTTTCAAGAATGTGGCATACATACTGTTTTCTTGTGTTTGTGTTATGAGCTTTATACGCGCTCCAAAAGAGTTCGTTGAGATAAGTACATTTGAAGATATTTTTTCACCAGATAATTTGTGTAGGTAAACAGGGTGTCATATGAAAAATTATAAAAATGACAAGTAACATTTTTTTTTTGCACTTAACACTACCAAAACTTTTCTAAGATATTAAAGTTAAAACCTCAACATTTTAAGGATTAAAATCTCTTTTTTTTAAACTAATTAATAAGATATTTGAATTTCCCTATAATAATAATTATTTTAACTATATGCCTGTAAGACTTAAGGTCTTTTGAATGCAAATGAGAAGGAATAGAAAGATAGGAAATAATTTTTGTTGGTACAACAGATTGAGAACTAGGTGGTATTTATCTCACGAAAATCCAACGGGTGGGGTCCAGTTGAAGCTAAGGGAATATTGTAAAATTGCCGCCCAAGCTGGGGCTCGAACCCACAACGGTAAATTAGTAAAGAAGCACTTATTGTACCCAAACGTTCCAAAAAAAAAAATTGGACTTCATATTCATTCATGTCATTTTTTGACTGTTAATGTCCTTCTTAGTTTTGTACCTTTTCAGTAATGAATAGAAAGATTAAAAAATATTTTTGTTAAGTTCCACGAGACTAGGCTCAAAGTGAAGAATTTGAAAAGAAGTGACAGGAATTACCCCTATAGTACCTACTATACTTTATTAGTAATCCTTCGCAGTCTAGGCGTACTCAGGTTATATACGTGTTTTCGCTCAAAATGTATGGACAAACTGTAGGTATATGAAAAGAAATTTTAACACCGCTAGAAAAATTAACAAATTAACAATTTGACCACAATGTTATAACTTATAAGCATATATGCATCCCATTTTATTACATATCCATATCCGTTTCCAGAAAAGTATGTCTTCATATTTGTACGCAAAATATTTTACAAACGCAAAGTATATTGCAATTGCTGATATTTGTAAACAAAAATGTTCAAATAAGAATTGGTTTGATTTAAAATTTTTACTAAAATTAAATTGAATTGAAGGTTTAATTTTTTTTCTGGTGACTTATGAATTTTTTTTAGATAAATCGAATCTAGAATCCAATTCTGCTTTTGTGGAGCTCTCAATCTACAAACTATTGTAAGGTTGTTTTTAGTGGGTTTTATTGTGATTCGATAACATTTAAAGAAATCTTTCTAAATCGTCACAAGAAACCTCATCACTTCAGAAAATTTAACTTTAAAAAGACAGTTTCAACAGCTTAATTATTGGGAAAATCGGTTCCCTTGTATTTTCAAATTGGTAGCTTATTTTTCTGTGACAAACACAGCACGCTTTTTCAAAAAAAAAAAAAAAAAAAAAAAAAAAAAAAAATATGTATATTTTTAAATTTTGGTTCTACTAAATAATTCTATAGATAATTAACAAAATGCAACTAATACACGTAACATGTGATCTTTAAGAATCTCAATTTGAATTGTCTCAGAGATTGTCAGTGAGCTTGCATGCTGTGAGTATAAGATTTTCCTATGCTCGTGGCGTCACTTGACTGAAATTATTGACCTCAAGTCAGTAGGATAATTGTAATTGACTTGTTTATTAATAACAAACATATACAGAAACAGTACCCTCGAAAACAAAAGCACATTATATAGGTTAGATTTAGTTGGCCATTCGTACATATCTACTAAAAACTTGATCGCGAACAATAATTAATTACCACTCGAAAACTGTGATCAAAAATACCAAACAAGAGTCAGAATTCAAATAATATTCGCACTGTGATCTTCCCTCGGGGAGTTTTCAGTTTTGATTGTTTTGTGAGTCCGCAAGTTCTGAGATTCTGCAGAATACGAGAACTTCACAAACTGAATTTCACCCTTTCTTAATAGAGGGCCTTGTGAAATGTCAGTGGGTTGGTAGGAACTGAGCTGTTTAATATCTATATTAACATTTTTGCATTTTTCGCTTTCTTTAATTACTAAATCTTATCAATTGAACCTGGTCCTTACATCGCATCGTCTGAAAAGAAAAATGAATAAGTTCCAAACAATTTTTTCCAATCCATGCAATAATTTAGCAATATGCGAATACATTGGAAAACTAACGTTTAAGAATGTTCCATTTAGCGTAAATTTAATTATGTTTTATGAACGATTTGCTAGTTTTTGTTTCAAAACGTTGAAAAATGTGAAGAAAAACTACGATGCGGTAGCAAAAAACTCTTTCTTTCCATGAATAGTGGAACATTCATGATTGCAAATATATAGACTTAAATAATCTTACGTCACTATAATATGGAACAACGAAATAGAAAACATAATTTTTTTAAAATTAGAAAACAAAAATCTTAAATAAAACTTTCTATCTAATTTATGCGTTACTTGTTCAGTAAATACACATGTCGATCCAAATTCTTGATTCATTTAAATGGAGAACTGTCCGCCTGTTGGGCTAAGCAGTTTGACCTCAGAAAACATCGACAATCCTTTCGGTTTAAAATTACTCCATACCACGTCCCTATCTTTTTTCTTGAGACTAAGGTTTTTGCAGTAAATAATTTATTTAAATATAATGGATAAATTATATTGATCAATTTAATTTCAAGAAGCATTCAATGGACACTTCCAATATTCCGAAAGCGTTACTTTAAAACAAGAATGGATGATCATTATGGACATGTTTAAAAAATATCTAAAGATTGCGGGTGGCAATGGTACAGTGGATATAGTGCTTGGTTGCTCAACCCGAGAGCTTGGAGTTCAAACCCAGCCTGGGCAGCAATTTTTATTTATTTCCCAAGTTTCAACTGGATGCCACCATGAGATAATTATCACCTAAAATCTCAAACCACTGTACCACCTTTCTTTCCTATCTTTCTATTCCTTCTCTTTCCTCGCTCGCACATGTTAATTCATTATAAAGGTATTAATAACCCTTTGAGTGCGAGTGCATTATAAAAAAAAAAAAAAAAAAAAAAAGCAGCTCAGCAGAAACCATCAAACCATTTAAAACTAAATTCGGTTCACTTCCAGAAAGTGTATCAAAGTTCCTTTTCTTTTAGTACTGGTATACTTACTTTCTTATTTGTTAAACGAAGATCGGAAGCCAGCAAATAAAGGGTGTTTTTAAGAGCTTTAGGTTGGCAGCACTGATTTTATTGTCAGCCATTTTGTCATCTGCCATGTGATTTATCTTAAGTTTGGTTTGACATTTCAACATGAATCGACTGACGTCTAGCATCAAATGCATATTTTATTAATTTCGAAAAACATCATAGTAATAAATTCGCCTAGTTATTGCCGATGTACGACGACAAATGCTGAAAAGATTTGGACTACATCCGAGCCAGATTCTGGCCGTGGTTCATATTTAAGTAAAAATGACAAATACTTATCTTTTCAATAAAGTCAATTTTATGGCAATTAATATATTCGGTATCGTAAAGCTGTAGCAGTCGAATTATAAAGTACTTTCCATCCAAGTCTACCATATTCACGATACTCAATGTATGCTCCAAGCTTAATAATCGTGTTCAAACCGTGGTTTCAGTCATCGAGTTTTGCTTTCAATGCGTTTGAAGTCTCTCGTTTAGTTTGTATATAGGTGCGGTACGAAATTCCCGAAAATATAAGTCCAACAAAAAAAAAAACCGGTCCTAAAATATATAAAAAATATATTCCAATCAAAACATAAAATTTGAACAAAAAACACTATTCAGAAAGTTTTATCAAAATATTTGATTCTTAGAATTTTTTTAGGAATGCATAATCATAACTTGCCTTATAGTATCTACAATCGCAAATAAAAATTCAGTATTATTTAACAAAGAATTAAGTAATAATTAAACAAAATAATAGAAGATTTAACTCAGCCTTCAGAATCAAGTTAGGGGTAAAGTTACAGGAGTGCAAAAGTACATAGCTTATAAAAAAAAACCTGTGTTTTTAACAATCGTTTTATATATTCTCACCAAAAACATCTGATAATACCGGATATTCAAATTTTTGAAAGCGATAACTGCCATCTTTCATTGTTTCTTTTTATAATGTAATTTTTCAATTCCGAAATCGGCCTAACGTCACAGCAAATAAAGTTTTGAGATCTTTAAACGTATTGGAAAAAACTATATCAAAATCTTTAGCATGTATTTTGTTTCCCGTTTCTAACACCAAGCAGATAGAGATCGATGGTCACTCCGTCAAAGATTAGCTTCTTTTCTATCTACTCGTATCTCTAGGTACGGCCGGCGTCGAGTAGCTTACGATTCATCATTGCCTATATAGCCTTTCAGGACGCCTTAAGTTCCTGGGTGTACATTTTCTCAAAGGGCTATTGCTTCTGTATCAGGATAAGATGAATTGTTTTGTAAATCGTCTCTAATTCTTTGCCGTAGGTTTTTTTTCTTCCAAGGAAACAGCGATCATCAAATCTACAAATCTTGATACTACCCCATAGCAACAAATAATAGAAAATAAATTAAATTGCATACTTCCATTATTAAATGAGAGAGAAGACGCAGCTTTTGCAACATTCCAGGAAGATAACTGCCACATCGTTCTCCATAAGGAACTTCTTGATGGAGTCGAATATCTTGAGCCTAGTATATTCGTTATAATATTAACTAACTTGAATAGGCCTTCTTTCCTAAGATAACACAAGTCTGTTCAAGCTGGCAATATAATCTAGTTTTATCTTACAATCCATAGCATCGATAGAAATAATCAAAGACTTCGAAGACAGACATTTTTATTTATTATCTGTATCGATACCATACTAATTTTTTTATACAAACTACTCAAAACTTGCAATTAGCAATGCCACAGAAAATCAGCTTTTAAGTCACAACTTGATATCTACTGCAAATAGCCTTGAAATTGACATTTTTCATTGCCACATCTTTAAACTAAGTAATTGTAATTGAACTTCATATTTCACCGAATCACATCACACAATGCTACATGTACAGTACATGATGCTCACGCATTTTTCACTCACATTGATTTACGAAGCATAACTTCCTAAATTACTTTCAATTGCGTTTCATTATAATATCACACGTCATTTGTTTGTTTCATATATGAGACTGACAATAATACAAAAAAAAAAAATTCGGTCTGTCTGTCTGTCGTCAACTGATTCTTATCGCGAATCACTCCGTCTGATGTCTATGGCAGTAGATATGACACACCCAAGAAGAAACATATCTGTAGCATCACTGAAAGGTCGTCCTCATCATCTTCTTCATCTACATTGTCGTGGTCGTCGCCATCGTCGTCGTCTTCATCGTCGTAATCATCATCACCAATGTTTCAATTTCAAAACTAAGCTAAGTAAATCAGTCCAAATTTGATGTAATTTATTATAGAAATGCTCCCCGAAACACACCAGAGATACGGGTGAAGTGTAGATCACCCTTACAGTTTAGTTGCATTGAGGAAAGTGTATGAATTGTCACAGGTCAGGGCTATAAATGAGAAAACAAATTTTTTAGATAAAACAGTGCTGTGCAAAATATTACTTTAAAATCAGTTTTAAATGTGACTCTAAGACATTATAATCTCTCGAATTAAAACTTTTGCACTCATTTTGTTATAGATACTAACCTTGAATTTTAACAAATATTTAAAATTCTAAAATTTTTAATATAAACTATTTTAAAGCATTTACAAAAGATTTGGTTACCTAATATATAAGTTTTGGCTTTAAGCTTATAGTATTCGGAATACTGACGAAGAATGAAAGAACATTCTCTTCACCATCCAGAACTTCAGAAACGATTAAACTATAGAGTTTGGTTTCATGGTTCGAAATTTGTGTAAAGGTTCTTAAGGTAAAATAGCCCTTCTAAGGAATATGTTCAAACAAGCTGGAAAGACCTGTATGTAGTTTACGCATTTAAAGAACTAATTTGTTGCATGAACAAAAATTAAGGCAAGAATTACTTCAATGTCAAGCTCCACTATCTTCATCTCCAACACTCGTAAAGAATGACACTCCTGCGATGAGCACTAAAGCGAAAGCTGACTTTTTGGCAGCACAGTTTATTAATGACATAGACTGACTACCACAGTGTCACATGATTCCCCCCGCCCTTAAGATCGTAAAATGGTTATATGGGGCAAATTTAATTTCGCAGGCGTTCAGTCTCAATATGACTTAAATATCCAGATGGAAAAGCCAATACTTATGTTTTTCCATATATGTCCTATTCTACAGATCTCTTTCCGAGTGAATAGAAACAGCTTTTGTAGAGCCCATGCTTTAAAAGGGTTTATCTTCATCCCATTAAATTTTCCATTTAATTAAATCTACGTCTATTCTTACGGAAACATTTTTTGTGTCACTTGACCATCGTGGAAATGTCAATTCTCAACGCAGCTATTTCTATAAACAGTCCTATAACAAAATTGTCAGATACGTATTCCTAGCTTCCAATTTCAGTTAAATTTCAACGTAGCAATCGCATCGGTAGGAATGTCCATCAATTTACCCTCGAACCTTGCTTCTAAGTTTCGAGACTCATCCTTCTTAAGATTTTTCCTTGTCCTTATGATTTACAGACATTCAAAAGCAAAGTGCACTGTATTGATTCAAAATAAAATAAAGTGCACGACTGGATCGGACGAACTTGCTCTAATGTGTGATAGTGGTATTAGTTAAATATATGAAATTTTATTGATCACTTAAAATCACTAGTTAAAACGTTTTTTGGAAAAAATGAAGTAAACCGTCTGATTTCGGTTTACTGTTAAAAATCTTAAGAATTTTTTTTTCAAAATCGTTAGACTCGTTTTCGAAAAAAAAACAGTTTTTTGTGAAAAAATTTTCAGAAATACATATATTCCATTCCAATCTTTTTGTAGGTGCCCACTTCTAGCACTTTGTAGTTCTTATCAGAAAAATAAAATTTAAAAAATATACTTACCCGTTTTTCGAAAAAAACTGAAAAAATCTACATTCAAACTTTCACCGAAACTCGTCAAATTGCTTACGAGAAAATCTGATTTAAGAAAACCGGTCCTTGGAGGTACCGTTTTAGGACTTTTCTGAAAAATCTATTTCAACCACAACATAAAATTTGCTCATAAAACACTATTTAGAAAGTTTTATCAAAATCGTAGGAGCCGTTTTTGAGAAAAATTAATTTTTACTAAAAACCGTATGGCAGATACCGTTAGTTTTAGAGCTAGATGCTCATTCCAAAAACCCCTCTGTTGGACGTCAGTATTATTATATGTACCAAGTTTGAAGCAAATTGGTCTAGCCGTTTAGGCTGTATGTGCCGATATAGACAGACGGCGAAGGACATACACAATTGTCGGACAAACTTTTTTGGACTTCTCTATCATCGTAATGTCATGTTTGATTGTTTTTTTTTACGAATGCATAAATTGCCTTATAAAGGGTGGGCCAAAAGAAGTCATCCATCCGATGTCGTTTGACTTTCTTTTTTTTCTAAATGAAAAACTTCGATTCTGTTTTTTGATTATGTTTATTTGAACCCTTAGAATTGTATTGGTCAAGTCGAGAAGATGATTTCGGCCAAATGGGCGCCGTCACAATTGATTGCTCGTTTTATGGCATTTTTCATCACTTCAGCGAGAACTTCGGGCGACAGATTCTCGCACTCGTGTCGAATGTTGTCCTTGAGGGCTTCCAGAGTCTCGGGCTTGTTCACGTAAACACGTGACTTCAAAAAACCCCCAAAAAAAGTCTAAAACGGTTAAATCGGGCGATCTTGCGGGCCAGGTCAAATCGTCAAAACGAAAGATGAGGCGACCCGGGAACGCTGCCTTCAGAATTTCGGTTCATTTCGGTTCATGTATCGCTCCATGGCTTGTTCACTTGTATTCTGCATCTGTTTAGTCCACAAATGTCAAAACAGATTTGACATTGGTGGCAATTTTCAAAAATAAGAGCATCTTCCAAACGGGTGATTTCTTTTGGCCCACCTTGTACTTAGTACCTATAAACGTAAGTAAAAAGCAATTGCTTAATATGGTCATGGAAAAAAAATGTTTGTTTATTTTTTATTTTTCCACACTACTCTTCGCCTTCGCAGTAAATTTATAAAACTTTTAAGGTTTCTAACAATAAAATAAAGATGAGTGTGACGAAATGTATACTAACTTGACAACCCTGATCTTTCAAATACCGAGAGCCTTGAAAAATGCGATCCTGAATATTATTTCGAACTGAACTTATATCTCAAAACGAATATGGAATATGTCTCATTGAAATGGCAAAAGACGTGTCACTATTATACACGCTGTTGAAGGTAGTATAAGTTCAAAATAGTTTTAAGCTTGCTGTTTCTGCACAGCGCTGTAATGAGGACTTTAATATAACCTAGTCAAGACTTGCACAAAGATACATCCAGGAACGAGGATATAATGTTATTTGACATAACTAAGAAAAGCAGAGCCTGACACTCAGGCACTCTAACTTAGATCCTGCATTTGGAAACATAGCTTCATATATGCGGGTAGCTATATAGTCACCGGATCACCAGACGAATGAAGAACTTGTACAAAAAGGATATTTTGAAATAATGTATCTTTTGTAGGTAATTTAGCAAACCTTTTACTTTCGCTTTCATTTTGCACTTTTTTTTTAGATTCTGCTGCTACTTTCGTTTTTTGTTGTTTTATTTATTTGCAGTAATAAATATTCGAAACAAATCGACACCAATTCACCTAAATGAGTATCATATTAAATTTAATGATGCAGCAGTATTTCAGTTTTCAGTCAGAAAATTGAGTAGTGTGTGTGGCATGGAGGAGTATAGTAGTAGTAGCTGGCTGCAGTAGCATAGTAGACGAAATGGCAGACATGATGGAGTTTTATGTTCCCTGTTTAGTTTTTTTTCTTTCTCTTTTTTTTTTTGCTGCGTTGTTTCTGGTTCCGTTCCGTTTGTTAGTTGGTTGTAAGGTGCCTAAAACACTTAGCAATAACATTCAGTTTTTGTGAGGGCGATTTAACGAGGAATGGCAACGGCAAGGGGTGAATATCGGGTGAAGAAAGGCACCCATCAAACGATCACCGCAATTTTATTAATGCTCTGCTCTTGGTTTTCTAAATGGATAAAGGGACTTCGGTGTGCAAGCGGTGGTAATGTAAAAAGAAAAACAAAAAAAATGAATGGTGGAAAGGATATAGTATGGCTCCCTCTCCTTGTTAATATGTATATATGTATGCGCGTACCTTCATAATATATGCGTTGCTCTTTTTTTTTAATTGCCCGTTAAGTACCACTTCATTCATTTGTGTGCTTTTCACTATTTGATGGTGATGTGTGCGTTTTCTTTTTTTATTTTAATTTTTTTTATAACAAGTGATGCATACGTAATTAACTGCCATTGAATTAATTAGCCTCACTTAGAAAAAGGATGGAATATAGAGGCAGTTTTTCATATTTGTATTGTATGGTAGAGAAAAATAGGTATTTTCTCTATGTAGTGTGTAAATGTATATTATGCATCATACTTTATGTGACCGCTAACAAGATTAGTTATCATCAAAAAAGGGGAAAGGCGAGAGAGATTTTTTAAATGAAAATTTCATCGCTTTATATAACAAATAATTACAATTATTAGATATGCATGTTTTTGGTTAATTAACGAACAATTAGTTCGAGTAGAATTTTAATAATTTTTTAAGTGCAAGGCTATATAATAATTTTAATTGTCAAACATACACTTATGAAAACAAAAAGCGTAATAAAAAACATATATTGCAATAATTACAATGATTATCATCGAACTGTGATTAATGATATTAAGTAAATATCTAATAACTAATAAATAGCAGTTTTGTTGTTGAAGTGAGTTAATGCTCCGTAAAATCACTAATGAAGGCCAAAAAATTTTATTTGATGTGGATTACTTCTATATTATTTTGCACACATGCTTGTTATATGTTGCAAAACACATGAATCAATTTACACATCAAAATTAAAAATGAAATTAAATAGTTTAATAACAAAGTCAAAAATGCCTGTTATTCTATATAGTATCTAAGACCTGTAATGGACTTCAGTTACTTACATAATATTAATAATCTAAATATCTCACACTTCCAAAGGTTGTCACGTTACTTAATTGTGTTTAAATTACATACTGTAGAAATTCATTCGCGAGAAGAAATTTATTTAGCTCTTGCAGGTGTTAATTTGAATTGTAAAATTCAATTTTCGGAGCAATTTGTGAAGACAAAGAATTTGGTTTTAATTGTAGGTACAGTCCGTTTATGTGATAAATTTAAGAAAAATATTCGACTTACCTGGACTACTCTCAATATAGGACCGGCTTCCTTTTTTAAGGCGTAACAAAAAAAAAAAGGGGAGCGACTCGTGGAAAAGTCTTAATAATAGTTTTTGGCACATTTGATATTTTTTTTGGGTATTACCAGTTTATTAAGTCAATCAAAACCAGACTCTTATTACGATGTTTAATACCCCCATATTTGAGGAAGTATACAGAAACGTAAATATTTTGGCTTAAACTGAGTTGCCTTCTATAATAGGAGGTAGCAGTAAGAATTGCAATGAAATCTTTTTTCAAAACATTTAGATACACAAGATACACTACACATACCTATAACAAAGTTAAGTCAATTGCATAGAAATGTCCTTTTTAAAATTATGACATGTTTAATGTTAAACCGGATTTCCATTATTTGAAGTTTTTGTTAAAAACTAAGAACGCACAATTATCTTTTAAATACGACCAACATAAAATTCACAAAGCTGCATCAAAATTGTTTGAGTCGTTTTGGGAAAATTGGTATAAATAAATTGTTTTTTGTAGGTGTTTGCTTAGACTGAATGCATTTTTACTTGCGGGAGCTACTGTTAAGAATATTTTAATCTTTAAAACTTGAAAGTATGTAGTGGTTGGATTCTTAACATGGAGTTGTGAGTCTAAGCCCAGTCTGGGTAGTAATTTTTGTTTTATTCGCCCAATATCAACTGGATGCCACCGCCCGCAAGAGTGAGATTTTCGGGAGTTAAATAACACCTTAATCTCAATCTACTGTATACCAACTAAAATTCTCTCCTGTATTTCTTTTTCTTCTCTCCTAAACGCTCGATCTTACAAAGTCTCTGAGTTGGTTGCCAACGATCAGTGTAGCATTTGTGTTTTAAATCGAAAAATCACAATACTACTATACTATACTATACCTTTCTGTTAAACGAGAAACCACTTTTTGTATAGTGTTTTTAAATAAAGTTATTTTAGTGTCCCGTTTTTAAAATATTAAATAAATAATAACAAACTCAAAATTTTGTCATATTGAAAACTGTATGACTCTAGGACTTTTTGTGACAAGCTTTTCAAATTTAGCCAAACTTACTTCTTCACAAAAACAAGAAAATCTAGCCTTACGAGATGGCACAGGTTTTCATTAAGTCAATCTTTTTAAATAGGTAACATTTTGAAAAAAAATTATGTATGTTGAAGTTTTTTCTTAAATTATTAAAAAAATATCTATGATCACAAGTAAAATTTTTTGTGTATAGGTATAGCCAAATGGAAGAAAAATTATCGTACCTATACGCATTTTTTAAGTTTAGTAATGTTATTGAGTTTTTGAAAAAGTTGCTTAAGATATTATTTGTCTTCTTATGTTTTTCAACCATGGACATTTAAATTCGGTCTGCGGTCAAAAAATATAAAAGCTATAAATGACATGTTTTCCTCTTTTTAAATTTAAAAGCTGGTTCCAAATACACTCTTCCTTCTAAATAGGAGCTATTGAAATACAATCACTTTATTACTCTTAAAATTTTGTATTTGCATTTACAAAAGAACAAATATTTACGATATTTTAATTGTTTGTGCAGTTCTAGCCAAATTTGATTACTTATACTAATTTAGCCAAGAATAGTTTATACCAAGCAGTATCTACTCAGGTTCGGCTAAAGTTCTAAATTTGTGTTTCAGATTGAATACGCAGGTACATCGTCAACATTTTTGGACTATAATGAATTGCTTAGAACATTATGCAAGCAATAAATGTTTGCAATATTGGACTTTTGCTATCTTTTGGAGAGAGGATCCGGAAAAATGTTAGCTCAATCTGCTACTTGGCTTAATGTTAATAATTAATTTTCCTAATACGTTTTGGAAAACAAAAACTACAAAATAATTTTAATAAATACAAATACACATTTAAAGCCATATCATATAAGAAAAAACATTTAATGTCAGAATATGTATTTTTTCCAATAAAAATTTATCCGACATTCAACAAAATTCGAAAATAAAAGGTTGTTTTTTCTTCAAACGTACCCATTATATTTAATTTTAAATTCCGATCCCTATACAGATATTTTTTTTTAAATTCCACCTGTTTTGACTTCATATCCTCACTACCTAAAGCATCAAAAAAAAAAAAAAAAATCGCGTTAATCCTTAATGGCTACATCATCTATATTCCCACACAATGCCACCGAAGTACTTCTCATATTAATGTCTCAATTTTCGAAAATGTTCCAACAGTGTTCCCGCTCCACCCAGAACCAGTCATCACCAGCGCAAATGGATTGGGGGCGAGCCCCAACCAAAATCCGAGTGAACAAAACGCAAGGAAGGCCCTACCAAAAAAAAAGTCCTTCAAAAGCAGAAAATGTGTCGCACGAGTTTGTATGGCAAAATAAAAACGAAATATGTATACAAAAAAAAAATAAACATATTCTCCTCATTCCATCCTATTTGCCATCAGAGTGGGACTCTGTCTTCATCTCCTTTATTTGAGGTCCTTTTAAGTATTTTGTCGTTTTATTTTATTTTCAACTTTTTTTTTTCCTTTCATTTCAGTTTCATTTCTATTCTTCCTTTGTCAAATTCTTTTGTTCGTGTTCTTTGATTTGGAATAGTGAGCTACTATTCATTCTTTTCTTTTTCTTCACTCGTCTCGGTGCTGCGCTGTTGTTTCTTGGTGATTTTCGTTTTTGTGTTATGCTCTGATTTTCTTGAATTTCTTTTGAGAAACAGAACAAAGATAAATTGGTTAATTTCCCCCGCCATTGTTGGGTGCCCATCAATCGATGCCGGGTAATGGACTCAGCTTATTAATTCACTTTTTTCCATCCCCCATATAAACAACCCAACCATCCACCCACATAGAGTTACAGGGATGTATTTGTCAAATTGAAATTTAAAGAGCGGCCCTGGTTGCATACATTTGGGGATAATTTTTACTTAAGGGTACTTTGGGATATAACAATGCTTGAAGAAATCTCTAGATATCGACAGTTTTATATAATAAATTTAATTCAAAAAATATACTAAAAGATCTTTAAATAAATGATTGAAGTGTGAGTTGCTAAGTACTATGATTAAAGAAAGCAAAGATCATTTCTTCAAAAATTTGATAATATTTGGGCTTTACCACCTAAATTTCGTCCTGCATCTAAGACTAAGAGACACCAAATGCTTTCGTATCTCGATTTAAAACATGTTTATATATTTTTGCTTAGAATCGTAACTATTTACGCAGAACCTGACAGATCCGGCTCTGAACTTAGAAGTGTTTTCATGTATGACTGTGATGGAAGGCGTTTTGAGTATGTTTTTAACGTAAACCTCTTTGAAAAACAACTGATAGGCAGTTGAATGCTTCAAAAGGCTAAATTTAAAAAACATTTTGCCAAAATTATAATCCGACTTCAAATATTTGTTGAGATTTGACTCGATAACAGCACTTTGAAATGTACTATCGATATCTAGCCCTGGTTGCGTTGGCCGAAATACCCATTTTTTTGACTGCCCTTCAGAAACACATTAGTTTTTTTTTTTTGTTGTTGCTTAGACATAAAGGGTGGGTTTGGTAGAGAGGTTTTTTTTGGTGGTGTAAGTGTATACTTTATATCCGTGCATTAATCCGGGTGACATTTTCAGTTTTTCGCTTTCCGTTCTCCCAATCCATCAACGTCAGAAGCGTGTTCCATGGATTCTATATATACTTAACTTTACCAGATAGATATCGCCATGATACAGTTGCTCCAAAGCACTCGGCCTCCTCGTCTCCGCCCACCGCACCGCACCACCATGCCGACGTTTTCCATCGAGTGGAGGTCTGAAATTTTCAGTGAGCCACTTGATAAGTGGCAATGGGTGGGTATGGGTTCAATTTTTTTGTTTTTTTTTTTTGCTTTCATTTTCAGTGAGGGTGGATTGATTTGAGTGACTGAGTTTTTCCTTCCACACTTTAAGCCTGGAGTTCGGAGCTGGAGTAGATAAAAGGCATAAAGGAGTGGTAGGGAGGTTTTGAGAGTAAAATGGATTTTCTCTGACAAAAATATTTAGTGTTGTATTCTTCCCTGCTGTTGATGTACAAATGTATGTTGCCAGTTCATTCTCTTCGAAAAGGAATCAAAGTCTGATTTCCGGTAAACGGGAAACCATGCATCCTTTTTAGCAGCTCTGCAATCAATAGATACCTATATGTGCACAATATTCTCATGTCATGCAGCGGTATGAGTACCCATATCTACCTATATATGCTATGCAAAGAATAAAATAAAAATATCCTCTGAAATAAGGACAACAAAAATCCATACTTCTTGACTATCATCGCATATGAACGCAACCATGATTTATTACTTTTAATTTCCTGCTCTACCGCTGAGTGCCTCTGGTGTGCTGCTGTTGTCCTGTTGGTATGTTGTGTTGTAGCTCCAGGACACTCTGTTTAGGGAGATACTCGTAGCTCGGGCTATTTTTGTTCGTCGTCGTTCACTGGCAAATATTAAATAATATAAAAAAAAAAAAAAAAAAAAAAAACACCAACGAAAAGGAAACTATGCACAATATGTAACTCGACGTGTAATTCTCTTATGGGTTTGCTGTCATTGCTTGTTTCAAAGATGATACCTATTCTATCTTCCAACGTTCCAGGAGCACTCTACGTATATGGTACAGTGTCTCGCTTGAAAAGGACAATATTATGAGTGGTGCTGCGACAAAGTTGTGAAGCATTTATACTGGGGGATCATGTGGATACTATTCTATTCCATTGGGTGCTTCAAAATACATTAAGTGTTATGAGGTGCCAAATTAAACCTGATAGGTTATGATAAAGACAGGTTGGTTCCTCAGTTTTCTATTACCTGCCTGTCTATAAGATCGTTAAGTGTAGCTTGATGAATTTTAAAGCTGATAAAATGTTTGTGATTAAATATTATGTGTACAAACACTCCGCTCCACTTGAATAGGAACAATTTCAGTTTTGCTAGGAAAACAGGGTAAATATTTCATATAATATTTCCCTAACAAACGCCTACCTCGCAAAAAGTTTTTTTTTTTTTAATATTATAAAATTTTATACGAGTTTAAAAAAAATTCAACCCACCAGTTTGCAAAATATTTAAGAAACCTAAAGAAAAAGAGAGTCTAAAAACTCTTCTTTGTTCGAAATCTTATTGAAATCGGTAGTGTACTTAGTCCAATTAAAAGATATATTGTTCTTCAAAAACAGCACTAAGAAAGTTTAATCAAAATCGTTTGAGCGATTTCAAATAAAGAAAAATGTACTAAACCTTTCATGCATGAATCAATGATTTGATGTATAAAATTAAAAAAACAAATGCGAGAAATATTCAAAACTAATTCACTTCAAAGTGTGCAAGTTTTTTAACTTGGGATCGATTTCAACTTCGGACATGGTTGTTTAACTCGTAACAGATGGAAGTGGGATAAAATGCGTAAATCTTCTAAGTAGTGCATCATGTCAAACTTTTTTAATCTTTTTACGATTAGCAATAGCCGCTGAAGTATATGCTGGTCTGAGGCCATCGAGTTCAGCGATTAAATCGTGCAAATTTTGCGAATACTGTATTCTACCGACTAACCATAACCATCAGTGTCACAAGAGACCCCTATTATTTAGAAAAAAATCGCATAGAACGTATTTATACAAAACTTTGTTTAAATTAAATCAAAAAAATTTTCATAAATCATGCATTTTTTTCGTAAAAGGTATTTTTACTTGATTATGGGTAGGTAGGCGCTATAAGCAAATTATGCATTTGTCAAAAAAAGAAGAGTTTTGAGATAACAATCAAGCATGTCATTAAGATGATAGCGAAGACGAAAAGAGTTGGTGTGAAAATTCTATCCATCTGTAATAACTGTCCGATGTGTACAGACACCTTTAACAGCCCAAACAGGTGGGCCGAATAGGTTTAGCTAGCTAAATTTTACCGCATACCCATATTTGTAATAATTTTTTATATTTTTTGTATGTATTTTTAAAAGCATTTCTTAAAACTTTTTTTAAAAATTTAATATTTTGAAAACAGCTCATTATTTTTTTTTCAAAAATTATAAGTCTATGTATTTGCTGAATACCTTTCAGTTGGAATTTTTTTTTTTTTTTGAAGAATGTTTTCAAAAAGTTCTTCAAAAAATGTTTTTCTCAAAAACCGCTTCATTCTCACTTTATTCTAATAAATTGAAATGTATCCATAATAAATAAAGTATCGTACTTTTTTTTCAACTCAAATCAGTTTAAGTAGGTATTTACTATTAAATTTAAGAATTTCGAAAAATTTGTTTGCCCAGCAAGACCACTGTCACGTGCGAGCCAGTCGCGCACTTTATTTTTTTTTTGTCTTCGATTTTCGATTGTCGAAATATCTTCCATTGCATTCGCAACAACATTACTTTCTTCAAAGATAACATTCCATGCGGATTTCGTAAAAGCAGTAGGTAAATCCTCGATAAATCTAGCGAGATTTTGTACTTCAACGTCAATGGTTGAACATCTGGCCTAGAAAGATTCGCCTTATGACGTATTCGAAGCATCCATTGAGATTCCTCTTCGAGTTTCCACGGAGAACTACATACATACTGCCCCCCCCCCCCCCCTACCGACTTTCCAGATGACCATACAATAAAAAACTGATGCCGGGAAGCATATTTCTCTTGCAATCATTAGTAACAGAGCAAACGGGTAATCATTAGGCGTTTTTCTTTTTTCATTCAGAAAAGAGCTCTGAATAGAGTTCGAGTACATTAAGCTCGCTCTGAACGTCCTCATGCAGTTTGAAAAACCTGAAACACCCAACAAAAATTTTGTTTAACATTTAAAACGCCATCATCGGCCATTTTAATTTTTTTTTGTTTCCAGCCGCCTCTAAGAATTCCTTTTTATCAATTGAATTGGTTTGGAAGCGTCTCAATTTTGAAGTTTATATTTTTTGTCAGCTTTTAGCTCAGTCTGCCCATCTATTCATTTGGAGTTCGTAGAGCGTGATTCGTAAGAAATACGAGTTATATATGCTCTGAAGTCTCAGAAGCAAAAAAGAAACACTTACATACATACATGATAGATAAAGATATTTACAAATTGAAACTTTGTAAATTTGTTATTAGGAGATCTATGAGCTTTGAAAACGTCGTCGTTAAGGATTGTTTGAAAAACAAAACAAAAACAGTAAATATTTTTCGTCTAGTGAAAAGTGAAACGATGAGAATTGGGGCATTCTCATCGTAGCTTTTCTGGAAAGAAGTCGTTGAAATTGAAATACGACCTAGACATTTTCAACAGCCCTTTTTGAATTATTTATTATAAAGGTCCTTGTAGGCTCTTTCATCAGAAGTGGGATACATCCTAAGCCGGCGCGGCGTATAATCAATTAAGAATT
This sequence comes from Platycheirus albimanus, assembly GCA_916050605.2. NCBI lineage: Eukaryota > Metazoa > Arthropoda > Insecta > Diptera > Syrphidae > Platycheirus > Platycheirus albimanus. The sequence continues at coordinate 65,624,080 of OU696696.1, forward strand.
TTGATTATTGGGGTCCTAAAGAAAATTCAAGAAAGAATTGTTGCTGAGGAAAAAGTTCGAGATATTTCTAAAGAAATAATTGGAAGAAAAGTCCAGGTATTTGGAGTTCTAAAATGAAAAAAGAAGAGAAGTTTGTTTCAAGATGGAAAGATAAGTAACTTTTTTTTTTCTCTTATATTTTTATTTGTCTAGTGCAGTTCTGTTCAGTTCTGTGTTTAAAAAGAAATAAAATAAAATGAATACGGAAATAAATAAAAGTCGGGAGAATGGTGTTGAGGAAGTTGCTGCTCAGAACGATCAGCAAAATTTAATCAATTTAAAAGCAGTAGGAGATATTATTCGATTGGTCAAAGATAATGATAAACAAAAAATAATAAGTGGTTTTCCTGTCTTCGACGCTGATCGTTCTCGTGTAGATGTAAAAAAATGGTGTGAAGATGTTGATTTAAGAGTTAAACGAGACTGTTTAGAAGATTTTGATATTATACCACGAATTCAATCTGCATTATTGGGAAGAGCTAAAACCTGGTTTGAAAAATATGGGTTTCAGCATTATCAATGGGTAGATTTACGTTCGTCGTTGATTCATACCTTTGCAAGTGGTATGAATGTTGTTCCAGTTTTGAAGAAGGTGGCGAATTTTGAAAGTTCTGAATCCATCTCATACAACGATTTTATCATGGAAAAAATTGCCCAAATTCATCAATTACCATTTGAAATTCCTGAAGATATGATAGTTCGAATTGTTATTGGTTGTATATCTGATTCAAGTTTGAGAAATTCGTTAACTTTTGTTATGCCAAACAATTTCCAGAGCCTTATTGATCATTTATCCTCAATAAGTAATTCTCCAAGGCGTATTGAAACTTTAAATACGTCTAGTTTTCAAAAACCTAAAAATCAATTTTCACATGAGCCACTCAAACGATTTGCAGACTCTTACGCATCTTCAAGTAAACGTATCAAAATTGAAAAAAATTGTTATGCTTGCGGTAAACTAGGCCACATTCGGACTAATTGTCCGAATATTATAACAAAAAATACTAAATTAATGGAAGTTACAAATAAAAATGAAAAACTTTGCAATTTTTGTAAGAAATCTGGTCATGTTGAGAGTTCATGTTGGGCTAAGCAACGTTTAGATAAAATGAAAGTTAATACGTGCAACAAAGTATGTCAATCAAATTATTCGGATGTTGTAATAAATAATGAACATTATAGTTGTCTTTTTGATTCTGGTTCGGATTGCTCTCTCATAAATGAGAGAATTGCTTTTAAATATAAAAAAATTATGGAACCATGTAGTCAATCCGTCCAAGGAATAAGTCAAAATTCTATTCATCTTTTAAAAAAGTTGGCATTGCATGTGGAGTTCAAGGACATTCGATTTGAGGTGACCTTTTATGTTATTGGAAAAGAATATTTAGATGTTGACTTAATCATTGGAAGAGAAATACTCAAGGATTGTTCTTTAGAAATAGTTGCAGATTCTAAAGGATCAGCTTTAAGGAAAAAACATATCGTGAATTGCCTCTCAAAAATAGATTCATCGACTATGGCTAAATTATCAGTTAAGGAAAGTGAAAGTTTAAACAAAATTTTAAGTAAATATTCTCGTTATATGGTTGATGGCTTTCCGGATGAAAAAGTTAAAACAGGTTGCCTTAATATTCGCTTGATGAAGGATACAGTGATAAATTATCGTCCATATAAAATGGCAGTATCAGAAAAAAAAATACTATCGGACATAATTTCGGATCTGAAAATACATAATATTATAAGAGATAGTTACTCGCCTTTTGCTAGCCCTGTTATATTGGTTTCGAAAAAGAATGGTAAACATCGGATGTGTGTCGATTTTCGCGCATTAAATAAAATAACAATTAAAGACCGTTATCCATTGCCAAGAATAGATGATCATTTAGACCAATTAGCTGGGAATAAATATTTTTCGTCTTTGGACATGGCATCGGGATTTTATCAGATTCCTATAGCTGAAGATTCAATTGAAAAGACGGCATTTGTGACTCCTGAAGGGCATTTTGAATTCTTAAGAATGCCTTTTGGATTAGCAAATGCTCCTGCAGTTTTTCAGCGAGCAATTGATCATGCTTTAAGGAATGAAATAAAAAGTAAAATTGCATTGGTTTATATGGATGATGTAGTTATTCCATCAACAAGTGTTGAAGAAGGCATAAAGCGAATTGATCTTGTATTGAAAGCTTTGACTGAATGTGGATTTTCATTGAATATTAAAAAATGCAAATTTCTTCAGTTACAAATTGAATATCTTGGCAGAGAAATATCAGTTGAAGGTGTAAGACCGAGTTCCAGAAAAATAGATGCACTTATGTTAGCCCCATCTCCAACAAATGTTAGACAAGTCAGACAGTTTATGGGTCTTGCAAGCTATTTTCGTAAATTTATTCCGGAGTTTAGTGCAAAAACTCATTGTATTACACGACTTATTAAAAATAATGTTAAATTTGATTGGAGTCAAGAATGTGAAGAAGCTAAGTTGTATATTGTGAACCAATTAACGCAAAGACCTGTTCTTACAATTTTCAATCCTGATTTACCAACAGAATTGCACACAGATGCGAGTGCTCTTGGTTATGGAGCTGTGCTTTTTCATCGAATTGAAGATAAATTACGAGTAGTAGCATATTTTAGTAAAGCTACTAAGCCTTATGAGACAAAATATCATAGTTACGAGTTGGAAACACTTGCTGTTGTTAATGCAATAAAGCATTTTAGAACTTATTTGTTAGGTATTCGATTTACCTTAGTAACTGACTATAACGCAATAAAAGCTACAAAAGATAAACGCGATTTAATGCCAAGAATTGCAAGATGGTGGATTTATCTACAAGATTTTGAATTTGATATAGTTTATCGCAAGGGGATAATGGTTCAACATGTCGATTATTTAAGTAGAAATCCACCCTCTAAAATCTGTTATAGACTTTCAAGTTTAACAGATAATTGGTTGCATGTAGAACAACAAACAGATTCTATGACTATCGATATAATGAATCAAGTAAAAGAAAAAGATCCTGATGTTATTTCAAAGTACACCATAGTCGGCTATAGGGCTTTTATACCGAAAAGATAAAAGTGGCAATAAGTTATACGTTCCTCAAAAATGTCGATTGTCTCTTATTAGAAAATACCATGAAGATAATTGTCATATAGGTTGGGAAAAAACTATTTTTAAAATGAAAGAACATTTTTGGATGCCGTCGATGGCAAGAAATGTCAGAAAATTTATAGAATCATGTGTAATTTGTTTGGTAGCCAAAAGGCCATCTGGAAAGAAACAAATAACGTTACATCCAATTGATAAACAACCGATTCCTTTTCATACTATACACATCGACTGTATGGGTGCTTTTGCTCCAAAATCTGAAGGAGTTGATCGTTATGTACTTATTATCATTGATGCATTTACCAAATTTATAGTTTTACGTCCATTGCAAACGTTGAAAGCATCACATACAATACAATGTATAAATGATTTTATAGCTTTATTTGGAGTGCCTTTAAAAATTATCAGTGACAAAGGAATAAATTTTACAAGTGATGACTTTAAGAAAATGTGTTTATCATATAGAATTGAACACCATATGATTGCTCCAGGAATAAGCAGAGCAAATGGTCAAGTAGAACGATATGTTGACACTGTTGCAAATCTTTTAAGAACAAATGTTGATATAAACATAGAATGGACAACTTACCTTAGTCGAATACAACTGACGTTGAACACAACAATCAATAAGACAACAAAATTATCACCTTTAAAAATATTGACAGAAATAAATGGCAGAACACCACAAGTTGGGATTTTATTTTCTCAGTTAAATTTAGAACCAGAATATGATGATATAATTTCGATTAGAGAATTAGCTGATAAAAATATTAAAGAAAATGCAACCAAAATGAAGGTTAGATTTGATCGAAACAAAACTAAGCCAACACGGCTAGAAATAGGAACAAAAGTTGTTTATAAAAGCAATCAGATTCGGAAGTCCAAGTTAGATGTTCAATACCAAGGAGTATTTGAAGTAGTGGGAATATTACCTTTCGACCGGTATAAGCTTAAGCGAGGACATTCAAATACTGTAATTACCGCATCACGAGAATCTCTTAGGCCTATTATTGTTCAAGATGATGTTGATCAATAGATTTAAAGGTAATTTTAATTTTATTTAAATGCCAAATTGAGAAATTGGTGATTTGTTTGAGTTACCTATCATATGTTTCGTTTGAAAGTTTTTGTTTGAATTATGCAATAGACAAGCTTAAGATTGCCTCTGAGCTATTGTAAGGATTTAAAGTTTAATTGCTTTATTTTTGAAAAACAACTTTTTAAGTTGTTGTTACAATAGACAAGCTTAAGATTGCCTCTGAGCTATTGTAAGTATGAATGGTTTTAATTGGTTTATTTTTGAAAAACAACTTTTTAAGTTGTTACAATAGACAAGCTTAAGATTGCCTCTGAGCTATTGTAAGTATTAATGGTATTGTTGTTAATATCGTTGATTAAATTACATTATTTACATAATAGACAAGCTTAAAGTTGCCTCTGAGCTAATGTAAAAGTAAATTGTAGTTGTTCTCAATTGTGAATATGTTCAAGCTTTTGTATTAAATCTTGATTCTGTTTTCTTTATTTTGTTAATAAAGATAAAATGTTGTTATTGCATAATAACAAAATTGGTTTTGTTTTAGATTCTGGAACGATTTAAAAACAAACTGGGAATGTGAATCATTGTGATGATTATATCTGAACTCAATTTATTTTTTTTTTAATTGACTAAAATTGCTGAAAAATATAATTGTTATTTTGTTTTCTCTATTTTCTTTTAATTGTTAAATGTTTATTTTTTTTTGTTATAAATTGATGTTTAAAATTACATATTATCCTTAATGTTGATTCCATATAACTTTTTAAGATATTAAATCGAATTCAAAATAAATTGTTAATTTAAAAATTTGAAATGATTTGTTTTGTGTATAAGAACCAAAACTTATAAAATGCATCGAGAGTGCTGCATGTTGCAGGATGGCCGTGATAGATAAAGATATTTACAAATTGAAACTTTGTAAATTTGTTATTAGGAGATCTATGAGCTTTGAAAACGTCGTCGTTAAGGATTGTTTGAAAAACAAAACAAAAACAGTAAATATTTTTCGTCTAGTGAAAAGTGAAACGATGAGAATTGGGGCATTCTCATCGTAGCTTTTCTGGAAAGAAGTCGTTGAAATTGAAATACGACCTAGACATTTTCAACAGCCCTTTTGAATTATTTATTATAAAGGTCCTTCTAGGCTCTTTCATACATGTGTATTTTTTGGACGAAAAATAATGTTTGGTCAGCTCTTAAAATACACTAAAAGCTCACTTCGCAAAACTAAAAAAAATATTTATTTAAAATATGAATAAAATAATTTTCAGTTTTGCTATAAGTAAGCTTTTAGTGTATTGGAAAATAGTTTTCTTTTATTTAGTTTTTTGTCAATTTTCCAATAATAAAAACGATACCATCTTAGGCACGCCAGCAAAATACACAAAAAAAAAAAACGTGAAAATTCGTTGGATAGTTTCAGAGTTCATCGCGCACAACAACGTGATAAGAATTATATATAATAGACAAGCAAACACTGCGAGCTTCGTCCTGCCTCCCAACTTAAATTGAATTTTCTTTCAAAATTTGTTTACCTGTTTCGATAGAAATCCAACAAAAAAAAAATTACCTTGTAAATCAAGTCTTCTTGAGAAAAATGCGCATAAAATCTATTTCCCGAAACTTTGCAAAACCCTTTAAAAAACACGTTTCCTGTATGCTATCCGATAGGAACCGTGCATTTTTCAAAATCATTGTGTTTTGCATTGAATTTCCAAACATTTTAATTTGATGACTTCGATTTTCAAAATTTAGCTCTCAAATACACAAAAGGTTATCAGAAAAAAAATGTTCAGAAGAGTAGTAGCAAATGCTTGAACAATACATTATCAATTTCTTAAACATTTACTCATTCAGTTTTACTATGACTGAAGGTTTAAAGATACTTTGTTTCCTTTCTCATTGTCTCCGAGTGTGCAGTTGTATAATCCTCGTTAAAGATGTAAAACTGAAGCGTGCCATTTTATTAGGAAAGGAAGCATTTCAAATTACATAACAATAAGGAACTAAAGATATAGAAACAAAAGGCTGATGCTTCCAGGTTCCCTATTTATGTATTTCTTACTTTCAATTTCATTTGTAAATACGCAACAATAGACAGAGCCATGTTTATTGTATTCAATAACTTGGAACTAATTATGAGTAGAAAAAAAAGTAAAAGTCTTTATGTTTTTGAATCTTTGTTTTATTTTCAAGGATTGTCTGCGCTTAATTACATAAACTTCAACTGTCAATCGTTCACGTTGAACAAAATTATAAGCAAAAAGAAAAAAAAAAAATAAAAAAAAAAATCGGCCTTTTCCCAGAATTAATTCTTCTTTCTTAAGTTCGCCTCCGAAAACCTGTTCATCATTCGGATGTCGGCTGGCTCCGTCTCCGTCCACAATTCCATTCGAATTATGTAAATGAAACCTGTCGGACTTAATGACCAAACCCATTTGTCATTTTCTATCCAATAATTTAGTAATTATACTCATCTTTTTCTGGTACCAAAAACGGATCCAATATGGGAGGGGATGCGATATCAAACAAAATGGGTTTTTGGCCAACACATATAGTTAACACAAAGAAAGTGAGAATGTGAATTTTTTAAACTTGTCGATACATTTTGCAACATTGAATCTCATTTTCGCTTGAAAACATTGTTGCATACGCACGCTACTTAATTATCAGCACAGGACTGCATTAAAAAAAAAAATGAATTAAAGATTGCACCCAATTTTCTGGTTTGGGTGCGAAATGAAGTTATTAAAATGTTTCACTATATTTTTGTGTCGTTTTTATTTTTTTTGATAAAGCAATAACCGCACCATACTTGTATATTTAATTGGGTGCAAGGTGCAAGGAAGCTATTATACATAATTGCAAACTCACTTGCGGTAATAATAATAACGCCACTTATAGTCTAAACAAGATACCCATCATCAACGAAGCCAGAACACAACCCGGCCATGAAAATAAGCAACCAAAGATTGGCTCGAAATATATAGAATGCAAGCAAAAAAAAAACATAAGCATTTATGAGCGGCAAAATGCGCATAACGCAATATCCTCTCATCATCTGAAACAAGCCATCACTTACCACTTACTCGGATTGCGTTTATGTTTGAATGTATAAACATTAAATTGGTCACCTTACCTTTAATAGAGCAATTTTAAATTATTCATGGACATGAAATTTTTAAAGATTCAGGACATTAACATGAATTGTTTTAAAGATGGACATGTAATTTAGTATAATTTACTTCTGGTTTGAGGTAAAATTGTTAAATCCTTGCGCAATTGTTGTCTTTTCTCTACTGAACTCACTGCACACTGCGTAATCGTGCCACATCTCAGGCTGATGCTCAGTTTTTCGTTGCCTTTTAAGGACAGTATTCAGAAAAACTAAATTATACACGGGACACAACATATGTATTACAGTTTTCCTTTAAGGTTGGCGCTAGATGAACCTTTGATTACAAAGATAAATATGTTCGTTAGTTTTTTTTTTCTCAAAATAAATATAAATATCTTCTAGATCGGTTTCGATGGCTAAGAGCCAGATCTAATGTCTTCTTTTCACCGAAGCTTTCCGGCCCTGAAATAATAAGGTACACATATTTTCCTTTTTGTGAATAGGTAGGTATTAATTTCTGAACAATTTTCTCAAAATTAAAAAAAAAATCTTAAGTATTAAGCCTTGGTTCCCACCTTGATATTATAAATGTGGAATGATTGAACGATAGAAAATTGAGGAAGTGAAAGATAATGCTTTAAATTTTAAATAAAATGCATGAGTGGGTCGCACGAACTTCCTCATGTAAAAGATAGTTGCTTCGGAGCTAAATGTTTTCATTATTTAGAAAAATCTTTAATTTTTTCAATCAGTTTAAATGTTTTCTCAAAAAACTAAGTCAGCAATAAATTTTTAAAATCAAATTTTTTTCTTAAAAAAAAAAAATATTTAAAATCGTTCCACAGGCTTTTTTAACATTTCCAAAATTTGCCTTGAAATTTTTGGAAAGTGTTAACAATGTATGATCTGAGAACTTTTTTGTTTTAATTAAATCCACACGTTTGCAAATTTTTCAAAGAACAAACAACTTTATTTTTGAATTATTAAAAATCAAAAACCAAAGTTTTTGAAGAATTTGAAATGCAATACATATTGATATATTTAAAGAACCCCTTTTTCAACCAAAATATAGATTGTCCTTAAAAATCAGTACTTAGAAATCTTATTAATCGTTGAAGCCATTTTTAAAAAAATTATTCCTCTTTATTTATGATTGTTTTGGGAGTAGAGAACATATACATAATTTCAGAGGGACAATAAAATAAATGCTAAATACCAATAAATACCGACTACCAAGTTGGGCCATATGTACAGGCTGTAAAGGTGCGAACAGAGAGGTAGATAAGCAGGCACGAATCCATAACTTGCCTAAAAGTAATTCTAATCACAAGTAAAAGGAGAAGGGGTAATTTTTTCGATTAAACTTTGCTAAGGCGTTTTACCTTTATTTTATACTTTTGGATTTCTTCTATCTTATTCTATTTTTGCCGAACTACGAATAAATGTATCTTTTTATACAACATTTCTGCGCTAAGTAAGGTATCATTATGTGTTTCAACTTTTAAGTCAATCGAATTAGATTAAATAATTGTTTTGGTGAACTTTTGTAAATTATAAGCAAGTATAAAATAAAAAATATGTGCTGTACTGGAATAATAATTTTGTTCTTTTTAAACAAAAATGACGGAAGCAAAATGTTTGGCACTAATGGAGCTTTTCCTTCCTGTTTTTTTTTCTGATTCTTCTGAACTTTAACTTATGAGCTGCTGTAACTATGTGACTGTTGGCCGTTTTTAATCCTTTTTTTTTATCTGTGCAGCTTTGATACATATAATATTCCACATGACTTTCATCAGCTCCATTAAAATTGTTAACCATTTCGTAGTCTGAAAGAAAGGAACAAAATATATTTCATACATATTCATATTTATAAATGCAATTTATTTCATTTTTATTTCAATTGTTAATTTTCGTCAAAAGATCAAAACTTGCAATAACATTTTTTTTTATTAAGAAAATAATTTTGCGAAAACTCGAAGTTTGGTGAGTTAATCTTTGCTAAAATGTTTTCCTGCGGGTAAAAGTCAATTAAGTATTTTAATTTTTTTGACTTTTTAAAAACCATATAAAATTTAACATTTTTGCGAGGATGTCAAAAATCCTGAACATTCTCAACTACTGTAATGGATGTAAGTCAAAAATATGTATACATTCAAAACTATAGCTCATCGACATTGAATTTATAAGATTTTTATAAAATAAGAATATACCTACCTTTATTCGGGTAAGATTGTTAAAAAACTAATCGATTCAGCTGTAGCCTTACATATAGTATGTCTAAAAATTTATTAACGCTCAATTTTAAGTTAGTTAGTTAATTTGGTCAAATTTGATTAAAGTTCATGTCAACGGCCTTGGCTCTGATAAAGCATCGCTTTCCAATAGATCAGCGAAATCAAGCATCGTTACACGTTGGTATTGGAGGACTTCTAAAAGTAATAACTGCGTGCTGTTGGCATATGTTGTGTGTTCTTCTCTCTTCTATTCTGCCTGTCTCTCTCTCTCTGTCGTGTTACTGTCTTGTGTTATCTTGAACCGATGACTTCAGTTGCCAATGCATTCAAGCGTGCCTATACTTCTTCATTGCTTTACTTTACTTTAATCAGAAATTCGGCACAGAGTTGGTGCACAGCCAAAATTTGAAATAAACCGAAGCTGTGCAATGGTTCCGTGAAAACTTAAACCATCGATGGATGGTGCTTTTAAGACACACTTTAAAGCACTGGCAGCTTCGGTGGATTTCAAATTTTGGCTGTGCACCAACTCTGTGCCGAATTTCTGATTAAATTTTCATGTCAAAATTATAGGTAGATCTCATCAGTTCTGAAACTCGGCGTTTCTGAAATCATCAGCTTCTCTCTTTCTATAGCATTTTCGATTGATAGGTATGTATTTCGTTCCATTTCAAAAAGAATTTTTAATTGAGTTTGATGATTAATTTTGTGTTATCGGAGAAAGGGTTGCATGTTTACAAAGGCTAAGAGAATTATATCAGGTTCAGGATTTAACATTTTGCAAGGTCGTTTATATTTATTTCAATGAGCAAAATTTTGGCGGAGACATAATGTTTTCTTCGTAATACGATCGAAATGAAGATTATCGTTTCCAATATTCGAAACCTGTATGCAACTGTTTCAACTAAAGTCCGTTCTTCGACCGCAAGTAAATAATTGTCCAAAGCTCGTCTTTACTTAATATGTACATGTCTTCATAGACGCGTCTATTTTAAACAAGTATTACCAGAAGTTGTCAATTTATAAAAAAAACTATTGAAAATCACTTAAATTATCAAGAGTAATAAAGCATCTCAAAAGTCACTAAAAGTTCTATCGAAATTACATGCTGGTGTTGCAGTTGCAGTCGACTACCATCTAATAACGTCGATACAATCCCACATGGCGCAACTACGAGTGCAATGCCGTGCAACTAATGAGTTTTTGGCGAGGATCAAATTCATTCAATCAGTTTTCAAGGAAATATTTAATTTCAGCAAAGTTTAGAACGTTACGTTTGGAAGTGGCACCGTAAAATTTAACTAATGCTGCTCTTCCTTAAGGGACTGATGCCAACTTTGACCAGTTAAGGCCCTCTGCCTGCTTATCCGCTTGTTAAACTGACCAACCGGCACGCATTGACAAGCGGTATAAACGCATTTGGAAAGATGTTTGAAACTCTTCTCCTGTTACCATTAATAAAAAATAAAAAACACTTTTCCTAGTTCTCTAAGATGAACAAAGAAGTTTAGGTAGAACGCATACCATTTGAGATTTGAGGCCTGAAGATGTAGAGTGAGATAATTTTTTTAATTTTTTTCGTTCACTTTGTACCAAGCATTTTTATAAAACTTTTGCGTTATTAAGTTATAAAAAGATCTTGAATTGAATAATGGCACGAATATTCATACCCAAGCAATTTTCAATATAATTTATAAGAACCAAACAAGTTGTTTTAAATTTTATCAATTTTTGTGAGAAAAATCAAATAACTTGGCTGAAATTGGTTGGTTGTACGAGTCTACCTTCAACAACGTAAAATTATAAGAGCTTATAAATTACTGTGTCAAAATAAGTTCTAGCACATTGGATGTCCTTTTCAAGTTATGGTCTTTAAGACTAGATATCCGTTAGCAGCAACAAGATCCTTCCACCTGTCCCAAATCGCTGCAATTGGCCTTATGTGTGAGCAATAATGCAATCCACTCGATATATTTAGAGCAGAGCTTTTCATGTTCCAGAACCATAGGTATTTAACAGCACAGATTCCACGCTGCATTCGAAGAGTTTTAACTTGGTTCGTAGAGATGAATATGTTAAAGTTAAACATTTTATCAGAATCATAAGAACCGTTTCTAAGAAAATCCAGGAGATGAAAAACAGTAACTTGGATCAGAAATATTAAAACAAAACAATATTGCTTTTTTTTTAATATTTTGAATCTTAAAGAAAATGCTTCAAACAGTGTAGTCTGTTGTCCAACGTGAAGAAGCTTACAGGCGCACACTCAGACCGTGCGTCGGTCACACGGACAGCATTGCGATTACCACATTTTGGGTTTTTCCATCATTGTAATGTGTATATTCATATTTGTCAGATTTGTAACAATGCGTTATCATCATTATATTGCTAAATATTTTATTTTTTCAAACAAAAATATCTTAACACTATGGACTGAAGTAGTTTAGAACTAAGTGGCTTGAGAGCAACTTTATAAAAACCAACCGTGGAATTTTTTTATATACATATGAAGCAATGACCTCAATGGAGTCAGTTTCTTGGATTTCCCACTCTTCATACTTACATTGTAATTGCCTTTAAATTGGTAGGTACCCCGTGCATTTTCTGCTCAAACATTTAGTTAGTTTCCCCGACAATCCGACATTATCGCTTGTTTATTGCGAAGCCCCGCATAAAAAATGATCACAAACTTGCGTAAAATGAAGTCCACTTTATCCGATGAATGTAATTATATTTAACTATACAAACGCTTGTGGTTTTGATGCCCAATTATAATACAAAACAGCAACTACTATCTATATCTCTCATCGTCGACGACGTCGAGAGTTATTAAAATTGAATTTAAGAGATGAAATCACGATATTCAAGCTCGCTAAGCAACACCGCAATGATTGCCAAGTAAAGAGTTATAAATATAATTTCGAAACTTTTGCGAATATTTCTAATGATGATGACTTACTGATGGTACAAAACTGAACTCTGCGTTATTGTTGATAGCCTCATCCCTCCACCTCAGTTTCAGCAATAAATGAAAAAAATAAAATTCCCAGATTCTGTTGGTATATAACTTGAATTTCGCAATGTATCCTGATGAGTAAATTGCGTGAGCTGTGCGACTTGAAACAAAGTCAAAAAGGCCGATAGTTCATTGTTCTTGAATCTTTTGTTGGTATTAAGTTGAACTACACTATATAATAGAAAGTTGAAAACCGACAGGAAGCATATGCGTCGGCGATATGACCTTTGTTTTGATCAGCCGCTGGAATTTTCTTTTCAAAGGGATACGAAAAAGGAATGTTGGCAATGTTAAATGTTTCGCATCGGTAATAAACTTGATTGTCTTGCAAAGTCCTTGAGAACGGTAGTATGCAAACATCATTTTTGCAAATGTTTTGTGTAACAATTGGTGCAACAATCCTTTTGTGTAATATATAGTCCTTTGAATGTCGATGTCGAAGTCAATTTGAATTTAAGGAAAAGGTTGTAAATTATCTGCAGGGGTTAGACGAGATCCTGTCATTGTTTTGACAACTCGTTTTTAGTTTAAGAGTATGAAGATATACATAGATGTTTGGAAATTTCGAAGTTGTAAGTTGAAGATGAATTAAAGGACATTTTCCTATTTAGTTGTGCGAGAAGTAGCATGAGATTTAATAATACGAATTCAGTAGTTTGCTCTGCGCGGTAGTTCGAAGTATAACGCAATATTGATGCACAAATGTGCAAATCTATCCCAGTCTATAGTTTTTGTAAAAAAAAAAAGTGGGCTTTCATTGAGCCTAGTGTGCAGATGTTGTGCAGCAAAAAGTTACAAAATCAAGTGCAAGTTATACGAAAAGAGAGTCAAAATATTATTTCTATAATTTCTTAATCTGAATGATCATATTATACAGAAATTTAATTATGTAAGTAAATCTTTTAAACCTTTATTTATTTATAATTTATTAAAGGTACAAAATAATAATGTGCTTAGTACCACTTTCAAAGCAAAAAATGTGTTAGTCATTAATCATTTATCAAAACCTACTCTTACGACACCAATTCAAACTTTTGACCGTCAAGGTTGTAGGTGCTCGGCTGTTCATTAAATGTTTATAATTTATGGTGTATATGAAAAAGTAGTTCTTAGATCGTGAAATAAAAATCAAACTTTTTAGATTGGATTTTAATTCAAAAATATTTCCATGAAACTAAACACAAATAATACTTAGTACTTAGTAAATCATTCGATTCGGAATAGTTATAAGTACTTTCTATTTCAATATATGAATGACCTATTTATAAATTTTACTCGAGATAATGTATAGTTTTTTCAATTTAAATTTTTTAAGATCATTGAAAATCGGGAACATTTTATGATTTAATGAGGGATGAAAGTTTTTAGACTTTTGAAGTGGTTTTAAGAGACCCCGTGGCAAAGTTGCTGGTTTGCCGGCCCGATGAAAACCTTTGCGTGGAAGTGACAAACTTTTCGAAGAGTAAAACTTGTTGAAAAAACTGCAAATCTACAAGCCGTGTAGATCCGACGGTAAATCGTAAGTTGCATAGCTCAAAATTTGATTTTAGGTTTTTGAAGATCTTTTTGGTTTTTTGATTAAACCTATCTCAAAATAAGCGCTTGCAATTTATTTAATACGTTCAGAGTATTTCCAATACGATGACAACAAATAGGCATGTTTAAAGAAACTAAATTTATTAAAATGAGGATCTATCTATTTTTTTTTTTTTTTTTTTTTTTTTTTTTAAGGGCCGCAAAAGCCAAAAATTAGAATTGAATAAAAGAAGACTTAACCAAGATATCAAGTTCATTTAACCGCAGTTACAAAGGCTGCATTTTTGTTAAAAGAAAGCCCTGAATAAATAGATCTGAAATTCAATACAAATTATTAAAAGAAAAACTTTAAAAATAACATTTTTTGTATCAGATTTTCTTCTCCTTTTTTGAAGAATTAAAAAAAAAAAGAATCCAATACGCTTCAACTTCTTGTATTAAAAACTGATGCATCTAGAAAACAAAATTAATCTTGAACGGCAATAATATCGAATTGTAAAATGTTAATTTTATGTTAATCTATTTTACTTCATTAATTTATAAGTGTTATGAAATGATTCTACTAAATCAATTCATTGATTTAAATTTCTAAAGGCTTATTAGTTATACCTGTAACCATTTCGTAAGCTCATATTTATTAATAATCATTTATGTAATTTTCTTCATAAGGTAATCTAGAGCGATCTATCAAAATAATCTATTTACTTTAATTTTTGATAAACAATTTCGTTTAGTTATCGATTAAGCAAAACACCTAATCTAGACACTAGGTGCTTTTAATTAATTAATTTAATAAGTTAAACACTTCAATTATAAGAGTATTAGGAGTTTTATAACGTACAAAAGCTCTATTAATTTTGTCAAACAAGAGAAAATCTGATATAATGATACAAAACTTGTATAGTAAAAATTATATCATCGAAGCTAATTTATTATCTATATGAGGTTATGGGGCTCCACGTATAACAATGAATTATTACTTACTAGCCTTTACCCGCGGCTTCGCTCGCGTTTCAGCTGATCAAGAAGTAGACTTTAGCTTGAGGAGTATAGTCTATCGTAATCTAGCTTCTTCTTCTTATAATTTTATAATTTAATTCCAACATTTTACCGGGATAAAAAGTAGCCAATATGCTATTCCAGACAATAATCTATCTCTGTGCTAAATTTCATTTAGATCCGTTCAGCCATTCTGGCGTGATTTCAAAAATTAAAACAAATCCATCCCACGGGAACCATACATTTTACCGGGATAAAAAGTAGAAAATATGCTATTCCAGACTATAATCTATCTCTGTGCTAAATTTCATTCAGATCCGTTCAGCCATTTTGGTGTGATTTCAAAAATTAAAACAAATCTATCCCACGGGAACCATACATTTTACCGGGATAAAATGTAGCCAATATGCTCTTCCAGACTATAATCAATCTCTCTTATAAATTTTATTCAGATGAGTTCAGACATTCTTGTGTAATTTCAAAAACTAAAACAAATCTATCCCACGGGAACCATACATTTTACAAGGATAAAAAGTAGCCAATATGCTATTCCAGACTATAATCTATCTCTATGTGCTAAATTTCATTCAGATCCGTTCAGCCATTCTGGTGTGATTTCAAAAATTAAAACAAATCTATCCCACGGGAACCATACATTTTACCGGGATAAAAAGTAGAAAATATGCTATTCCAGACTATAATCTATCTCTGTGCTAAATTTCATTCAGATCCGTTCAGCCATTTTGGTGTGATTTCAAAAATTAAAACAAATCTATCCCACGGAAACCATACATTTTACCGGGATAAAAAGTAGCCAATATGCTATTCCAGACTATAATCTATCTCTGTGCTAAATTTCATTCAAATCCGTTCAGCCATTCTGGTGTGTTTTCAAAAATTAAAACAAATCTATCCCACGGGAACCATACATTTTACCGGGATAAAAAGGAGAAAATATGCTATTCCAGACTATAATCTATCTCTGTGCTAAATTTCATTCAGATCCGTTCAGCCATTCTGGTGTAATTTCAAAAATTAAAATAAATCTATCCCACTGGAACCATACATTTTACAGGGATAGAAAGTAGCCAATATGCTATTCCAGACTATAGTCTATCTCTGTGCTTAATTTCATTCAGATGAGTTCAGCCATTCTTGTGTAATTTCAAAAGCTAAAACAAATCTATCCCACGGGAACCATACATTTTACCAGGATAAAAAATAGCCTATCTGCTATTCCAGACTATAAGCTATCTCTGTGCCAAATTTTATCCAGATCCGTTGAGCCGTTCTGGCGTGAGTTAGCAACAAACATCCAAACATCCAAACATCCAAACATCGTAACTTTCACATTTATAATATTAGTAAGATTAAATATGTAGTATCAAGTATAACCAATTAAAAACTACCAATCGTCGAGCTCTTCAAAAACAAACCCCTATTTCCAAAATATCTTACTTACCTAGTTCGAAAAACGAAAACCACCAGACGAAAATCAGAGATTTTATGAAACGAAGCATGTTCTTTAAGTAAGATGAGTTAATAAAAAAAATAGTAAGTGCTATTCGCAAATAACTGTGCTTGGTCAAACTTAGATGGATATGTTTTACATTGAATATAAAAGTGATACAAGATATAAGAGAGCTTTAGTTTCGTAAATAAGGGTTACATGTGTAATTGCAAGTTTTCAGAACAAGAGACCGTGCTTGCTCTCAGAAAATGGTTTCGTTGATTTTGTGTTCACAATGATCAGGTTAAGTACAAAAGCAGCACAACAATCAAAACTTGATACATGCCCTTGAGAAAGGTAGATCATTTTGACTAGTAAAACCTATATGTTTGACAAAAATGTCCACACGTTATATCAACTACCATTGAGAATAGGGTTGGGGTTAAAAGTCTTTTTACAAAATTCTGCTTTTAAAATGTCTGCTTTTCGAAGTTATAACCACGGACCAATAAGATACAGACCGCCAACTCACTGTATGGTCTCTCTTTTTGCCTTCAAGCTGAAAATCAGCTGATATGCCGTTTATCTTGAGAGTGTGATGCTCTCCCTTGTTTTTAAACCCATTTAGCAAACACACCAACAAAATAAATGGCATACGCAGGGATGGCTGCCAACACCAAATGCACAGACAGAGATGTACACGTATTCACAGACACGAAAAAATATTTCGAGGGTGTTTCAGGCAAGAGGAGTACGAGTTGGCGGTCTGTATTGGTCTGTGGTTATAACTGGCAGAATTTTGTTAATCATTAAAAATCCTTACTTTGTAGAAAAGCAGTTTTTTCCATTTCTTTAAGGCCAGTGTACAACAGTGGTTCATCGTTCATTCACGGATCATTGTTTGAAAATCGATTTACCTCGGTTCGTGTTTGTATAATCAAAGCTTAGTTAGTGGTTCAAGAATGGTTTCAGATTTGTATATATAAACTAGTACTACCACTTGAGGTGCGCCATCTATCGACAAAAAAAACTAAGCTCTGGAATACTATGGGAAGCAACAACAACAAATAAAATGGTGGAAATTGTTGTTGTTGCTTCCCATTGTATTTTAGAGCTTAGTTTTTCGTCGATAGATGGCGCACCTAAAGTGGAATACTATAGTTTATATACGCAATGGCTGGTATATACGGACCAAGAATTTAAAAAAGATGTTCAGTGCTGTGCTGAACCACGATTGTATAACTGGTATACTTATGGTCGCTCAAAAAATATTGTTCTTTTTGGTCTCGTTTACCTTTATAGATATTTGTTTTGTTTTTGTTTATTTCATGTTTAAGGTTTTTGGATTGTTTTGTTTTATGTTGTTTTTCTTAGTAAGACATTTGTTTGTTAAATCCACAACTATTAAATAATTCAATTTGTAAACAAAAAAAAGCTGATTTTTTTCTTTTTAAATAGCCAGAGTTTTGAAAATCAGATTTTTGTCAACGTGAATAAGAAAAACAGTATTTTGAAACCAGAATTTTATCCCGCTCCCTTGAGAAAATAATTTTTTTTAAGTTGAACAGCAATAAAAAAGACAAAAAGCTTTTCATATACCTACGCATCATGATTTATGACAATAACAAATAAGCCCCTTAAGTTTTTATTTTAAATGCAATTTGCTAAGCAGAAATTAAACGGAAAGAAAGATAGACATAAATTATTGTTGAGACACTGGATTGAAATAGGTATTGGTATCTTTAATTTACCTCACAAAAATCATATGGTTGCGATTCAATTGCACCTTGGAGATATAGAATGAAAAACCTATTAAAGTGAGATTCTAAATAATAATTATTGTCAAATCTCTGAATGGGAATGTAAAACGTGCAGTCCCAAACTTTTAATGAAAATCATTGCGAAATAAAATATAATAATAAAAGGTTATGTTGTAAATTTATTGATTTACAAAAATTTCTAAAGCTAGGCACTCTCTGTTTCCAATTTTTTGAGTTTTAGAAGTAAAAAACTATTAAATTTCGTGGATTTTGAAACACTTGAAAGCATATCACAAAATTTTCAGAAGCATTTTCTTTACGAAATAATTGTAAGACAAGCTAAATTTTTGGGATAATGTCAATGTCGAGAAATATTGTGTTTCTGTTTTCTTATACACCAAAATACGCAAGTAAAAAATCACCTTACTTTATCATATTGTATCCGTTGCGTTTAAAAATATGAAAGTACAGTTGTATATGTAGATTTTAAAACTAATTTTTGTATTTCAATCTATAAAAATACACGTCTTACCAAAACTCATAATTAACAATATGTTCCTTGTAATTTTACATTGCGATATATCATGAATTAAAATAATTTCAAAGAAAATAGCAAGAATATTTTTTTTTATATTTAGGTAGATGCATCTTTGAATATTTAATCGTGTATTTATACGAAATTTATATCTATTATTGAATGCATAAATTTAATGTTCCGCCATTTTCATTGTTTTCTCTAAGATAATTATGTTTCACCTGCGGAATATTCAAGTGGCATTCTAAGATACTCCTCAGAGATAACTTCTCATGTTTCAAAAACAAAAACGTAGTTTTTTCCTACCTACTTAAAAAAATACATATTTTAGTTGTTCCGATCCGAATTTTTAATTGGAACCATCTGTAGATATCTTTTGCATCAACTTTCTCAAATTAAAAAGAAATCCTTAAAAATAGAAATTCAAATGTTTTTCTTTTTTGTGCTTCGCTGATTAGGTATTTTCTTTTAAGTCAACTTTTTGATTAGGATGCCTTTCATATTTCGTTCCCATTTTTCCTAGACCTATTTTCGTTTTACCTATAAGGTATTCCTATTACGACCTACCTTCAAATGGCTTCCCACTGAACATGGACAGGCACCAAGAAACAATCATAATGTATGTATATTCAATTCAATTTGGGTGCCTTTTTTTTAAAAAACAGACGATCCCTATTTCATCCCTCAAGTAATTCAAGAAAGATAGTTCCTTCCATTTTTTTTTTTTGGTTTGCCTATCCTTCTTCATCATCTCTAAGGGTGGTTGTCTTCCAAAAAGGAAAGGCAAAAAAAAAAAAAAAACAAGTGTTTGTATAAGTGGGATTGTGTGTGCGTGTACGTCACATTCCAATCTATATCAATCTTATGTTCGCAATGACGGATGACATTTGTCAATGTCAGACATTTTTTTTTTTTTTTTGAAGAAATGCGTAAGTTGGAATGCATATTGACACATCCCCTTTATTTGTATAAGAAAAGAAGTTTCCCATCATCCGCTCTGGTGTTTCCGTTAGATTTTGTTTGGAATTCAGATATTAACTCAAAAGACAACAGCCTGGAATGGAAGCCAGAAAAAGTGGCATGTTTCTAAGATTCAAGCAGTGATGACAAATATTTGCATTTTTTCGGAAGTTCACATTGAGTTAGGGGTGAGTTTTTCAACCCTCTTATAGTGTAGTGTTTTAGTGGCAAGAATTGGTTTTGATTTTCAAAATTCGATTTGTGACTGACTCTTTGAAGTATGACTGATTGAGGGTTCCTTCTGTATAATATGGTGTCGATGAAATGATGCGGAATATAAGATATTGTTGCTGTCAATTTATTGGACGAAGTATAAGTTTTGTTGGGGAGTGATAAAGAAAAGTGGATTGGTATACGCAATGGACCCATGAATAGAATTCTTGCATGAAAAGATAAAAACAAAAAGTTACATTTAAGTACAAAATATGCCATGTTGATAGGGAAGAAATTTAAGTCAGACTCAAGAAGAAGTTGATGTTAAGAGCTGTAATCAGAAATGTAGGCTTTAATTATATCAAGAAAAATTATACCAGTTTAAAACAATTCCAAAAAATACTAAGATGCCTTCCACTACCGAAAATACTGTCGTGCAGACTGTGCTTTCCGGCTGTCGAGCCAAAGTAAAAATCATTTTAGAACTTCGCGTTAATGTCACAAATGGTAATCTTATTGTCGTACTTCGGGCATTCATCTTTTCGAAAAGATTATAGAACTCGACTTTGGCTTTGCCATATTTCTCCTGAGTAGGGGCGTTGAAGCAGATCAGTGAAATGGTATTGAATTTCGACTTAATGCGGGTTGTGAAAATGCTTTCGCTTATACCAAGAAACCATTAAAGTTCTTGGCTTTGTCTTAATTTTTTCACAAAGCCACATGCAAATAACCAGTGTCTTCTTGTAATATATAAATTTGCCGTAATAGATAACCACAGATTCTGATACTATTTGTGCTTTGACTATCCCATCGCATTTCCTGGATGGCTGTCATTTCGACTTTGGCATTCCATGTGCAGAACAGAAGTTCGTTTTTCTTGTTTCGTTTGCTAGAGTCATCATCATCCGTGGCAGTTGATTTTTTCAGAATCATTGGATTTTTGTACGATGTATAGGCAAGTTACGCTGACGCACAGCCCGCAACCTGGGGAACCAGGCTCTATGATATTTCCCTTGGACAAAAGGATATGAAGTGTGAAAAAAAAAAAAAAAAAAAAAAAAAAAAAAAAATATGCCGAAGTAGATCATTGGGTTGCTTACCTTGATGACCGCTGGCGTCACCGTTGGTTCACTTAAGACTTAACTGAATCTAATCTGCCAGTCGCTCACTTTCTGATGGTTTTGTCTAGATTATCTGACATACAAAAATAGAGAAGCTGTTCTAGCAGACCAATTTGCAATTTTCACTATAAGTTTACCGAGTCAAGTCCGGAAGGAAATGGCTAGTACCCCATTGCTACTGCACTAGGAGCACAATTTATGCATGTGGTATATAGTTATAACACAGCAATTCCAGATTTATGACAATCAGAGTCCACCCTATTCATGCAACCCTTAGTGAAAATGTAGAAACTCCGGAACCAAAGAAAAATCGCCTATCCGTATAGTATGCAAATGTGTAAACAGACAGACGGACAAGGAGCATCTAAAACCTTTTGGAATTTTTGCCACACCGACATTTTAGAATAAAAAATTTAAATTTTGATAATTGCACAAATTGTTGATTCCATATTAAACTTAAAATTCGAGATACTTCCATTTCCATTTTTACTGGAATAAGTTTTTGATTTGGTAAATATAAGTTCGTTCTATAGCATAAAGACATTTTATTTCAGTACTTTTTGATATCAATTGCCTGTTTTGAATATATCATTAAAAAAAACTTCCAAAAACTCAAATATTTCAAACACAAATTCCAAAGGACAAAGTTAAAGCAATCCTTTTCAAGTTAAAGACGTTTTAAGAATTTCAAATTTGAATTTTACATTTTATTTCCATACCCCGAAGCCCAAAAATTGTAACAGCTTAATACCATAGGTAGGTACCTCGCCTGCAAATTCATCTCAAAACTTTCGACATTTCACTGCACAAAATTTAATTGCACAATTTGCTCTGATCCGTGCAATAATAGCTCTCTATCCACCAATTACACCAGCCACCCCATCCCCAAAAGGATTCTATGCTCGTCTGTATAGTGGGTAGGTATAGGTATATAGAGATGATGTGGAGGAGATAGGATGAGATAGAACAAAGTGTTGGATTCACCGACGTGGCTGAGTGAACTTACCCTAAAGGTGTGATGCCAAAATAATGATTATTCTTTGGTGATTAATGCTTTTATCACCGCACCAAGTTCATCATTGCCAGAAGCTTAATCAGAATGCCATTGCCGACTGATGGTAACACATTAGTTTTATATCGCCCTCGTCATCGTCATCGTTGGTGTCGGTATCGGTGTCGGTGAGGAGTTGAAGTTGTTGTTGTTGGCCGTTGAATCTATCGTATACAGTTCCCATAGTGCCAATGTAAAGTGCATGGCACGGCCACGGCATATTGGCTATAAATGCGGCAGAGACATCGTGATCGTCCTGTTGCCATATTTGATTTAGCCTGAAGATTTTAGTCGGGTAGTACCTTTATCGACCCGCTAAGTTGATGCCATAAAATAATTAACACGATATTATTATTTTGGGAATACCAGACCAAAGTTTTATGATTTAAAATGAAAAATTGCATTTGCAAGGACTTGGTTTGGTTGAAGTTAAGTAGAATTATTTATGGCAAAGTAGGGAGTTTTTCTTACTTTTGATCTTATAGAATGCCTGGTTGGGTTGATTCCTGTTATATGAAATTATTTCTAAAATATTGCAGACAAATTGTAGGTTACCCAAGATGTTCTTTAGTTGTCGTGTGAAATAAACAAATTAACTAAAAAATTCCTACAACTCCGTGGCTTTAATGAGTACCGAAGAATGTGATGAAATTGTAATACAATTTGGTTTGGAAATATTGTAAAATAAAACTACTAAATTTAAAAGGCTATATTTTTTTCTTTATGATAGTTAAGTTTATTGGCAGAAAAATGCTTATCAATGATTTTTATATATACGCGCCAATAATAAGCAGTTCGGAATAAAAAGTTTAAAAAATTGACAACGTTGATACGTTGATACGTAAGACTGCTAAATAAACAAATTATCATATAATGTTAGAAGTATTGTATGAACACTACTTTTATGCTCTTTCCCAAAATTTGTTATTTAAACTTACGATTATGTGTTTTTTAAGAGGGTTAGAATTATAAAATGAAATAAAACACAGATAATGCTCTTTTGGCATACGGCCACCGTAGCTAGCTTGGATGAAGTCCAATTTTGGGGTCCAATTCGTTCACTCTTTGGAACTGTTGGAAAATAACGCGCTAAATATTGTTTTTTAAGTATCGTGTAGAGTAGCGACTTCGCATATCTCTACAAAAAATTGTTTAAATACCGAAATGTCAGTTTTTCAGGAAGTTACGGTGTCTCAACAATGGCTTTTGTCGTGGCAGCTTTGCTATTGACGTATCCATTCAACCAAAAATGAGTTTCATCTATAAACAATATTTCAATGGGACCAACAGCAGTCTCGTTTCGATAGCATTCTTCAAATAAACACCGCGCTGCCCGCCCACCGTCCGTTCTCGGTGGTTGTGTTGCTTTTATTCTTGTACGAGTTAGAAGATCTTCCACAAAATTTGCCGTTACATGGATAGCCTTAGAATCAACTGTTGTGCACCATGGCGGATGGAATCATTCGGATTTTACTCGATGCAATAGCTTCTTCGGTACGCTTTGTTTGACGTCTCAGATGATTGTATTATTATTTCACTTTCCATCCGTAATCGAATTGATTGTTCTGATGGATCATGATCATGAGTCAACTTACCCCAACAAAATAAGTTAACTCACCCCGACCGACTTGCTGAAACTAAACGGCTATTTTTCGGTAACGTGTAATGAATTAAGCAAAAAACACACTTTATATTGTAAAATTCCTATCCAAATAAATAAATTGCATCGAATAAAGGAAAACAACAGAAATTAAAAATTAAAAATTACCTATGATACAATTTTTTTTTTTGTTTCCAATAACTTCAGGACTTCATCCACTCCTAACAAAAAACAATGTGCGAGTAAGCATGTAGCAGGTGTTAAGGCAGAGTCAACAAGAAACATGCATACATTTGCATTGGTTTAAACTTTAAAGTAATCGGCAGTCATAATTCTACATGCTCCTGAAGACAACTTGTCCCAGTTACCCCTATAGTTTAAAACGGTATATTAATGATGTTATGAATCACTTTGTTTGCTCAAATTTTTAGTGAAATGTAAGCCGGTTCTATGAGAGGTAGCTTTCAATTCTTTGTTTAAGAAGTGTTTATGCCCCGCATTTTGAGCATATTGATAGTAATTCACGTTATTTCGATAAACTTAGACTTCCAAAATTGAATTAAGTCATTTATAAAAACCAAACAGATTTCCGTTACTTGCTGGAAAACCCGTAAAGGAAATGTAGATGCCGCGGCTTTTTGGTGATATAAAAGATATATACAAGTATATATTTAAGTCTAAGCCATTTTGTTTATGTCGTTGTCCACTTATGGCCAGTTTAATCAAACCTTTAAAACCGATTTCCGTTATTTCGAATCCTCGTATGTATATTATATAAGAAGTTTAATAAAAATCGTTACAGCTTTTTTCAGCAAATTAGAAAAAATTGATAAAATACTGGCCAAAACCTAGTGGCTCGTTGTATGGGAGCTTAAAAAAGGATAACTGAAAAAAATTCAATGCCATCTACATAATAGAAAGTTGTAAGGAATTATACCAAACAAACTACGTTTGAGTGAATTCGATTCAACCGTTGAAGTTATTGCCATTAGAAAAAAAAAAATTATGACCAGATCTCTGTTATTTACGTTTTAAGCCAAAAACTAAAAAATTAATTTTGTCAAAACACCCAAAGAATATTACACACAAAGTTTAATCAAAATCGTTAGAGCCGTTTTCGAGCAAATCAAAAATGAAAAAACCCGTTACTTGAAAGGTGCTAGTTTGAGCCGGGCTAAAACAAAATAAAAAAAACTTCGACAAGTGTTTTTCTTTAAACTGTTATATGAAGTTTGAAGAAAATCCGTCAAGCGGCTTAGGCTGTAGCTTGACGTATAAAAGCGCACGGACGCACATCCGACCATTCGCACATCCGCACAGACAGACCGACGCGCCGACGGACAGTAATGCAAAACCACTTTTTAAGGCGTCTCTATCATCGGAATGTCATTTCTGATTAAAACCTCGATTTTTTACTTGCGATTATAGGTACTATAAGGCAAGTTATGCATTCGTCGAAAAAAAAAGTTTTGAGATAACAATCAAACATGACATTACGATGATAGCGAAGACGAAAAAAGATGGTCTAAAAATTCTGTCCGTCTGTATGTCTGTCTGTCTGTCTGTCTGTCTGTCTGTCTGTATGTATAGACACCTACAGCCCAAACGGGTGGGCCGAATTGCTTCAAACTTGGTATATAGACTTTTTTAGGTATTGTACAGAGGGGAAATTGAAATTTTTTTTTAGCTCAAAAAATAACGGTACCTGCCATACAACCGTTACGTTAAATCTTATTTTTCTCAAAAACGGCTCTAACGATTTCGATTTAAAAAATCAGTGTTGGTTTTTAGGTACGACCAATCATATGGCTGAAAAAAAATTTTAAAAAATGGCTAAGAACGGTACTTTAAATAGGACCGTTTTTTTTGCTTTCGACTAACTCGAAAACGACTCAACCGATTCTTTCGAAATTTCACTCACATATAGCTGTAGGTAGCTCAATTTGTATTGCGTACCAATATTTTTGAAAAATATTTTTTGTATTTTTAAAAGCATTTTTTTTTTTTAAATTTAAAAAATTAATATTTTGAAAACTGCTTATTAAATTTTTTTCTTAAAATTTTAAATAAATGTATTTGCTGAATACCTATAAACTGGCGTTTTTGAATTTTTTTTAAAAAAAATTTTCAAAAAGTTTTTCAAAAAAAACTTTTTTTCTCAAAAACCGCTCCACAGATTTTTATAAATTTATTCTCATAAATTCAAATTTATTCTCATAAATTCAAATTTATCCAAGAAATAAAATGGCGTACTTTTTTTTCAGCTCAAATTAGTTTAAGTATTTATTTAAGAATTTTGAAAAATTTATTTTTATCAAAATCTCAAACCCTTAGACCACTGTCACACATTAGAGCAAGTTCGTGCGACCCAGTCGTGCATTTTATTTTCTGTACGAAACCAATAGTTGCTCTATAGAGCAAGTAAAAATATAAAGAAGTTCATTCTAATAAGGCAATAAATTGTTCTTACGAAATTGTACCAAGAAAGTTTTCTCAAATCTAAGAAAACTAAACCTTTTTTTAACAAGTAACATACTGTTACTGTTTCATTTCCCAAATATTTTGGCTTACATAGTGCAGCTAACAAACTATAAAAATGTTTTAAAACTCCTTCAATCATCATTTTGACTGACATCCTTTTTGCATATGGAGCTTTACCAATAAATGTAACGAGTCACAGAACTAAATCAAAACACAAGACTTCAACTGGCACTCACATTCCTGGTCCATTTTCAACGGTCACAATAATTGGAAAATTAAAAATAATTACTTTGCCAAAGAAAATTTTTTTTGCATGATTAAATGAAATGTGTCAGGTCATTCTAATCAAATGACATGTTGTTTCATTAAGAAAATTGTAATTTCTCAAAATGCTAAATGCAGAGATTCCACCCACTTTACAATATGCCATCATGCGACATTAAGATGTTTACGCATTAATCTCATTCTCAAGCCCTCAAGCCTAAATGTACACAATGTACACACGCAATTAACATAGTGTAACGTTAATTAGGTTGTCGTACACAGATACACTTAATAAATTTAATTTTCCCTGCAATAAATCTGGAAGCTATATTTTGCTTGGTGATGTTAAAATATAATATGTTGTGTTTGTTGGTGGTGTTGTTGTTGTTGCTGCTGAATATATAGAAAGGTGTACCAACATTGGGTGAAATTAATTAGGTACATCGACCACCTTCGCCAACAAAACCATATACAAAATGGAAAAAAAAAATAAACACAAACACACATTCAAGTATCGCACTCTTTGTTCATACATATGTGTAGATACATATGTATCTACGTATCTAAAGGTTCATGATGTATAAAAATCAATTAATTACATTTTATTATCCAGAAGCAATTAATCAGCTGCCTTAATTTTGTGGTAATCGATGCCTGTCAAAACAAATCTCTACCATCATTTTCATCATCCTCGAGTAATATGATTCCAGAATTCAGAAGTATCTGATGGACAGAAAATACAAAAATGCACAATCTGCAGCAGCACCAGCAGAAGTCAGAAATTGAAACAACATCCAAAGTCCTTTTTCTCGTTTCTGATGGTTTCTTTAAAAAGGAAGAAAAAAAAAAAAAAAAAAACTTTTAAAAAACAAGGCTTCTTGCAGAAGCTAAACGCTTGCTGAATTGTTTTGGTGTCAGAGACAGGGAGGTGATTGAATGAAATTAATGGTTTTCTCAGCACCTCTTCGTTGTGGCTTAAAAAAAAAAAAAAGAAAACTAAGCGGAAACACTACGGAATCCCTGTAAACAAAAAATTTTCAGAGAGAACAACAAGATGATCGCATGAAGTGGATTATGTCCATGTTGGATAACACTTTTTGTATATGAGGGAGTCCCTGGCTCTATTGGAACCTCACATCCAAGAGAAGTATATCTACGCAATATACATCTGTATCTGGTAGCTGCCGCACCATGTGGAAGGATCTGCTTCACCATCAGCGAGCAGCCACTGCACAAGTTCAATTTCTCAATTTTAAATTGAACCACTTAAAATGTTGATTAATGAATTTAAACAAATGCCGAGTGAGTTGAGTAGTGGTGCGAGATGCGAAGAGCGTACGAGCACAGCCCAGAAAAATTTCATGCTTATAGTTTGAACTTGCATTTTGAAAAATGATCTTCTGAGGAGCCCAAGCGTTCTCCCAAAACGATCGATGTAATTATATCGAAGCGACAATGGCCAAGATTAATGCTATTTGTTATCCAAGTCAGCGATGTGGCCATTTTAATGTTCCGCATAACATAAATTGGCTTTGGATCGATTGATCATCAATCGATCGGTCTCATAACAGGTGTGATCGATGCGGACTGAAAGGTGTTAGATAGAGGTGGAAAGGAGAGGCTGATGTTTTAAATTGGTGTGGATTTTTTTGTCCGGAAAATTCACAATAATTAATTTTAATCGATCAATAACCTAACTATTGGGAGTTGGTGTATTCGGTTTAATTTGACAGTGATGATGGAGGAGATATCAGTTTGAATGTGATAGTATTAGAATGTCAGCAGAGCTTGAAATAATCGACATAGCTTTTATCAATTCAATCTTTGCTATCTTAAGAGTGATTTATTTAATCGAACTGTATAGCTTGATGCTGCTTGTAGCCGTGTTGCATCTATAAATTCGAAAAGTTTGCACTGTTATGTTATGTTATTATATTAATTTGATAGTTTTGAATTGAAGTATCGAATGCAAGTTTAGGTGGTTGCTGGAAATTTTTTTCATACTATAACTCGCAAATTCGTTTCGTTTGAAATTTTACATTGTGTGTGTTTTTAATATGCTTCGCCTAGAATGACTTAAAAAGGATTACAAAATTACTGTTGAAATAAATTCATTGGTAAGTAACAGTCTTATGCAGGCTACTAAAAAAACTATCCATAGTTTAGGCTAAAATAAAATGAGAAAAAAAAACAAGGGCCAGAAAGTAGGTATTTTTATAAGACTAGCTTTTCTATTTTTGTTGAACTACCCCTACAAACCTCCTAATGGTTGAATATATGTCATCAGAAAGTATATAAATGCAAACCTGTTCATTACATATTAACAAGTTTTGTGGGTTGGTAGCTTACAATTTGATTGAAGGTAGTGTCGCATTAGCTTTAACAAAGATCTGATAGAACAGAGACTCGCACCATATTTTTTTCTAAAGTTCGTAAGACCCCCATCCTTACAAAGCCTCATTTTGTGGTGTAAATCTACGACCAATGTTTCTTAAAAATGTCAAAACTATATACTGGGTTTTCCAATAAGAGGTGCTACTTTGATATTTAAAGATAAATGGTAATATTTTTTGAAATAAATTATCAAATGTTTATTTCAGTGTAAAGAGAAAAGTATGCCATTTATAATACAAAAAAAAAAACAATATAAGCCAAATGACCGCCACGGCTACGCTTACACAACAATATCCTTTTCATGACATTTTAGATCACCAAATCGCAAAGTGGCTGCTGTATGCCCTCAATAGCTTCACGAATTCCATCTTTGACGTCTTGAATCGAGGCTGAGCTGTTGGCATAGATTTTATATGACCGCGTCGGACCATGAACCGCACCAAACAGCTACTCGTTGAGGATGGAGAGGCTTTTTAACAATAAATCTTCGTTTTTCCGAGCCCCAGATGTGATAGTTTTGCTTGTTGACGTAAGCACTGAGGTGGAAATGGGCCTCATCAGTCAAGATGATTTTTCAATGAAATTCCGGATAATTTTCATGCATTTCAAGGACCCAATCTGCAAAGACACGACGTTTTTGATGATCGGCCAGCTTGAGTTCTTGTGTTATCTGAAGTGTATAAGCCTTTAGACCCAAATCTTTATGCAAAATATGGTGTAATGACGTTTGTGGAATGCCCAATTCCAAAAAACGACGAGGAATGGACAAACCTGGGCTGCGGAAGCAATATTCTCAGTTTTTCTTGAGCGACGTGCACGGGTTTTATTTTTCACACCGCTTACTTGTCCCAACAGCTCAAATTTTCACACAAATTTCTGAACAGCGGTCCGACAAGGTGCTTCACGACGACCATTAAATGTTTTAGTTTTACGAACCGTTTCTGCCAAATGTTCACCATTTTTATAGTGAATTTTAATAATTTCAATGTGTTGTTGAATCGTACATACATATATAGTTCCGTCTTTATGGCGTAGTTTCTACTTGTCAAATATCAAAAAATTACAGATTCAAAAGTGATAACTACCGAAATAGTGGGCTACTCAAAATACCACCTCTTACTGGAAAACCCTTTACTTCCTTAACAAAAATCCTTGCTCTTTTCAAGTATTTGGTTAGAATAGAAGATCAACCAATATTCCTCTTTCAAGCCTAGTTTAGATCTGTCAGCATTCGAAAGATTTGTAGAATACAGATTTCAGAGTTTCAACATTGAGAAATTGATTGCTATAAATTCCTACCCTCTCTCGGTCTTCGTGTTGTTCCCTCTGTACCTATTTTAAACCTATTGTACCATAATGACTTCATTGCCAAGCGGACTTTGCGTTTGTTTTCGATTTTTGATTTTTTACTGTCATTTTGACACCTATTTTCATTGTAATGATTCTCCGATGAACATTCGATAAATTTTATGATTATTAAGGGTGTTTTTTTTTTAGACGTGTGGTTTTCAGTCTGGCAATACTTTTTCGGAGTTGGATTTTTTTTGACAGCTGTCACTTGGTTTATGCTCAGTTTGGTTTGACAATTCATAATGAATAGTTTTACTCCTGAACAACGTTTGCTAATCGTGAAAATTTATTCCCAAAGGAAATGGTTCGGTTCGAACGACGCATCGCACTCTCCTTCCAATATTAATTCGACACAATCGCCCAGGAATTTATTCGACCCAGCCGCTGCGCTGCCGTCACTTGCCCGAAATCATTTTTAAAACATAATGGCAAACCCTTATCTTTATAATAAAACTAAATTCATGGCCATAACATAAAATTATATGCATTTTATTTCTTCTTGAAAAATACACGTTTAAAAAAAAAACACCCTTTACAATATAGTTAGGACATCATCAGTCTATAGTTGAACGAGAGCCAATGACGGACTTGTTCAAACTAAACTCATTGCGATTTTGTTGAGCTGCAATTTTTAGAAAATTCTTCCGTTAAGATGATATACATTCTTGATTAACCTTTTCCTTATTGAAACCGATTATGATGGGCTTAATCGAGAGGAGTAGATTATCAATGCATGCGAAGCTTTCTGTAGTTGGTTCTTATAACTTACCCACTTTGAAATATGTACTATACTCTTACGAAAAAATGATCAAATTCTTATATCACATTTGTTCTTCCAGTTCTTCACATTAATTGATTTTCCAAAACGGTTTGCATTTTCAGGGTATTCTGTCAGAAAACAATGCTGAATCTGTTTCATAAATGAAAGAATTTTTAATAGAAGGTACGTTAGCAAAATTAAATTTGTTTTGTTAAATAACGACAAAGAGCTATTTTCTTGTCAACAATAATTATTACAATTAACCCTTTCTATAATCAAAAGTGATAAAATTTATGAAAAATTATCAACAATTACGCATCATAATTGAAACCCACTTTCGTAGAAATACTTCATCTTGCTAAATTGATTAATTTTACCGCGATAATCAAGTTGTTAACACTTTTATAAGATGGCATTAAAAAGCTGGTTTAAAAATCGTTTTCTCTTTCCATTCCAGCACAATGCTACAGTCGCAGATGTTGCATTTCATATCACCATCATTGTTTTCAGGTCAAAAGATTCGTCTGGCAAAAGGGATAATTCCTTTTTGGTGTCCTTGAATCAGATTGCAAATTATTTTTCTTTTTAAAAATATTTGCAAACACTATTAAGTGATTCTGTCGTGTTGAATGTCAACTCCTTAATCTTGTGACCAAAATGAAACACTCATGCCTACTACTTTGAGAGACCTCTAGCAGATATTTGCTGGAGAAACCCTTTTTCTGCGAACTCAATAGGCTTGTGAGTCTTTGTCGTGAGGGTATGTTGACCAGTTCTGGTTTGTAATGATTACTCTTTGATTCGACTGGTTGTTTCAAGGACATTCAGATGTATTTCGGCTGCAGGTGATTTTTGATCAACAAAAATAAATAAATAGAGGAAAGGGTGACAATACTTTAGCATAATTATTGACCTGCTTTAACCATATTGGGACATAATGGCACATACATATATGTATTGTATACTTACGGATTTTCATGGGCGGTTAATGTTTGTGAAAATGACCATTTTAGTTTAATGATTGTTCAATACAAAGTATCTTGAAGATTTACGATTTCTTTAAAAATGTATAGCTTATTTTTGGATAGATGACCTTGAATCAGTATTGCAAGGTGTTATATAGGGTCATTCATTTTTCGGTCTCGAAAGTATAAAGCTAACTATAAAAAACACACAGCGGTACATTTTTGAGGGAAAATTTTACTTCATTATAAAGTCTGGACTTTGCTATTAAGTGTATAAAACAATATTATTCAGATGGCCCGCGATTCTTTTGAGGTAGTTTTTACCCACTTTTCTTAAATTTCGGACGGTATCTCGGCCATAATCTGAGTAATGTTGGTTTTTAATGGATCTAGAATTCGGGAATCATTCGTGTGCGTGTTTCGTAGAAACAAATTTAATGCTTGCAAATCGCATGATCTTGGCCAAATAACTTGATGAAGATCTTCAATCACCGTCCAACAAAATTGTTCACGTCACGTTCAGACACGTTACATTGCTTCGAACGACGGGAAATCAATAAATTGGGATCTTCAGTAACACTTGCACTTGTAGTTCCAATATTTTTGACTATGAGTGTATTACGATGATGCACATTCCTTACCACAACAGTAACGCTTCCATTCTTTTCAAATTTCTTGCGTATAACTGGTCGATTATGACGACCATAATCATTGCGAAATGCGTGAAAAGTGACTTTACGTTTGAATTCAGCACTTTTGTAGTATTTTTTTAATAATTTTAACGCGCTGTTAGATTGTTAAGTGATCCGTTATCGTAAATGACAAATATTCAGCTATAATATTATGAAACTTCAGATGACTACTTAGTTTGACAGGTGTCAAATGCCAGCGCTGCCAACTTGAAACTACGACTTGAATGACCTTGTACAATTAAAAGTTCACTAAATAATTGCTGTTAAACCTCTTAAAAGCTTTTTCCACTCCTAACGTTAAATATTTTGATCTAAGCTCTCAAATCAAAACTTTTTGAATCTCCGCGACTTCACGTTGATGGTGGCCTTTCTTCTGTCTGAGCGAAGGGTGTCATCCTTTCTTCGCTCATTCTAGAGCTTACGAGACCTTCTAGTTTTTTTTTATGAAGCACAACCCTTTGTGCAGGCCTTCGTTTTGGCCATGTTTGCCTGAGCACATTCGGAGTCAAGCCAGGGACTTCTCATATGTATGGTTGTGAAAAGCCCAGCACTTCTGAAGTTTCGTTTCTGATGGCTTCATGAAAAAGATGCCATTGATTCTTTGGGCTCATATCAACAGTCGTGGGATTCATCTCAAGCTAGAGAGATTTATATTCAATACAAGATCTGGCTGTCACTTCGAATTAAAATCGCTCAACAATGAATTTCCTCGGCATAATACTCGAAGTTTGGGACCAACTAGGTTGTGATTCGAAAGATGGTTGGCTCCTCTGAATATACGGACAAAAACTTGTTTGCAGGTCCGTTATTAGCTATTGTGGATGTTGAGACATATAAATCGTGTATGCTGCTGGCGCACCATGTTCGTACCAGGTACAAAATCGATGAGCCTGAGTGCGTTATAGGAAGTAAATTAAACCATTTTAGTAATTCAAACCGTTGAAATACGAAATTTTTCAAAATACTGACATATTTTTAAACTCAATCGCAATCTATTGCTCATATTTTAAATAGGAAAAAGCCTGAATTAATGTTTTATGTCTTTGCTTCCGAACTCTTAGGTCTTGAGATCGAGCACTCTTTAAGTGTGCTTTTCCACACCATCAACGCTTTATTGAAAGTTCTACTTGGAAATCGAAAAAAATATCGGTTTCAGAATTCCCCTCATCATCTAAGCTTTGTTTTAGGCTTCTTATTCGTTTGACACCGCCTTACTGTTTTTGTTTCATAAAACAATTACACACAATACATCCCAGCAAAGACAGACAATCATTCATCATTTACGTATACAATTCAAGGAAGCCTTAGGCTTGCGGTCCAAATGTGTAATCCCAACTAACACCTTTTTAAAAATGTACACTACTTATCAATGTCACGCTTTATAAATTAAAAATACCAACCTGTAAAATAAAAAATAAAAATTATGAGTCAGTCAATATTTTCCTGAGGGAATATTATGAAAGCTTTAAAAAATAAAAAATAAAAATCAGACCACGTGTGCAAAAAATGGTTTCCTTTTCGAAACACAGACACCATAGCTTCTGCACACCCCAGGATGCTGGAGCTAAATGATTAGGTAGGTATATTTTTGTTCGTCCTTTTCTTCTTCCAAAAAATTATGATACAAACAAAATCGCACCCGTGGCTTTGCAAAAAAAAAAAAAAAAAAAAAATTTTGAACCAACGCACAAGGCAAACATTAAATCAAAAAAAAAAAAAAAATGATGGAAGGAAACTTCAGTCCCGACAATCTATCTCTTTCTTTCCTCAAACCAAATTCGTCAAAATCTTTTGTTACACCATACTACTCTGATCCTGATATTGTGCGTACC
Organism: Platycheirus albimanus; assembly: GCA_916050605.2. Taxonomy (NCBI): domain Eukaryota; kingdom Metazoa; phylum Arthropoda; class Insecta; order Diptera; family Syrphidae; genus Platycheirus; species Platycheirus albimanus. Next base: position 65,658,598 of record OU696696.1, read on the forward strand.
GGAATACAAACAGCAGTAACAAAAAAAAAAAAAAAAATAACAGAAATGGAATCCCTCTTTCCTGAAGTCCAGAAACACCATCATACTACCACCCGGTACTCGTACAGGATACGACCAAGACGATGAGCGAAGCAACGACGAAATTCGTTTTTTTTTTTTCGTTGTTCATGTCCATAGAGTGATTTTGATGGATTGCTGTCATTAATCTATGACGTACGCAACTACCATAGAAAATGCCAGGGATATTACACTTATTCAGTGAGACGGGGTTGGGATTGGGATCTCTCGGCGCTTGCTACACAAATATACAAAATTGGATAGATATCCTGCCACACCGAATACGAAACGAATCGCCACAGGATGCGAAATGGATTTTTTTCTTCTTTTCAAAAAAAAAAGAATATAAAAGTTTTTTTTTTTATATTGAGTTTGCCCTTCTCTATAGAATTCTACAGATACATGTTCTGAAGGATATGACGATGACGATGTTGTTGTTTTTGGGCTTTATGGTAAGCGCTCATCTTGATCAAAACAAAGTTTTGCTTTAGTAAGATTTTGAAGGAAAATTTAAGCTTCTTAAACTTGCGTGAGTGGTTTTTATATTTTCGTCCGTTTTTTAGGAACACACGGGATTTCAAAAGCTTTTCTTTAATTCCAATCATTAAGAACATCTAATATAAACTATCAATATCAACTTTTTATGCACAAGGAACTACACAAGAAAATAAAACATTATATATCTCAAAGTCTATGTACCTACCAATCTATCTACAACATAGGTACGTCTTCTTATATGATGACAGGATACTTTTGTGTACGCCATGAAAATTCTTAAGCAGCCGAGACGCATTGAGAATATTAAATGAACCAATAAATGACATTTTCACAATAGTTTTAGTACGGGCTTAGCTTTTACAAGATTTTCCAATAAGAACATCATGGCATAGAAATAATAGGATACCAAAATGAATTGAGGGGAGAAGGATATTGGATCTTTATGATTATGTTCAAGTTCCTCGAGTTGAAAGCTTTCTAATTTTTATATTAATTTTTTTATTTTTATTTTTTTTTTTTTCTAAAAATGTCCTCAAGCTTGAATGGGAAAAATGGTGTATCTAAATCATTTGGAATTCATTGAAAAAATAAAAATCCTTTCATTTGAGTTTCCCTCAGGAATGAAAAAACCATGTAGATATCCTTCTATGTTCATTCTACGTAGATACACAAACACATAGAGATATATATGATATCCATTTCATTGGATTGGTGTTTCATTATTCATAGGAGTGTCGATTTGAAGTCGATAATCTTCTGGGAATTGTCATTCTGGACGAATACAACCTTCGATTAATCATTTGTATTGTTTTCCATTATAATATTGACCAGAGGGATAAAATACGAATGGAAATTTGTTTTCTAACATGAGGAATTTATAAATTGGGTAAGCCTTTGTTAGTAAGGTGGCTTGGTTTTCTTTTTTTTTGGTTTTGGGGGGAATACAGTTTCTGTTACTTATTTTTTTTTTTTTTTTTTTTTTATTATGGACTTGGCACTAGGATTCGAAGGCAGTTTATTCAGTTTTATAAACAAATATATAAAACATGAGAATGTAAAAATATCGTGAAATCGTTTTGCAGAATACAAAATTCTCAACTAAAACTTTCAAAAGTCTCTCATTTTTACGACTTAGGTATGGCATACAATTTTCATAAAAACTTCAGCTTGAGGTAAGTAGTTACGTAGTACACACGTTATTATTTTGTAAGAAATGAAAAATACAATTTGCCGAAGTAGCAAGCCGTAATTAAGTCACATTTTGCTATGGTTTCTGTAGTAAATGTTAAACTTTTTAAAGGAGGAACCAAATAAATGCATTATAATAAAAACCCAATCTTAGATAGGTACGTGATATTCATAGTTAATTTGAGTTTAAATACTAAAATGTTTCTTGAAATTTCGATTCTGTAGACAATAATTATTCGAAAACAAGGACGTAGATATTTTCCTTTTTATTCATTTGTAAAACGGCTTCGATTTGAAAATTCGGAAGCTTCGAAATACTCAAGGTTTTTTTGGTTTTGTATGTTGATATAGGGAAAAATATTAATTGAAAATATCATAAAAAAAGTCTGTTTTATTTCTCTATTATTTGAACAAAATTGAATCTTGATTAAATTTATGGCACTAAAACCTTGGAAACTTTCGAAACAATCAAAAAGCGCGCGAAATAAACTCTGGAAATAATCAAAAATCGCGCGATTTTTGATCACTTCCAAAGTTTCTATTACTTCAACTCATGACTCATGTGGCCTTATTTCTACGAGCAAATTGAAATTACATAGTACCTTAATTCGTCTGGGGATATTTCACGTCACCGAAAACCTTAGTGCAATTTGTGACTGGGCTTATCGTTATGACTTGAAAATTACAAAAATTTTGTAATTTTTGAGAGCGAGATTTTTAAAATCAGGATTTTGTAATACCGAGTTCATTGAAAGCTAAGTTTCGTTTTTCGAGATTTTTACAAAATTTCTTTCAAAACCCCCAATTTATTTTTATAAAAAAGGCCACAGCATGCTTTTTGAAATCTGAAACGTCTATCTTATATTTTTGAATAGATTTACTTCAAATATTCATATTTTTTGGTAAACCATTGAGTTTATTTTTGTAATTAAAGTTCATGTGAAGTGAAATTGGTAAATTTTTCTTAGATATAAAATCTGGACATTTTTTAAAGACCATAGCAAAAAGAAAATTTTCTTTAAAATAATATGTAAAATTCATTGAAGTGAAAAGAAGTTACAAATGGGTTTATATAACTTTCGCAGCTTTTTCGATTGATTAAATACAAATTTTCCTTTATCTTTTAGTCATGGGGATAGAATTTTGTTACTTCGTTCCAAAAAAAACCACTTTTTTGAACATCGCTATGCTTATTTCTCCTATATTAAATTTTAGTTTGCAGAAAGACAATTTGTATACTGGCATAATATGAAAATATTTAAATATTGTTTTAAAAGTAGTATTGCTTTAATATTTTAAATTTTAATACAAGTCAGATAACGGATAATATTCCGAATTAAAAATAGTCCCCACATTAGCTATAACTACTATTAACAAGAAAAGCCGAAATATTCCATTGCTAAATGTTCCTGGAACCGCCTTTATGGAAAAAAGAAGACATCATCTAAATGCTTCATTATCTGCATATACAGCAGCAATAATGTTACATTTTTTAAGGCCAAACATATAAATTGTGATACAAATGTGAATGTTTTTTTTTCGTATTAATTTATTTCGCTTAGAACAACAGATGTAATTAAGTTTTTTTATTTTAATAAAAGTTTGAGAGACAAAATATTTGATTTTTCAAATCGTGAATTTTATATTCAATCCAAAATCCACTATAATTGGAGACAGGACCATCAATATGAATTCTTCTTTTTGCAAACGTATGGCCAGGGATTCTGTTACCTGCTCCGCTTTTTTTAAATCTTTGTGTGCTATTAAAAATTCGAAACATACAATGCCAGCTTTTATATATCATTTTTAAAGGTTGAATGCTCGAAATTTCAAAAAATTAAAAAAACATGTACACAAAAATAAGTAAACCGTAAATTTTAAGTTTAAAAACGCCTTCCTGCGTTAACAATTGAGTTTTTGGCGTCTGTGACATATAATAAGACCTCACGTGACGAACTGATATGATAAGTACATACATCCTTTTCTGCAGAGGATTGACTCAAAAACAGGATAAGTTGAGAGTTGTTGTAAATATGTATATTTATTTTCTGACAGTTTTTTTTTTTTTTTTTAAACAAACTATTTAAATGCATCTTCGTTGATTGGATCGGTATTGATTTCGTTATTTCACTTTGACAAAAACTTTAATTGCAGCATTTGAGAAGAAGACAACTTGTCAGAATGATAAGTAACCGCACAATCTATCTTATTTTAAAGACAATGCATCGGAAATCACAATTTCAATGCTTCTGTTAGATGAATACCTAGGTATATGAAGATAGACAAAACTGATTGCTGTTTGCTTCTTTGTTAATTCAAATTCAGATAATAATGATCAGTATCTCTTGTCGTCATCCAAAAAATTACTCGATTCCTTTTCTTCATAGGTATATCTCAGATCATATTTTTCTTAAAAACTTTCAGAATATACACATACCTTGACTATGAGATACCTACTCGTAGCTAAGTTGATTAATTCCCAAATCAACTTAACAAATTCCAATGCCTAAACAGAACAATACCCTTGATCTTTCAATATTATTTATCTTGAAAATCGTTTTCCAAATATATTCTTCGTTTAAATAACAATGAAAAACATTCAAGCCCGAGTCACAGCACAATAAAATTATAAAAAATTGTTTAATTAAAAAATAAACAAAAAAATGCACTGTTGTGTCCTTCGATATCTTTTTGATAAAAAAATATCTGAAAAAAAAAATTGTTTAAAGTTGTATCTTTATCTACAAGGAATATAGCACGAAAAAAAGAGGTAACCCACAAGATCGTATTAATTTTCAGTCAAGACGACACTGTCGTGTGTATTCAAAGTATAAATGAAGTTGCCGGGGATATACCTCGAATTGCATACTCGTATTATACATATGTATGTATTTGGAATGAAGGAGAGAAGGGGATTTGTCGAGGAGGTGCGGTAGCGGCAGCAGCCAGCAGCAGCAGCGGCGTCTTTTGGTTTCGTGGGCTTAAAAGAACAAAACGAACAACAAGTTCTACACACAAAAATTATTATTAATGTCTCTGTCTAAGAAACCTCGTGTTTGGATTTAAATTCATGTTCGGAGTCACTCGCCAGGCACAAGAGATCCATGCATTCCCATATAGACGCACAAAAAACCATTTTTGGGATTTTGGACAAGACCGAATTTTTCTTATGTACAATTTCCTGACACGGCCAATTAATCAACTTTCGATATTACAAGAATTTCTTCGTCGCCCTGCCGTTTTTGAAATTTTGTATGTTTTTTTTTTCATTCGAATCATCTTCCTTGGTCTTCAGTTCGAACGGAACGAACGAACGAACTCTGGTTCCTCTAACCTCTCGTAATCTGCTTGTCGAAAAGACAATGTTCAAGGAATGTATCTAGAGATTGGATGTTAATTAAGGACCGGCGGCGCGGCGACGCGGTCTCGGTATCTATAAGTGTGTGAGAGCTAAAGTGATTTTCAATAAATGTCATGCGAAGCGAAGAGCATTTAGTCAGTGTTGCATGTTGCATGATTAAGCTGATGTAGGCGGTGGTGTTGGATACAGATATGGGACACACAATATCTCATAGTATCTCCTGCTATAGGTTATTCCATCAGGGGATTGGTTAATATGCTGGCTAGTATAGGTTATACTACTACATAAGTTGCACTTTGGCTCTTCCGGATGTTTGGGATTTGAGTTTGGCACTCATAGTCACACGTTTAACAACTTAAAATAAATCCAGGTCATTAAATATAGTGTTGATGATCAAGGGGGTGCATTCGGGATGTTGTATATACTAAAATAGGTTTAAGTGCGGCTGTGTTATTAATTAGTCGTGGCGCATACGTGCGTCACTCTATGAGATATGGGTAATGTTGTCATTTCAAAGGAAGTTCAGACTTTGTGTCATCTTTCTTTGGATTTAAAAATAATACCCTTGCAAGTGGTTCAACATTATTCATTATATCGTGAAAATAAGAGAGGTAGACGTTCAAGTTAGTTAAGAAAGATTTTGGGCAAAACCAAAATGTTTACATTGGATACAAAAGAAAAACAAAGGTCATAAAATTCAGACCAAACTAATTTGCTACCTATCCCTATAATAAAATTTTACAATATTTGCATAGTCCTACATTTTACAATAATAGTCTCGGGTATATTTTATGAGTATACGCGGGTATCTTAGCTAGAAATCTTATGAGGTAGAGGCAGTTAAAGGTCAAACAATACACTTTTTACAATGTTTGCAAATATTTATTGTATTGGTGATAAGGTCTTAGAGGTACACAGGAGGTATATTTACCTATATCATTGTCATTTGGGAAATGTTTCTTCATGTTCAAAACGAAGAACAAATGAGATTTTGCAATGTATAGTTGAACATTTTGACGGTAGGAGTAATATATCGAAAGTTTTATGAAGGGGTGGGGGGCTAAATTATATTGATGATATTATTTTTATAAATGATGTACCTTTGAATGATACCTTCATGCTATATTTATTTACTTTTATTTTCAGTTCAAAATGATAATTTTACAAGTAGGAATCATTTGAACGTCTTATGATCAAGGGCAAAACTTAGTCTGATTAGCTGAACAATTTATTTAGAGTTATTTTGTTCTCTTTAAAAAAGTATTTTAAGTTTTCCGAATTTCCAGATGTGATGTTTTAAGGATATACTTTCTAGCTCTTGGCTTCAGCTCTGTTAATATTATTAATAGTCATAGCTATCAATGGAACTCAGTTCTGTTGAACCAATAGAGTGTTTTACTTTGTTCTGCTTGCTTTTCATTTGATGACAGTTACAGCACAAGTATACGAAACATTACCTATATTACCTACTTTAGAAAACCCGCTGTCTTGAAAATGGACATGGTCTAGAGTTAAACTAAATGTTGGTTGAGATCTTTCTATACCACCTACTGTATAGTTTTGAAAATACCTCACTGCGAATAAATTTTAGTATACAAAAAGAGTCAAAAAATGGGATGGAATTGAATTTTTTAACGAAAATAAGTACTAACTTTAGGTTTTTTTTTTTAAAGAGTTTCATGCAACTGTATTGAAACACTGTCTATTGACCGGTTCACAACGAACCTTCTGCTCCGCCTTAGGGGCCGATTATAACGATCAGTACAAATTTTTTTTTGCAGTATTTAATATGTTTGAATGCGTTTTGAAACAAAAAATATATACCAATCGGTGACGAATAAGATAAATTAATTTTTTTATAGAAAATATTGATTCGGAAATGTATTTTTTGGGGAAAACTATAATAAGTAGATTTTACTGACGAAAACTCACGAGCATCAGAAAAAAAACTAATTCATTTGTTTTTAGTTTTTACTGATGCGTTTTACTAAATTTTTAACTGAGTAAGTGAGTATTGAAACTTAAAACTAAAAAGCCCTTAGGGGACTAATAGAGATATAATTATAATGTCACTCTAAATGCATCACAAAAAACAGTGAATATAGATCTTACTCAAATTTGAAATTTCTAAATAAAAAGTATCATCTCAAGAATTGGGTGAAACATTTTCAATAATATTAAAACTATTTAATTAAAATTTGAAGTAATTCATACAGACTGGAGTTTTCTAAAATCTCTTTAATTAAAACTTGACTTGATTAAGTCTTGTTTCTTTTCCAGAATTTTTGACAGTTTGTATGTCCGAGATGCAAGAAGTGCTGTTTTGTACATGCTTCTAATACCTATATCTAATAGACAATCCATTTCACGTAAAATAAAGCGAGTTGTTTCGCTATCGATCATAGTTTTAATTGTGAATCTCATTCTATAGGTACTTACCTACTATAAGGCAAGTTATGCATTCGGAAAAAAAAAATCTTACAATCAAACATTAAATCACGATGATGGGGAAATCGAACAAAAGTAGGACGGACATTTCTGTCTGTCTGTCTGTACAGCCTAAACGGCTAAATTAATGGAATTAGTATTCTAGTCTTATAACCTCCCATAGTAACGGTTTTTTGAAATCAGATTTTCTCGTAAGCCACGTAAACCCAGTTTTTAATGTAGGAGGAGGCCCGTAGCCAGGATTTCGTTTCGGGAGGGGCTTGTCCAATTTCGAAGAAGTAATTCTGTACATTTACAAGCATTTTAAAAATCTATATTGAATGTTTAATTTTTGGTTGTTTTTTTTTTTTAAAGTGAAACTTTTTTCCATCGCCACAAATTTTTTGGTTCATCTCTCGCATGTCGCAATATGGCGGCGCAGATATCTCACATCAGCTGACCGTGTAGCATTTATTCTAACTCATTCGTTCACGTGCTCTGCGGTATGTGTGTGCTTTGATCATTGTATTAATGTAACAATATGTACTTGATCGTTGATCATGATGGACAACGATACAGCTAGTGAGTCAAATAAACTGGTAAACAAGGGAAAACCAAGAATAGAGCGCAATGTCAATGATCCGAAAAAAGTTTCACTTGAATCGTGGTTTCATAAAACCACACAATTTATTTTTTCCAAGAATACGTTTATTAAGAATACGTGCATCTATCAAAATCAAGACATCACACAATGTTAATTACGATTTTATATAAACAAAATAGCTTAATATCAACAGAAAATATTCTGATATTCTGCAGGAATGGAAGGGAACTACAATTTACCACCAAATCCGAACGGCTAGACTTTCCATGACGTTAATTACCTACTCTTGGAAGATTTGTCGCTTCCTCGCAAGATGTAGTACCCCGGAAAAGAACTAAGGTGGAGTCAGGGATCGAATTGAGAACCTTTGGTGCGGCAGTTCGCAACACTAACAAATACTCGACGGGGTTCTACTTTATGTTGAAAAGAAAAGTTAAATAAAAACTTTTCTTTGAGACACCTTGTATAAACATAAAAAGTTACTAACTTACATTGGTCACTTTTTTTTTAGTAGCAATCGAGCTTTGCCGTTTCATTGTTTTTGATTTTTTTTTAAGTAAAAAAGCTCAACTTTGAGTGTAATATGATAGCCCAGTCAAATAAGGAATGAGAGATAATTTTAAATAAAAAAAAAAAAAATTGGTACACACCTTTGTTTTGGTGTTCCAAAAGTTGTCTCAAAAGTCACATAAAATCTCGCGCCTGTACCGTAGATTATTCTAAGTCAAAGGTCACGAAAATAAGTTTTTTTTAATTCACTCAAAAACGGTTAATTTTATTAAAATTGTTGGGGTCAAAGTAGTCCAAAAAATTAGTCCGATTAGTACTATTCTTTGAATTGTTATAACTTTTAAACTGTAAATCTTACGGTCAAAACTCGAATAGAACAACCATTTGTGTTGGAAATTAACTAAGAATACGATTTATAGCTTTAAATTAATGCTAGTCCATTGACTTGATAAAACAATTTTCATCTTTATAAAGTACCTATATCAAATAGATGAAAAAACATTATAGTCCAGTAAATAGAGACATTTTACCCTACAAAATTTGGAATTTTCATCTACCAGCCATACCATATAACATATCAAAAATTTAGAACTACCCGACCTTTTGTATGGTAACCCCCCTTATTTTGTCTCTATTTACTGGACTATTAGTAAGACAACCTGAACAAAAATTGGCAATTTAAAAAAAAGATATTTATATTATGTCTATTCATGTTTTAAAAACAAATTATTGCAAAAAAAAGTTGTTAAGTTAGATAGTACCTAAATAGTCTCCATATTGTAAACAGTTCTTCAATAGTGGTTCAGCGCTTGACCTCGTTTTTAAATTCTTGATACGTGGATCAACTTTATTTGATCTGCGGATATCGGTGGGTTAACTCATAAACCACTCTTGGACCACAGTCTAAACTTTGATTTTGCAAACAGGGACCGAGGTAAATCCTTTTTAAATTTTGATCCTATAATGAACCACGATTGTGCAACCGGTCCTAAGAGTTATTTTTTAACAAAAATTTGAGCTTGCTTATTATTATAATAACTAACTACACAAATTCATTTATTGTTCTGAATACATGTTACTTTAATAAATATTTATATTTATATTAAAATAAACAAAATATAAAAATTAGGTGGACTTAATTCAAATATTTTCTTTTAAATCATTTCGGGAGGGGCTTGAGCCCCTCTAGCCCCCCCTCTGGCTACGTGCCTCAGGAGCCCTTTTTTATAAAGCAAATAAGATAAATTCTTAAATTTTTCAAAATGATTTTTTTGAGTTTTAAAAAAAAGTTAAAATTGCTTTTAACTTTTGGTTTTTTTTTTTAAACGGTTTGAGAAATTATTTTTGATTTAATTTTTCTGATCAATTTTTACTAAGTGCTAAAAGTTGACATACTGACAAAATATTTGGAATATGTTTTCGAAAATTAAAAAAAAACCATACATCCTAGCATCTTCATTTTGGAAGCACTGTTTTTATTGACAGCCATTTATTCATCCGCCATGTGAGAAATGTGATTTATCTTTGATTTGGTATGCCATTTCATTATTAATCGGCTGATGCCTAAACAACGCATCAAAATTCTGTAGATTCATATCGGAAAACATGATTCTGTTCCAAAAACACGATTGCGTTTGATGAAGCTCATTTTTGGTTGAATGAATAAGTCAATAACCAAAACTGCATCATTTAGAGTTTAAATAACCCTCAATCCATTATGTTGAGATGCCGCCGCGCTGCCGTTAAAACCAAATAAAAATAGAAAAGAATTATCTTTCAAAAATGAAGTCCATTTCATAGCAACTATGTATGTACAGTTATTTAATTGTGTTTAATTTTAATTCTCACTTTAATTTCTTAAAAAAAAACACCCTATACAGGGTGATTCACGAGCGTTGTGCCAAAAAGCTAGAGCATGTAGGTCGAGTTGAGACAAGAAAAAAATCGTTCGGGAGAGGTGGGTCTATTAACCCCCGTTTAGCCGGGAGGGGCCATTTTCTGAAAAATTGACTTATTTTGTAAAAAAAAATTAAAAATCAACGGCTTCGTTTACAAAACCGCGTTATACCTTTTTGAAAAGCCAGAAACTTTTTATTTCATTTTGTTTTTAAATTAAATTGTTTTAACGAATAGTTTAATAAATATAAATTTTCAAACTCAAAATTTTGAAAAAAAAATTGAAAAAATAATTTTAAAACTAATTTTTTTCAAAATTTTACGTAATTAAGTATAATTTTTGTTCTCAGAATTCAATGCTTATATTAATATTTAATCCAACACTGGAAACCGCATGGCTCTACGACTTTTCGTTGCCAAGGTATTCAAAAATAACCGAACCTACTTCTTCACAAAAACAAGAAAATCTAGCCTTACGGGATGGCACAAGTGATCATTTAGCCAATTTTTTCGTGTTTTTGTGAAGAAGTAGGTTCGGTTATTTTTGAATACATTGGCAACAAAAAGTCGTAAAGCCATACAGTTTTCAGTGTTGGATTAAAAATTAATGGGAGCATTGAATTATGAGAACAAAAATTAAACTTAATTACGTAAAATTTTGAAAAAAATGAGTTTTAAAATTATTTTTTCAAATTTTTTTTTCAAAATTTTGAGTTTGAAAATTTATATTTTTTAAACTATTCGTTAAAACAATTTAATTTAAAAACAAAATGAAAGAAAAAGTTTTTGGCTTTTCAAAAAGAAATAACGCGGTGGTGTAAACGAAGCCGTTGATTTTTAATTTTTTTTTTTTACAAAATAAGTCAATTTTTCAGAAAATTGCCCATCCCGGCTAAACGGGGGGGAATAGACCCACTTCTCCCGTACAATTTTTTTCTTGTCTCAACTCAACCTACACGCTCTAGCTTCTTGGCACAACGCTCGTGAATCACCCTGTGTAATACATATAGAGCGATTTTAACATAAATTACGGTGCCGGCCACCAACGCCGCCTGCCAGGGGCGTCGCCCGAACGCGCCGCCCGGCCACCCTTCCTTGCCGCTGTTCACACATCCTTTTCATTCTTATTAAGCTATTCTTTCGTCGCATAAAAATATACATACTTTCAAAAACCATTCCTCTGTTCAAATAAGGAAGGACCCGAGAAAATATCGTGCTATAAAGCTTTGCATAGGACTACCAGCTCCTTGGAGTTATTCAATAGCATACTATCTACGAAGCTTGCTAAGCGATATTATTTCCATGGGAAATGCTTGAATTTTTTTTAAATCAAAATAGTTTTCAAAAGTTAGTTTTGAATAGTTGTTGCTGGAAACAGCAAATATGATTAAGTTGCACATGATTCGGTTATAAAAAAAAACAGCTTCACTGAAAACCATTCAAAGTGAAAAATATTTTTTTCTCTATCTTATTTAAATAATTTTTGTTTATTATTAAAAAAAAAATCATTTTCAGGGAATAAATATATAATATTCGTGTATACAACGCACCCGTACCTTATATTATCTATATTCGTAGTTGTTATCGATGTTTGTTTCTGCAAAACAAAAAACTAAACATTTACATTTTTTTCTTTTCTTTTCTTGCAGATCATATCAGATAAAAACATTAGAAACCAATTTCAAAATTCTTGTATCTTGTTGTGTATGTTAAAGAACGACACAAAAAAAACTCCATCAATCAAGCGGTCATCAACTTGAGCAACAAGAACATCATCATCTGCGTCGTCATCGTCAACATCATCAGAGGTTGTTCCCAATTTCTTGTAGCACATCAAGCCAAGGCAATCACCATCACCATAATTCAGTCGACAGCTCATGGACATAGCGCCGCGCAACGCCCTAATGAGGGAGTAATTTGATAAATATCTCAATAAATACCGGACATCTTAATATCTCTAACATAACAGCCAAGAGCCAAGACATTGGAATGGAACATCACAAAATGGAAAACGATATCAGGAAATTTCGAATTACAAAAATTAATTTTTCATTTGAAATGTTTGTCCTTATAGTTTGGTTTTAAAATTATATCTTTTCAATATTGTTTATATTTTAAGATACAAAAAAAAAATTGAAAATAAAAAAAGAAACAAAAGCTCGTCAGCGTTAATGACGAGCGTTTGATTTTCATTTGTTGCAGCTCACCTCTCACGCATAACATCATCCATGATGGCTGTCAAGTTGTCTAAACAAATGTTTTACACTTTGCATGTATAGGCTGACCACACCACCAACAGTCCGCCAGTATTTAAGTTTATAATAGTGTGTTGCGTGCCTTATGGAACAATGGAATATACAACAACCAGCGGCGCTGAAGGGCGAGGGGCATCATATAGGATGGTCAATGGACAATGGACAACAACGAGCAAATCTGATTAATTGCTGTGTTGGACACATTCGGAGATGATGCCCCAAAGAGAAGCAAACCGTTGCGTTCCCTTCGTGATGGATTGGCAAAGTCGAAATAGACATTTGTATCTAGAATCGAATTCGAAATGAAAATGAGATTGAGTATGGGACCTGGGGCGACAAGCGACGGATCCCCGGATCACCCGAGAACGAAATATTTGTATATCTTCCAATCTATATTTTTTTTTTCATTTTGGACCTGCCCTCCTCTTTGTGTTATCCAGAATTTAAGCAAAAGGTCTTTGAAAGTGAATTTCACAAGCATGGTTGTTTTTTGTTTTTGGTTGTTTTGCGAACGCAAACTAAACTTTAAATTATTAAAATTTAAAAAAATCCGGAGCCTTATTGTGTATGTTCGTTTCGGCCAAGAACGAAAAGTGGGTTCATCATATTGGCCGTTCATACGGTAAACATAATCGGGAGCTTGCGAGCAACCGATTCGTGCAGTTATTGATCGTTTCGCACTAAATTTACTCTTCTCGATTCAAAACCATATCGAATCACCATTACTTTACCTACTTACTTATGTTGGCTCCACTGGAGCGTGGTGTTCCTAGACCTTGCTAAGTATGGCCCTCCAGCCGGCTCGATCCCTAGCCTGTCGTCTCTAATTTTGCACTCCAAGTTGTTGGAGGTCTCCCTCTACCTGTTCGCTTAATCGAAGATGAGGTCTACCTTGTGTTACACAATGAAGACACACTTTTTAACTAATGGATATATTTACTTTATTTAATAAAATGACACTGAATGCCAAAGAGAGTGGTCTGGATAACTCTCTTACACTTGGCTTCTGAGTTCTGACTCCCTCTGGTTTGGCGTTGAAGACTTTACGAGCTGGAGCGTCGATGTCTATTTGCTCTACATGACCCAACCATCTTTTTCTGGCTAAGCTCATGTCGCTGTACAGTTCGTATAGTTCGTGGTTGCATCTTCTTCTCCAAATGTTGTTTTCCCGATTCACAGGACCATAGATCGTACCAGAACTTTTCTCTCGAAGACTCCAAGTGACTTTTCATCCGATTGGGAGAGGGTCCATGCTTCCGCACCATATAGCAGGACCGGGATGATGAGTGTTCTATACAGTGTCACATTGTTCTTCTCTATATTCCTTATTCCTCAATTGCTTACTCAGCCCAAAGAAACAGCGATTAGCAAGAGTTAGTCTGCGTTTGATTTCAGCGCTGATGTTGTTGCCTGTGCTTACAGCAGTGCCCGGGTTGACAAATTCACTGACTACCTCGAAGTTATAACTATCAATGGTTACGTTCTGACCAAGTCGGTGATGGGATTGGACTTTTGTTGATGAAAACATATACTTCGTCTTGTCCTCGTTTATTTTCAGCCCCATTCTTCTTGCTGCTGACTCTATAGTAGTGAATGCACCGGTTGCTGCTCGCTTTTTTCTTCCTATCACGTCTATGTCGTCTGCAATACCAAGTAATTGTGCTCCGTATGACATTTCGCAGCACAATCATAAAACAGCTGCCTGACAGTGCGTCACCTTGTCCTCTGGTGGTTTCGAAAGTTTCAGTAGAGTTCTTACCAACTTGGACGGAACAGCGAGCATTTTCCAACGTCATCCTGATAAGACGTATCAGCTTAGCAGGGATTTTAAAGTTTAACATGGCACGATACAATTCTACTCTATTAACACTATCGTAAAAAGTTGCATTCTCTGTACGAATATCAAAGTTTGGTTGATTTTGAAACGTTCATAGAAAGGATTTTAAAATTCCTCTTTGTACTAGACTACCAGTAGTCTTTGTCAGTTTTCATCATCAACCAGCAACCGGGTGGAGACTAAAAAAAAACTAAAAAAAAAATACTGTTTACTATACTATACCATAGGGAAATCCGGTATTTCGAATTTCTACCAAGAAGTACCGGAATCAAGTCACTCAGTATCTTGGTTTTAAGGTTCAGATTTATGTTCAGAACACTTTGTTGGGAAGTTAAGCACACCTAATTCATTGAAAAAACTGATGCTTAGGGCTTTTTGAAACTCACTTTTAGAGCTATCAACAATACAATATGTATAATATTGGATGAAGTTGAAAATATATATCGTAGACAAAAAAATTCATGACCACATCTGCCGAAATTTAAAACTTTATTAGCATTTTTTTTTCAAAAAGTTTAAAATAAGCGAGCTACGAGCAATTTCACAAGAACAAAATATTCTTAAAATCAATATGGCGTCATTTGATAAACTGTCTGTAACGTCGACCCCAATTACGATTAAACGAAATTGCCATGGAGAAATTCTTCTTCCAATTTGTTTTTGATAAAGGGCATCTCTGTTTCACTGAGATGCGCTTAGATAAAAGATGCAATCTATGGCAGCAGGTTGCTGTGCTGTGAGCAGCAACAATATAACCAGTTTTACAGTGCGTAAGATGGAATCGAACTGGAAATATTTCTTTGATTCGGAACATTATAATGGCGGCTGCTTAAATTTGAAGATGTGCTCCTATAGCCAGAGCCACTCACTTCACATTCTCCATGATATATATTCCCTTATTCCCATGGTAGATAGGTAAACATATCTATTTGAGGTCAATCTACCTGTTCTGGCCAAACACACAAATATAATGGTTGCATGTGTGTTTAGTATATCTATGAAAGGTAAATGCCGCTGGGAAAAACCAAATTCAAACTATACAAAGGAAGGAATTAGAGGTATAGAAATGTTTGGGAGGGGGAGGACGACCATTATTACTATCTAATCTTTGACCACATGCCTGTTTTGGAAGTTGGTGACTTTGATTCCCTTTTTTTTTTGGTTTTGCTTTTGTCGGTGGTCATTGTGATGATAATGGTGGATTGGGTATAGTTTGAATGTTTAGGGGATTTTTCTAGTTTTTATGGTGTAGGACTGTCCATGTCCAGGGGTGGGTAGGTAAGGTATTTTTACAAATTTGACATAATCATTCATTACAGGTTGTAAAGCTAGAATGAAGGTTTGGATATAAGTGGCAATAATGATTGTTTTTAGTTTTGGAAAAGGAAAGTTGTTTTAGTAAGGGCCTTTTGGAATCACTGTGCCCAAAGTAAAAATAATCATAGAAATGTAATTATAAGCTCAGAGGTCGGCGGCATTTTAGAATACAATGGAAAATAATAATGAGTAATATAATGAATGGAAATGTAATTGCAACTTCATAAATACGTGTATATATGGTTTTAAAAGTGTGGCCATCAGGGCATGTGTATAGGTTTTTATAACTGACACCATTATGTTTGCGAAGTACCTATAAGTATCGACGATTGAGTACTCAAACTTTAAACTTATGGGGAATAATTAATTAACTCTCCAAGCAAGTGCTTGTAGATCTTTCAAACAAAAAGTAGAGGGTTATGTTTATAAACGAAGCTTTTAATAAGAATTAATAAAAAAAAAATTCTCTTTTCCCATAAAAAAAAAAAAAAAAAACAACGACAATAGTTTTAAAATGCCAGTGTTCTGTTTTTATACCCTATTCTAAATAATGGGTATATTGTATTTGGTGTGGAGTTTGTAACATAGAGAAAAAATACCGTTAGGTATAGAAAAGTATATATATTCTGACTCAGATCTAGCCATTTTAGAGCTAGAAAACTGAAATTTGATACATATAATCTTTGGTTTTAGCGTAAGGCTACGATCTTGAATCATTAGAATCCACGCCCACAATCACCATGTTTGTTAAACAAATTCTATTTGGCAATATTGAATTATGTTTTTTGTATAGTTACTATAAAAGCACAACGCTCTAATTTTGCACACGCAAGCTTTAATTAAATCTTCTTCCAATTAAATAAAAATATTCCAGTTTGGGCGTGGCTGACTCCCACTTTCCGTACAAAACCAACAATATTAATTTTATAAAATAATACTGCTTACATTAGAACGAAAAACAATAAATTTTGTGGTTATTAATAACTTGTGCAAATACATTTTGTGTATGAAATCATAAAAATTGATTTTGGACGTGGCTGTGGCTGACGCCCACTTTTATCATTAGAATCTACAAAAAAATTGTTTTTGCAAATAAAAGGTATTTATAATGATAATCCACGAGCCCAAACTAAGAACCTTGTGTATGAAAAGAAATGTTTGAATTTCGGGAGTGTTTTACGCCCACTTTTCATGAAAGAACGAAAAACGTTGTTTTAAAAATTCAAGGTACTTACCAATATTCAATGTTGACCTTTTTTCTGTTCGTTATTTGAAAAAATATATTATATCTGTATTTATTATTGTATATTTTTTAAATACGCCCATTTTTAAAGGCGTGAGTTTTATAAAATACCCTTACTCAGGTATAACATCGTTAAAAAACTACTTGATTCAGCTGTAGTTTTACACATATGCCTATAAATTGACTAATTATCAAAGCTCAGTTAGTACTTTAAATTTTGTTTACAAATTTTTAGGACATGACTACTTTTAAGGGGCGTTTCCGTCAAAAGTCGTAATATGCATTAATTTTCTAATGTTTTTTAACTATCGCTCGCAGTTTTGAAGTAAGAAGATAAACACTTCGGTTTGTATACCAGATTGTGGTTCAAGAATTGTTAAATACACCCATAATAGCTATTTCCATTCAAAATCTAATTTTTTTAAATTTAAGTTTTGTCTTGTTTTGTTCAAATCGATCTGCAAGCTTAAAATTGAATGTCACTGAGCTCATAGTAACTGCCCTGGCACTAAAATGTGTCAACTTTAGGCGTGGCTCATACCTCTTTTTATTACACCCGCGGTTATTGAACATCGGCCACACAAAATTAATGTTATTGAATTTTTTCCTGTTTGCTAAAGAAGTAAAAATGTACCAACATGCTTTAATTCTAAAGAACTTCTTTGTTTGATTTTAACTAAACATTTTGCTGCTGAGATTTTAACATTATATAAAAAATGTTGTGAGTGCTAAATACAAAAATAGCTATTACCTAAAACTAACGAAATTGCTCAAAATGCTGACTTTTTAGCTTGGTTATTATAAAAACCTGCAAAACCTACAAAACTAATCAACTCGGCTTTTCTTATCTGTCAATATATTTATAACCAATTTCAGTTGATTGATTGTTCCAAGGGGTAGTTAGTTGTTTTTAATGATACTATGTTATTGTTAACACATTATCAACCTATCTAAATCATAATTGGTTAAATTTTTTTTTTGTCAGTAAACGCATTTTAAAGTTCTGACAATACAACAAAGATAAAAATACAATTATTATAAAACTTATATGTAATTAAAAATGTAAAATATATGTGATAAAATCTTCACATGATATTCAATCGGTATACATAATATATATCCATTTACCATTGTTGTGCTATATATACATAAAGTTAACAATGTTTTCTACTTAATATGTTGTGCACGGCGAATATGGCAAGAAAAAGAAATTCAATTTCTGAAGATAACACCATCGAGCGAGTATACCGAAGTTTCAATCTGATTAATGGCTGGCAATTATTCAAAATCACCCTGTACACTGGCATTCTGGCATTGGCAGCAGTGTGCACGCAGGTTCGGACACAATGATTGCTTGCCGCGTCAAGGAATGGGATTGGGGTGCTGTAGCTGTTTCGGTTCAAAATCTTTATACTCGTAAGTATTTATACTCTCCTCCATCCCAGCAGTCATCATCATCTACCTCGCGTGTGTTTCATTCAATAATTCTCGTTCTCGTTCATCTCTTGGGCAATAGAAGTGTCACTGTGTCAAGGATAATATCATCAGGATGTTGTTTTGATCATCTTTTATATACAAGATTTCAGAAATGAATTTGGCATTGCATGCGTGATGGGAAAATTTGAAATATTACATTACATCCAAATGTTATACGAGATCGTATGAAAGTATAGGTATACCCCAGATTTTGATAATTTCAACATCTTGATTAAGATAAGCATGATTATAAACAAATAAAATACGGGTACTCACATAACCTCGTAGTTTATTTCATATTGTTTCAGAATGTGTTAAGAAAGTAGTTTCGGACTTACAACGAAATGCAGTATACCTAAATATTATTTGCCATTGCGGGCTTTTAGTTACATTTTTTGCAGTTCAGGGAATACGACATCGCAGGTCGCCGTTGTTCAAGTGGGCTTTCTTCGCAGTAGCGCATTCAGTCACTCCAATTTTTCAAGACCTTGTTGATCGTTTCGGGCTGTACCTCGCCGATTTCTTATATGATATTGAATCTTTTCCGAATTGTTGGCATAACATCGGTATTTTACGGTTCTCCACAAAAAATTGACATCGCGAAGCCAGCTGATGACCGATTTGGGCATGTCATGGCAAGCCATCCTGCATGTCTTCACTCTCATCAAAAAAAAAAGTCGTTTAACATGGCTCTGTACGCCTACCGTTGACCAAAACGTTGTTCCCAGCTTCATTTTCGAAGAAAAATGGTTCAATTATGCCATCATTCCACAATATGCACCAAACTGTCACTCTCTGTAATGCAATGACTTTTTGACAAAAACGTGTGGGTTTTCCGAGCCCCGGATGCGGCAAATGCACCTCGTCAGAAAAGATGATTTTTGCCTAAAATCGTTGTCCAACTCAAGCAGCTCTAACGGCCCAAATTACGAAGCGATAACGAAGCAGATGGTCCGGTGCCTTCAATTGCGGAGTCAATTGGATCTTGTATAATCGAATTTTCCGAGATATTTATGCAGAATTCTCCTCAGGCTAGTGCGTGAAATGTTGAGCTGTTGAGATCGATATCGAGTTGATGTCCGTAAATTGAGTCTCACTCTCTTGGCTAAGGCAGCCACATATTAGCGGTGGATGTTTTCATTTTGGCCAAAAATTCTTTTCAAAAAACGAACTGTTTGGGCTACACAGAACTCACTTTGGAAATAAGATATCAATATTTCCCAAACGTTGTTCAAGCGTAAAGTGACTAACTTCGTTCCGCGGTATGATTCCGACTTTCTGTCAAGATTTCGAGCAGAAAAAAGGTGTAGGTTTGGAGAAACTTTGTAACAGTTGATAAAATACACTTTAATCATTTGAAACCAGAAATAAGAAAGTTTATACGTTGCTGGTAGGCAGAAAAGCAGCCTTTGACTTTTATGAGCTATCACATCTGGACAAATGATTATTGAGAGTGTCTTGTAGAAACGTTTTTTCAAACAAACAAATCAGTGACCAACAGCCATTCTTGAACCAGGATTCCATACAAACCAAGCAACATAGACTGAACCATAAGTCTAGTTGCCAGAATCTTGGCAATAGAAGCAAAGAGAACCCTCTTTTTAATGAATCATCTTTACCAATTAACTTGCAGAGCGCAGATTTAATAGAAAAATTTTTATCTTGTCCTACTTTTGACTGTTAGCTCAATAATGATCTCAGTGAAAGAAACTTCTTTCATGATAAGCAATTCTACAGTAAATCGTTAACATTCAAGGTAAAATACAAGCTTAAAATCGGACTCAGGATCGGGATAAGATTGCTCTCACGTATTTAGTATAGACAATTTAAAAAAATAAAAAGTTAGGCTTTCTGTATGGTTTTTTTAAGTATAGTGTGTTAAAAGTAAAAGAACTCAACCTGCGGAGTCTACAGAGACTGGTTAGTGGTTATGTCGAAACATTTGTATGCCCTTTTGGCCATAATCAGTTATTAACAAAAAAAATTAGTCTAGGTATGTTTTTTGACATTAATTGAGAAAAACGCAACTAAAAAGTCGAATCGCTTTAAGAAGTCTTATTTTCGCATTTTTTAAAGTTAAGAGCCCTTTAGCTAGATGATGATAGGTGTTTATTGAAACTCTCCACAACAGCTGTTTTGAGAGGATCTAAAGAAAAAAACATTCATTGTACTAGACACCTAGACTAACAGCCTCGGAGCCAAATGATATGTGTTTAGCTCCATTTTCTAGTACCTTTGAAAAGTCAGAATAGTCATATAGGTACTAGAAATATGAGGCGTTAAAAAATATGTCGACTAGGGGTTCGACGAGATCATGTTGCCATCTGAAAATGATCAAGGGTAGTAAGTTAGATATTTTTCAAATAGACAATTAATTTGGTTTAATTAAATAAAGATTTTAAAGGTAAAGGTGTGGAATCTAAGCAAGCATATTTGTATTGGATTTTAGTTTTTATTCGAACTGTTTACTGGACCTGACGCATTAAGATTAAAATTCGAAATCTATTTTTCGAACCAAAAACCTTCAAATTACTCCTAAATGACTGGTTTGTTAATTAATTTTAGTCATCGTAAGAATTAAATTTTTTATTTTTTTTCAACCTAAGGGGTACTACGGTGTCGAATAAGTTATAAGTATGCATATATCGCAACAAATTTCGTAAAGCTTTTTATTTCTTTTGACGTTGCGGGTTCACAGGTGCTTCAATACACCGCAGGAGCCGAGGCCGTCACTGGTAAAGTTGGTACCTACCCAAGGAACTTTTGTATTACTTTTCAAGTTGGAGCTTACACTTTGAAGATGTTTTGAAAAGTCAAATGAACCAGTAAACTCATGGATTCGTCTATCTAAAACTAATTTAATTTATAATTGCCATAAAACTATACTTATTTCGAAATGATTTCAGCATCACTGACAAGGTCAAACTAAATAATAAACATTTTAGTTCCCCCGAGCAAAATCAAAACATCTACGAAATTTCAACCTTCGGTTTTTCCTCACCTGTGGAATTCAATTACGGTTCGTCTTAATACTTAATTTCACTGTCATTTCAAAGAGGATTAAGATTACATAATCCCTTTTCACTTTGCAGATGTTCTCTTTGGCCACGGTAGCTGTGTCAAATCTGTTGCTGAAGTCTCCCAAAAAGTGTTCCAAAATATTGTCTGTTCTCTGTGTTGGCTTTATAATATCAATTTTGTTGCGTGCGTTTTATAATCTTAAACATCCCAATATATACTCGTACACATAATATCCCAAAGATACAGATACTTTCATGTGTTAAATATATGCATACATATATGTATAGAGGCACCAACAACCCAATGTATATAAATGTCAGTTCTTATATTTATATACAACACCCCGAAGGAAAATTCGTACATGGAACTCTAGCTGTTCACTGTTACAGTCTGATTTTGACATTGACGAATTCCTCGTCATTTGTCATTCGTTCCCAAAAGAATACCACCACCATAAAAACTCCTGGGTAAACTGACTGGGACTCTGCTCCTGCTGTAGATATTGCTGTTGCTGTAGATTTTTGTTTTTATTTATTTTTTTTTTCCTGAAGGTGCGCTGCTGCTGCTGCTGCTTCCCAGCATCAG
The DNA here is from genome assembly GCA_916050605.2 of Platycheirus albimanus. NCBI lineage: Eukaryota > Metazoa > Arthropoda > Insecta > Diptera > Syrphidae > Platycheirus > Platycheirus albimanus. Next base: position 65,680,873 of record OU696696.1, read on the forward strand.
CATCAGCAGAAAGTCTAACTGACACATTCGGCAGTACGGCACACACATTTCAGTTTTCAGATACAAGTTGGAGTAACATCCATGATTAAAACGTATACGAATTCACATCGTGCTATAAGAAAATCATATGAAAGCCCATAATGCCTTCACTCTAAACTAAGCCATAGTCACTCCGAGTCCGATGTTGGATGATGAAGGGTGTTTCAAAAGGGGGAACATGTAATTTTTGTTCTTTTTTTCTTCTTAATGCTTGCCTTTCCTATATTGCTATGGGAATTCCAAATATACATACGTCTGCTTCCATTTTTGATGTAGAGTGGTGTGGTGGCATTAGATATGGTATCGCCACTTCGCGTCACGGCCACTGGGTACAAGTTTGCCTCTCTGCTGTCATTGAAATTAGACGAAAAGCCATTCTTTCCATCCGTTCGATGTGTTGAAATAAGATGACAGCAGCATATAGTCTGATAAGCGATATTTTTAGGGTTGACTCTGCGCAAACAGATGATGCGAACAAGTGGCGCTGTTCCGTGATGACTTTAATGGAAGCCCATGTGACGTGTTTTATAATGGCGGTGCTTGGAGGTAATTGAGTATAAGAAAGCTATGGTTGCTGCCATATGGGGATTTTTTAAGTTTAATTTTCTAAAAAAATATAAGTAGACATACGAGTTGAGGGCAGTTTGTGAAAAAATTCAAATTGAAAAGCCGAGATTTATGAACTGGGTGTACATACACTTGCTTACTAACTACAATATTATCGTCCATCATTTTTCCTTCGAATATCTAAAATGACAACAAATTTAATTAATTACAAAAAGAAATTAATTAATTTTAAACTTAATAAATCTTCTTTGAGACTTTTAACAGAGGTTTGAAAACGAAACAAAAATATATCTTGTGGTTGAGTAGTAATTAGGAGTCCATTAATAATTTAAAGTTCTAAAGTCTGATTCCGTTTCAAATAATAAGGAGCTTTGCTGGATAGATATTTTTTTTTAATATATCAGTAAGTATGTCAGCTTATCTATTTTAATCAGGTTATTCGGGATCCAGAGATGCATTTAGATTCGATATAAGATTTCGAAGTCTATCTCAACTTAGAGGGAATGTTCAGAGTTAATGGTTATATGTTCATTAAGGCTCACATTTCTATAATCCAATTTCAACATATCTGTAAAATATATTATGGACACATTATTGTTAAGGGTTTTTAATATTACTCACATGAAAAATGGTCAAATTTTAAAAACTAAATTTCTAAAAACACGGCGATTACGGATTTGGTAAATTAAAACACACATGTAACTACTATTTACTGAATTTGTGATGCTTCTTGTACTTAGGCTAAGATTAGCTCGTCGATGCCCAGGGTTGTTCCTAAAAGAAAGCGAAAACTTAGGGTTAAAGAGTGTTGAACTCTGAAGCAACAATATTTTTTATTTACTAAAATATTTCTAACAAATTGTTTTATATACTTGAGGATAAACTTAAAATAACAATAAAAATCATATAATAATTTAAATACCAGGTCTGTGTAGTTTCCTACACTACAATAAACGGTGGTCTGCAGAGATTCCCAAAGGAAGCGCTCCACGGCATGATCCGCGTCCCTAGCAAATTTTATTTAAAAAGCTCGGTTCCAATGGCAGTGAGTCTTCTATAGGGTCCCTGCTCGGGCGCCAATTTGTCAAACGTTTTTCTTGCTCTAAGCGGCAAGTAGGCACCTACTAACTGGTTTTGAGTGAAATAAATGTCGTGATGCTAAAGAATTAACTGATAATAAGAAATGTTGTTTTCGTCATGCCGTCCACCGGCATGTCTTTTGGGGATTTGTAAAAGAAAAATACATACGGGAGTTTTATTTTCTTTGTATATTACTTCGAAAGTAAATAATAACTGAAATTACGAATCTGGAACTCTAGCTCTTGGCTCAAGTATTCATAACGGGAATTAGGTTTTAATGGTTTTTATTAAAATATGATTCGAAGTTTTTAAAGTGCACTAAAGGCAAAGGGTTTTCCAGTTGGCCAGAAGACTCTAATCATACACCAGTATATCACTATGAGACAGAAGCGTGGGCACTGACACATCGGATGAAAATAGGCTGATGTGCTTAAAAAGAAAGATTCATCAGGTTATTTTCGGTCCGGTATGTATCAATGGAGTATGGAGAAGAAGATTCAATGAAGAACTGTATGGGCTACACAGCTTCACTGACCCGATCAAAAATACGGCGGCTTAGATGGCTGTGGCATGTGAAGCGCATGAACAAATGCGCACCAGCTTGCCAAGTTTTCACGACGCAGTAGTATTGGTATTGGAAGACCCCATCTATGGTATATAGTGTGATAAAGTGGAGGACGACCTCAACCAACTTGGTGTGAGCAACTGAAGGCCACTGCCACGGGAATTGTCCGGCTTAGATGTCGTGGTTCGCTATGGTTGAAGCTGATGTCCACTGTCTGAGCCAAACTTAAGTAAGTAAGTTGGCCTGTGGCTGTGGTGGCCGTGTTGTTTAGGTGACAACTGTCAAATATGTTGTTTATTTAGTTACTGATCCCAAATCACCATAGGAAGTTACATGACTATATACAGCACATTCAAATGACAAAGCATTTTATAATCAAAATGAGATTAAAAAAGGGGCCCAATTCAAAGCAGAAAATCGGGTTGGGTACGATTTGTCGATTTTTAAAATATCCATTTACAAAAAATCTATCGTCCACTTTCGAAAAGTCGATTATTAAAAATAACGACTGATCAAAATGGCGACTCTTATAAAGCCTATTTTGAAAACATCGACTCGAAAAAAAGTCGACAGTTTGGCATGCGTCGCCGCATGCGTATGAACACCATCATACTCACTTTGCCACCGTCGATCAGTGGTGCGCCGTTACTATTATATGATTTAAAAATAATTTCGAAATTTTAACTGTCTATGCAATCTTCACATTTTTTATCAGGATAAAACTCGACATTATTACCGACACTTTTTTAGTCGACATTTTCATAGTCTGGATTTTAAACTGTCAACTTTTTTTTGTCGACCAAACATCAGTCGACAATTTGACAGTCGATGAAATTTGTATTTATCAAGGAGAGTTTTTTTTTGTCAACCATTCGTACCCTTCCCCAGAAAATCATATAGTGACGAGGTGTATTTTAAGATATGTAAGGCTTGTTAACAACAAAAGGAACATAGCACATGCCATCATCATTGAAAATTTGATACACTCGAATCCGTACAACCTCCATCGTAAGAAGCAGAGACGTGCATTGACGGATGTCAAATTCATACATAATGGTATAATATAGAATTCATATGATAAAATTTGCTTATAATTTTTCAGTTTCCCTAAAGGTATTCAGTATTTATATCCTAGCCAAGTTGATTTTCTCGAAAGTGAGATTTGTTTAATAATTTTAAAAATATTTTTGAGAAAACTGCCTTTTTTAGCTATTTGCTGAAAGTTCGATTGGAGGACTCAAAAAGAATCTTAAACTATCTGAGTTATGATTGTGAGTCAGATAGTTTTCGTTTCTTTTGATGGAGTGTGTTTATCTGTTCTCCCCTAAGAAACCAAAACTTGCACTTTTTATATTTTATTATGGAATTCCTTTTCTTAGAAAACTCAAGCCACCAACGAAAGTACACACCTATTTATAAGAAACGATCTAAACCTCTTATTATTTCAGAAAAATATACGCTTCAACAGGATAAGGATGCCCTCAACTTCGATATTGATTTTTTCTGCAGCAAGCCAACCTTCACGTCCTATATTATTATGTGTCACATCATAAGGATATGCAAACTATACTCGATATGCACATCTTTGTACAGATTCAGTACTTAATGTTGAATAAAAAGAACACAGCACAAGCCAAATTGCTATCATTCCGCAACAACAAAAAAAGTCCATTATATCTTAGAGTAAAAATGTGTCTTGACAAATTTAAATAATTTTAATATAAGCCCTAGGCGAATTCCAAAAAACAACTACTTCACACGGAGTATGAAAGACATTATTTTTTATCTCTAGGTATTTTTTTGTATCCTAATAACAATTATTAGCGTATGCACGGATCGTTGCCCCATTATTTTAAAAAGTGTTGATCTCATATCACTTTATCCTGAGGTAGTGAATATTATAGTGGCTTACCATAATTTTGTTGATGGCTTAATCGAAATAAAACGTTAATACGAATTTTATGATAAAGGAGGTTCTGGAGATCTTGGAGATTAAAATTTTTAACAAGAAATAATGTTACAAAAAAAAAAAAAAAAAACCATAAGCACTATCTCCTTAAAAAATTTTCTTTCCATTTTGTTGTGTCATTATTTTCTGATGTTTTTTTTCCCGAAAGTTTTTATATAAAAATATTTAAATGCACATTTTTATAAATATTATAAAAGTGTTAATATCAATGGAAAATAATTGCAAGATGTATATCAGGCTTATTAAGGACCTAGCACACAGTCAAAGTGGAAAAGTTTATATTTCTTTTTTGTGTTTCCTGCAAAATTTCTGACAAGGTAAGGAAAACAAAAATTTAAAAAAAAATTAAATCAATAACGTAGCTATTCTATAAAAAACTGGATCTTCCTTAGCTTATCACGGACAGATTTCTTAATCCTAAATTACATGCTGATTAGGTAGATTATATAAATGTATAAGATATTGAAGATATTACAAGCATTCCATGAGTTAAACAGAAATCTGCACCCTGCCTCCCAAAAACCGTTTATTTTTCAGGTTCTTCGTTTACCAAAGCAAGTTATTGATTTCAAATAATAAAATATGAACAAAAAATATTTTCTTTGTTACGAAGAATAAAACAAAATGCACGACTGGGTCGCACGTAGGTACTTGCTCTGGTGGTGCAATAGTACGATGAAAACAAAGTTTTCTATCAATATGAATAACTCATGTTTGAAAAAATTGGGAAAAACTACCTACAAAATTTTGGTTAAAACTGGAAAACCCGATATACAGGAGCTAACGTTAAGAAATCTTTTATTATTTAAAATTTTGATATCATCTTTTGGGTGTTATAAATGATATAAATGTCCGCTTATGGCCAAATTAATAAAATTGTTAAAACAAATTTCCGTTATTAGCTATCATTTGTAGCCAAAAACTTAAATGCAGTTTTCTTCAAAACATTCTTTATATATTTTTAATAAAAATCGGTAGAAATTTTTTTGAGTAAATTAGAAAAAAAACTGAAAAAAATTGGCCAAAACCTAGTGGTTCTTTGTATGGGAACCACCATTTGAAAAAAAGTTAATGAAAAAGCTGCAATTCCATCTTATAGAGAGTTGAAAGTGACTATATCAAACCAAGTTTGAGTGAATTCTATACAACCGTTGACAACTTATGGCCGTTTGAAAAAAAGGCGTTAAGACCAGATCTCCGTTATTAGCATTTTTTGCCAAAAAAAAAAAACTAAAAACGCAGTTCTCTTAAGAACACTAAAAGAATATAACACACAAATTTTAATCAAAATCGTTAGAGTTATTTTTGAGCAAATTAGAAAAAATTAAACAAAGTTGGCTAAAACTGAACGGCTCATTGTATGGGAGCCACCGTTCAGAAATGCTGTACAGCAAAAATTGCTGTATTCTTCAAACTGCTAAGTTTGGAGAAAATCCGTCAAGCCGTTGAGGCTGTAGCATATGACGTGAAAAAGCGCACATCCACACATCCGCACAGACAGACCGACGGACGTTATAGCGAAAACCACTTCTTTGGGTTTCTCTATCATCATAATGTCTGGATTGAAGACCTCGATTTTTTGTCTGCACGAAACCAATACTTGCCCTATAGAGCAAGTAAAAAGAGTATCTTTTTTTTCATATGGCACACGCGCTAAAGGGGTTTGTCTTTGTAAAGCCCTTTTAATGCTTATAGTCACAGCGCGAGCGATAGGAAGTTAGGGAGGAAAGGAAAGGAGGTGTCAATGAACATTGATCTTGAATGTCTGCAGATCAAAATGGTAAGGAAAATTGTGCCAGGCAATTCATTCCACATTCGTGTTGTACGGCTAAAGAAAGAATTTCTATATTTCACGGTACGTCCAAAATTGGGCTCAAGTGTGAACTGATGAGCGTTTCTAGCAAGACGAATGTTACGGGTTAAATGTTTAAGGGATGGAACGCAGCTGGCTACCTCAAGTGAGCATTTTTTGTAACAGAACCTGTAAAATAAGGAAAGACATGAAACATTTCGACGATGTTCGTTCGAGTGATACAAATGTTTTCATAATGTTTCTGTCTCCTATCAATTTTAGTGCTTTTTTCTGAACTCTGTCGAGCAGGTGTAAAAAAGTTTGGGAAGCACCTGCCCAGAGATGGGAGTAATACTCAATTTTCGGGCGTATAAACGCTTTGTAAATTGTAGCCAGATCAGATGGAGATGGGGTGAAAAACTTCTTGCATCTATATTAACAAAGCCTAAGCATCTTGCAGCATTCTTGGCAATCTCAAGTATATGGTCATTCCAACGAAGGTTGTCACTCATAATCATATCGAGTATACTGATAGCTTTTCGGCCTCCTCGATGCAAGTACCATTCATGGATAATGTCATAGGGGGTATGTTTAGCTTCAACGACAAAAGACAGCATTGAGTTTTCGACGCATTAAACTCCACACGATTTCAAAGGCCGTGAATTATAAAAACGTATATGAAAAGCCGAAGGTCGTTAGCAAAACAATTTATTGGATTCGAAGACACAGCGAGCGATCATTAATAAAAATGAGAAAGAGAGTCGGAGACAAAACGGAGCCCTGGGGCATACCATCATTTATTTTGATCAGACTTGAAACCCTCTAATACAACTTGTATTGAACGGTCCAAAAGATAGCTTCTAACCCAACGAACAAGAGTATCATCGATACCAAATGCACGCATTTTCGATAAAAGAGCTTCATGACAAAGTCTTTCAAATGCCTTTGAAATATCAAGCGCAATAATCTTGCTTTCGCCAAAGCGATGCAAAGATTTGTTCCACTGTTCGGTGAGATATGACATCAGATCACCAGTGGAACGATTGCTGCGTATGCCGTATTGTCGGTCATTTAAAAGCTCCCAATCTTCGAGATATTTCTTGAGCTGACAGCGTTTCCATGACCTTAAAAAGAAGGGACGTAAGTGCAATTGGTCGGTAGGAGGAGGGGGGGGAGGAATCACCATACTTAGGGACGGGCTGGACAAATGCTGTTTTCCATCTACTAGGAAAGATTCCTGAATGATAGGAGCGATGAAAAAGCGTACGCAAGGTTTTGCCAGCAATGAAGAACACCTCTTCAGAAGTATAGGGGGTATACCATCCGGGCCAGCGGATTTGTGTATATCAAGATCTTGAAGAACTCTTGCTACTGTACGAGTGGGGAAAAATAAATGTCCAATAGAAGAATTAACGTTATCAATTACAGAAGGGGCATCGTTACTTGTAGGCAACGCAGAATTTGCAGAAAAATGAGCTGCTGGCATATTTGCCTTCTCTGAAGACAATATTTGGTTTATTGTCGACGATGAGCGTTGGAACTCAACTGATGATGACGTTGAGTTCTTGACGTTTTTTACAAATGACCAGAAGTTTTTACTGCCTTTGGGACAATGCAGAATTGTTTGTCAAAATAAGAAACAAGTGAGGGTGCATACGGGAAGACCTGCAAGGTAAGGTTATTGAAGGTTCAAGTTGTTAAAATCGGCATATCTCCCGGTATTGTTTTTTTTAGTGATTTGTTGTTCCCGAATTTGATTTCAAAATTGTAGTTGATCTTATTTGCCTAACCTTTCATGAGACCAAGAAGACAGCTTTTAAACAATCGAATATCGATGGCATTCGTTTGCATATATTCATTGAAACATGTCTCTGTGATAATACAAATGATGTCACCTTAGATCCCTCTATCCAGATGATAAACGTCAATATTTCGTATGAACAACATTCTTCATTATCAACCAGGTCCAGGGTGATCCTGATTTGCATTGTTTTACTCTTCTATAGAAATATCGAGCTCTTCGACTTTCTTACTTTTATTAAAACAAAACGCCGTTTTTGACCAAATATAATTGTGAAAACAATTTATTAAAATGTTTTCCAAATGTAATTCATAAAATGTAATTTGTACTAGGTATCTACTACATTTCCTCACTATCATATTTACATTT